>CM070555.1:64798793-65183793 GCA_036346405.1 Phyllostachys edulis | reverse complement strand
CAAGACATAAGAAACAACAAAAAACTCTATTGGAGGCTTAGTTGTTACCTAAACACTCATTTTGTGGGTCCCACTGTGTACCAACAAAAATCTACCGGATCTTGTACAGCCCGTCTTCTTGGCTTCCCCCGCAGATGATATGATAAATGAGCCAAAACATATAGGCCACAAAGTTGTACCCCATTGTTGATCATCAAGAATCATGCACACTTGTAGCAATTAAAGTATTAGATACAAGCTTAAGAAACAATCCATTGAAATGTTTGTTTCTTTTTATTAGATTGAGTACTCTCTCTCTCTCTCTCTCTCTCTCTCTCTTAGTAACAAGCTAACACAGCCACATGGCAGTAAACACCGCGAGAGTGAGAAACCAGCGGCCGAGACATCTGGCCGGCCTGGCCACTCGCTGCTGCCCGACGCGCATACAAATCGAGCATATACAGATACACACTTACTCGAGAGTCAAGCCCACACTCTCTCTCCCTAGCCTAAACACAAACCCATCCTTCCCATCTCTCTCTGTGGCCACGCCGGAAGCCTCGCCGAAACGCTAGATAGCTAGATCCAGCCGACCCTCTCCCCCCACCGCGCCGCAATCGCCCGCGCGAGAGCACCGGACCTGATGTTGGAAATCTTTGACGGATCTCCCTCTTTCTCTCTTAACTTGTGTCCCTCACGAAGACACACACATGCATATGAGATAAGAGCATCTACAATAGTTTGTTTCTTAGCTTGTTACTAAGAGGAGAGAAAGTACTCAATCTAATAAAAAAGAAACAACAATTCCAATGGATTGTTTCTTAAGCTTGTATCTAAGACTTTAATTGCTACAAGCTTGTTGGTAGACAGTGGGACCCACAAAATGAGTGTTTAGGTAACAACTAAGCCTCCAATAGAGTTTTTTGTTGTTTCTTATGTCTTGTTATTAACAATCTGATAGTTTCTTCATGTAAAAACAGTTTCACCTTCTCTCCTCCACATCATCTAAAAACTGATGTGGCAACCTTTTAGTAACAGCTAAGGTGAATTATTGTAGATGCTCTAAGCATCCACACATGCACGGGAGCAGATGGACTCACTCCAAACAACTCAAAGATTTTATTATTGCCATCAGCTACTTAATACATGGATAAGAGATGCATGCTAACATGCACTACCACCACTAACCACTGACACTCACCGGCAAAGACTATTCCTTGAATACAAGTTTTTCCTATTTTTAATGCTACACTAGTGTGCACGTCTAACTCCTTGACTCCTACCATGCAACTAACAACCCCCCGCGCCCCGCATGCATGTCTGCATGCAGTCCGAACTCCGTTAACGTAACACCACTAATCAATCTCATTTCGGTACAGACTGTCACCATACGCTTGCACTCCACGTTGACGCATGCTTCACATACGCTAAATATACTTTGACAAGATTAATCCCAACACCCGAGGCCATGGAGAACCCGCAGGTGTTCTCCGCCGGAGAAGGCTCACCGTCCTCGATCGTCCACCGGCCGCCAGCCGCGGTGGCCCGCCACCGCGCCGCGAGCCGGCCAACTCCATGCGCAAGCTGATGCTCCGCGAGGTCGGCGAGCGGCGTCCGCCACTGCCCGCAGAGCCCCGTCGCCGTCTTCCTCGCCGAGAAGTTCCGGCGAATCCAGCCGCAGGTGAGCGTTGATGATCCGTTCCGTAAGGCCGGCCCAAGGCAGATCCAGCCGTCTAGTCTTGGCCACTCGCTATGTCTGCGCACGCACGTAGGTATACGTTCCCCTAGATCTCTATGCGCTGTGTTTGTGGTGCACATCTAGCTTAGATAGGGTATTTAGAAATTCATCTTTCATTTATGCACTGATCGATCTCGATCTTTACATTTTTTGATTCCCCACAACCTATTCGTGCTTAGGGCTGGCCATGGGAGTCAGCACAGGGCCTTGTAACGAAGTGGACATGGAACTGTTTGATAGCCCTTACTAGTCCACGGCTGACCTATGTATACGGTATACCATCCAGGAAGGCGTCGTCGTCGAACATTTTAGCCAGACGACGCCGCCTCCTCAAACGTCTCAATTTCTCTCCCTGGACACACCATCTCACTCATGGGTCACCCCTGTGTGTATATGTGTATGTGATATGGTACTTCTGGGAGTACATACCCTTACTTCTCATATACCACTTAAATCGTATGATGATACTTCTCTCTCTCTCTCTGTGCGTAAAGCCTTTTTTTTCTACTCCCGGGAGTAGTTACTACATATTCCGTATCTCACAACATAGAGAGTATATTGTGCAACCGGTAGTATGTATATGTAGTATACGAGTATATAAGACCACCTAGGTGGTATTCACACCTTTTCAAGGGTGGTATGTACAATTTTTTAGACATACTCCTTTTTATGTGCAAATATGAAGGTATTTATAAAATATACTAAAAACTATGGACTCTCTTGCAAATTTTTCGTGTGGTTCACATTAGAGTATCTTATAATTAGTATATGAGTATACCCAAAGTGGTAAAGGAGTATGTCAAATTCTTTTAGATGGTATATCAGAGAGAGAGAGAGAGAGTAAAAGATGAATATTGAGGGACCAAACATTTTCCCCCCTTTCTGACCAAGCATTTTTTTCTTTCTATTTTATGGTGAAGATAAGGGGTGTAGCCTAAACAAATTTATAATTTATGAACTGGTAAACTTATGCTAATGCATGCAGTAGTAGTACTAGTTACTGTACTTAATTTCTAGATTATTTTGATTTTGACTAATTTGTGATTTCATAATTTTCCACTGTTTTGTAGAAGCATCTGAAGATGCGACGACCTGGATGATGGAGTTCCTGTATTTGGATTTGGAGCGAGGTACTGGCCTTTTTTCGATGATTGCAACAACATAGCAGTAGTTTTGTTCACCACTGATGAGCCGTAAGTAACACTTCTAGTTAGCTGCATTACCATTTGATAGCAACAAAAATGAGATTCCAACTAACTGTTCAATTTTTGCAGTGTGTATCATGTATGTGACCTGAATAGCTATGAGTATGTCCATTCCTTTGGTAGTAAAAACATTTGTTCTATGACAATAAGGTTTGCTTGCTACTCGCAGAATTAATCATATAACATCAGTTTAGGTACTTATATACTGTTCTTGTATTTATGAACACTTTCACTCTGTTGACAGGCCTGGGATAATGGTTGTTGTACATCATTTGATTGGTCAATATATTCCAATCGAAATATTGTCAACTGCAAATTGGAGTGTTGAAAACATTCAGTTACCCTCTGCGTCTAGGCAGGACTTGAACTCACTGGGCTATCTAATGTGAATCTTCTTCTGAAGCAAGAGGGTGAAAACCTGCGAGTTATTGACGTTTGTTGACTTGTTGAGTAGTACTCCATCTTTCACTTCCATAGTTTACTTCACTTTTTCCCCCTTTCTGTACTAACATGACGATTTGACCAGATTTGGAACCACAATAATGTGATTGGTGTTGACAACACTGTCCATATCCTCAAGGAGCTTTATCTTAAATGAAAATGATGTTGAGTTAGAGTAGGAAACAAAATAGCAGTCTAACTCATAGGTCTACTCCTACACGGGATCTTTTATGTATCACTATAAATTCATCCATGTAGTGCAAAGGGTTCCCCCTCTTTTGTTTGGAATGTGTAGGATGTGATGAAGTATTTTTATTGTGATATGTGTGGGATTTGGACCTATTTTGGATTTGCCTAGATCTGAAAATAGTTTGATTTATGGCGGTGTGTAGGACTTGATCCTATTTGTGCGGTTCATGCCATATGGTTCATGAACAAATTTTTGCATATCCCTAGATCTGAAAACAGCAAGCGGAGTTCCGCATCTATCCGGAACCGTTGCTCGATGCCGCAAAAGAAGGCTCCGCCAGCTGCAAGCGGAAGCAGTGCCGCACCCCGTCAACACCGCATGTAAGCTCGTGTGCCGTGAGATTGGAGATCGTGACCGCGGCCGCGACCTATCTCGTATGCCACTGTCAGAGTTGGATTGACAGTACAGGTAATGGTATGTGTAGCTCGAGAGCCTATATTCATGTGCATCTCTTTGTAATTCTGGGTGTACTACTGTTCTGTATATTCTCCTATCCTGATGAAATGAAAAGATCAGCCTGGGCATGCAAAACGAGCTAAACTGAGTTGCATTCTTATAGGTAAGAACTTATGCAGCAAACCACCGGCCCTGCTACTCATCTTGGCCCAGCTCTGCTGATGGTACAGGTACATCAAATTTTCAAGCATGACCGACACAGGTCACAGGTGACTACAAATCTTATGATCTCATCATAGACAACAGCTCACTTCCGAACAGATGCATATTTTTAATTCAAAATGTTCGAGCGTATCACTGAGTAATCATGGGCGATAAAATTATTATCACAGGGCACTAGGGCATCTTTAATGTATCGAATGGTTCAGATTAGAAAACATGCCACATAAGCATGCATTTACAATAATCAACATTTTTCCTCCGTTGTATTGAACTGGTTACTCTTAGGTGGGATCCACATCATATTTTAAAAAAAAACACTCATCTCTCCCAACAAAACTGACCCAAGGTGGTGAGTTAATGCAAGCACTAATCACCATATGGGATATTATTATTTATTTGATTGAACCAGCATCCTAACTTTGAGTCGGTTCATTAGCACCTTTTGTTGGAATCAACATGTCCATTGTATCCAGTCGACCTCAACCCTCCAAACTGGCCTTTGAATCAGCTTAATCCTAACATTGCAGATGGCCTTAGCGTACTGAAAACAACAAAAAAGTGTGAATGTACAGATTTTCCCATGTCAGGAAGTACAGACTATAGACATGCAATTCCTTGGTATCCAATGCATTCTCTACGGAACAGAAGATCTAAATGTACTTCTAGAGGACAATTTCTAGAAATTCCCGCCTTTTCCATTACACAAAAACAGGTAGAATCAATTGCAAATCATGCAAAACAACGTTATACAGCGCGCTCTCGATCTAATTGAAGATGGATGTATATAAAATACAATTGAGTCTCAGATTCAGTTTTGTGACGTTGCTGCCCTTAAAATCAGCAGTTGCTTCCCCCAAAGAAAACACATGCAAAATAACACAGAACTTCCTGATAATACCTTCACTATTCTGGCCAAGATTTGTGGAGCAAGCAACACATTAAGGCTTGAATGGTGCAAATACTACAACTGAATTGTGTCCTCCAAATCCGAAGGAATTTGAGATACCTGTTTAGCAAATAGCAAACAAATATGAGGGGGAGAGGGAGGAGGAAGAGGGGGGAGTAATACTATAAAGCATAGACATTGCTACTCACCAACATTCACTTCATGTTGCTTTTTTACATTAGGTACCGTGTCAAATTCAACCGCTGGCTCTGGGTTCTGCAGTTGACAGTGTGTAGCTCTGAGTTATTCTAGCCATAATGTGCATCTCAGGTTTGTACTATCTTGCTAGAGAAATTAGCTGTAATAATCCAATACTTACAAACTGGTTTATGCTTGGATGCACCCATCCAGTGGTTATAGCTTTAACAGTAGCAATGGCTTCCAAACCACCTGCTGCACCAAGGCAATGTCCTATCATGGACTGCAAATGGAAGATCGCATTAGGAAGGGGCAATGAACCAATTTCCCTGAAGTAACAAAGATAGGGCATTAAAGCACCTTGGTTGCATTTATTTTTATCCTGGATGGGTTCTTAAATACTTGCTTGATGGCATTCACCTCTGCCAGATCACCAGCAAGAGTGGATGTTGCATGAGCATTTATGTAGTTGACCTGAAAATAATTGTTTGTGATTTTTTCAGTCATATGAAACTTCTTCAAAGCATTTCCCAATCAAAACGAGAAATTTATAACAAGTGCCAGAATCATTAAACATCAAATGGAAAAGACCAATCAGAGCTCATTGTGAAAAGAATAATTATAGAACATCAAAAGAGATCTTTTTCAAGTAAAAGGTAAACTGTGGAAAGATGGCAGGAATTGGCATTAACAAGTTAGAATTATGTGCCAACCCAGCCATGATGACTTAAATTGTTATTGCCAAAGAAAGTAGCAATCCTAATACAAAATTAACCAAATCACACGACTGAATCATAACTTAAGGATCACACATAACTGCCACATTACAAAGATGGGAAAAAAAATAATGTGTAACAGAACGAATACAAACAATAGCTTTTTTCAGGGTGAAATATTTGGATTACCTCCTCTGGTGCCACACCAGCATCTTCAAGACTTAGCCTAATGCATGAAGAAACACCAAGACCATCAGATCTTGGGTCAGTCATATGGTAAGCATCACAGTTCACAGCACCTCCTAAATACTCCGCAATTATTGGTGCATCACGTTTCATTGCATGTTCTAGGCTCTCCATGACCTTTTTCAATTTGACAGAATTAAGGAATTAGAATAGCAGTGAATCATAATTCCACAATATAATGTAGAGCATAGGAAACTTTTCTTATCATCATGTTCTATGATAGAAGCATGATACACAATGTCTAACAAAATTAAAATGTGAAACCTGGATATGTTTGGAAACAATTACTCTATTGGAGTAGTTAGAGATTGACTCTCAGCCTACCAAAATTCACTGAAAGTTATTGAACATATTGTTCAGAAGAAATTAATCACACTTCACAGGCTGTAGGATACGATCAGTATAGGAAAAATTTCAGTAGTGATTTATCAACTTAAGTCCAATTTATAATCTGGGTCAGAATAATGTTCATAGAGCATACCAGTACTCCAGCTCCTTCACCCATGACAAAACCATCACGGTCTTGGTCCCAAGGCCTTGATGCTGTTTTAGGGTCATCATTCCTCTGCGACAGTGCTCTGCATGCAACAAACCCACCAACACCAATTGGAATAATTGCGGCTTCAGTGCCGCCAGCAATCATCACATCAGCTTCGCCTCTGCGAATATGGTTTGCTGCAGCGTAGAAACAGTAGTTTGAGGTAGCACAGGCAGTTGAGATAGAGTAGTTTGGACCCATGAAACCAATGTCCATTGCAAGCAGGGCAGATCCCATGTTCGTTATGGCATACGGGATGAAGAAAGGAGTTATCTTTCTGTACCCCTTCTCAATAAGATTCTGAACACCATCAGAAAACACTGTGAGGCCACCCATACCAGTGCCCACAAGTACACCAGCCCGGGCCTTGTCAATCTGCCAGAGAGAACATTTACTAATTAGCACCAAATATCCTTTTTCTCCAAAGATAGTATCAATGATGAAAACAAATATAGCAGAGTAGTCAAATAAAATGGAGCTAATGAAGCTACTATCAGCCCTAAGCAAACAGAAGTCTGGTGTGCTAAAAGAGATGTGACTTAGTCCAAAAATGCATCTTTGCTATAAAATGATAATAATACAAGGGATTCATCAAGTGCAAAAAACAGATTTTTGCAAAACTTATGTTTTACTCCAGAATAAATCTATAGTGCCCAACCAATATTTTCCAGATTAAAAGGGAAAATAATCCCTCGATACTGTGTTGATACTGATACCAATTTAAAATAGAAACGCCCCTATATCATTGAAATCCAACTAAACTACATGTATCTTGAACATTTGTGCTAAGTCTAATGATCTTACACTTCTGGAACATTAGAGCCAACCCCACGGCAAGTTATTCTCACAAGTCTACCCTCTAGATCTTCACAACTCTTCTACTCAAATCAAAGCAGCATCTTCATTATCTATGTCATTCAACGCACACTTAACTTTCAATTAGATACAAACCAAGGAGCAAAACAGAGGAAGTGCCATTCTTACTACAGACCAAATTGGCCTCTAATCAACAGCGGTGCTACCAACACAGATCATTGCATTGCTTTAGCCAATCCAAATAGAGCTGTACACTGCACCTGCCTACAACAGAATATAAAGAGTACTGTGCCAACTGTGCCGTTGCTCAAATCCTGGCGCATGTAATTCACTGCTGATATTAGATGGCAGCTTCATCACACCTGCTAGATTAGATGACACTCCCAACAACCTTCTTTAAGAGGGTACCCAGCTTGCTTGCTAGATTGAATTCAACTACCATTTTATAACAAAACAAAATTAATGCCCTTCACTCCCTGCAATCCCAATTAGATACCACTAAAACTACACAAACTCACAAACTAATACTATCATTTACCAGTTTCCTTCCAATAGTAAAAAACTCTTCATCCTCTGTTTTGCATTGAAGAACATAACTAAAAGAATAGCACCCCCTTCCCGCTACAATCCACAGTGATCCATTTTACATTCTTACAGCCCGGGGTCTATCCGCGAGATCATTACTCGCAAGACCACCCCCAATTGTTCCTCTTCTGCCAAGATCAGATGGCACATCACCACCACTATTCAACGTATTCATCTCACCATCAACCCATTCTTCTTGGCGTCATCACTATACTCAGAGATCACATTTCCAAGAATCCAACCAACAAATAGGGAAAAGGGTAACCGTCACATAATCAGTCAGCCCCTGTGCCCTGATCTATTAAAAGTGTTAAAACCCAAGACACTTTCTAGGACCGAAAGTCCCCCAGCTTTACTGGCTAGTAACTTTTAAAAAAAATAACACTACATTAGCATCAGCGAGCGCCTGATCCAGCAGAAGCGCGGCATTTGAATCCGAGCTGCGTTAGTGTTACCTTGTCCATGGATTTGGAGCCGTGGGCGAGGTCGGCGGACTCGAGCGCCTTCTTGCCGCTGACGATGCAATAGCGGAGGGAGTCGTCAAGGCGGCGGTCGTTCTTGCCGTCGATGTATCCCTCGGAGGAGAAGCCCCGGATCTGGCCGGCGAAGCGGGTGGGGAAATTGGAGGCGTCGAATCGGTCGATGGGGCCCACGCCGCTCTCGCCGGCGAGCAGGCGGTTGTAGTAGGCGTCCACGTCGTTCCCGAACACGGACACCAGCCCCATCCCCGTGATCACCACCCGCTTCTTCGGATCCGTCTCCGCCGGGTGGCACGGCCGCCGCGGCGGAGGCGCGGACGGAGATGCGCCCTGGCCGCCTCCGAGGCGCAGCCGGGGCCACGGCGGCGGCGGCGGGAAGCAGGAGGCTCTGCATCGCGGCGGAGGCGGCGGCGGCGGCGGGAGGAGAGGGTGGCGATGGAAAGGAGGGGGGATCTCTGCTGTGGTGTGGCTGCGGGGTGAGGCGAGGGTGTGCGCGTGTATGTATGAAGGGTGGAGGCAGTGGGGCCCACGGGGGGTTTTGGGTTTGGGGCTTTGGTGGCGACGGAGGAGCGGTGGGTTTCTCAACGAACCTGGGCGGACTTCGCAATGCCGTTCTTTCTTGTTTGGCCTAGTGAATTTGCAACAAACAAATGGAAATGCTACGTGTCAGTCCAATTTATAAAAAAAAAATATGTAAAGTCAAATTACATTTCACATGTTTCTTTCGAAAGAGTGTACAGAGGGCGTAAACCATATACAACCCCACTAACGTATCAAGTCACGTAATTTGATCACGTGGAAATTTGTTGCCTCGGTCATCAGCGATCTCCGACGAGGAATTCGTGCACTCCACACAATGTGAATTCATCTCCGATGGCCTCGCTGTGACTAGGGGCGTAAAAAGAATCTAGATAGTCTGTTTTATCCGGCATTTGTATTCGAATGGTAGCAAATGTGGTAAGGAAAAATAACATTTGCATTGCGAAACAAATACGAATTCGGGTAGTATCCGTTTTTTTTGCGGGCACGAATACAAATGTGGTCAAATACAATTACTGATACAAATAATATCCAGATCCGATATTTTTATTTCCCTTATCATCTAGTCCACTAACATTTTTGCATGTGTTGTGTTACCATGTTACTTGTACGGGTTTGATATGTAATTTCATATATTGGAACTCTATCCGTAGATGTTTGGAGTTTAAACTTGTGTAAAAACTTCATTATATTCTAGGATATTCGAATTCGATTGAATTGAGCAAATATTCAATTCGTATTCGTATTTATATTCGATAATCGTATTCATATTTATTTTAAAAATACGAATATGAATGTGGTATGACAACTATTCGATCTGACAAGTTTTTTTTTCTTATTTAGGTACAAAAGTCACCTTGTATAGTGGGAGAAGGTGAGAGGGAGATCCGTATGAGTATGATTTCTTTATACTACTCTATCTATTTAAAAGTATAGATATCAACATGATTTTCAACATGCAACTTAGATGTGATCCTGATGTATTTGGTTTCTTCGGAAATGGAAACTTCGAAGTTACAGTATAAACCATAAATTTTGGTAGGAGCGGCGAGAGTATGGGTTCATCGAAGGTAGGTGTGCGGACGAGCAACCTCAACGATATGCATTCAATTTGACGTAGGATGTAGATGGCTGGACGGGCAGGAAATGTACGGTGGATTTGGCCATCTGGCAGGTGTTCGTCACAGAAACGACTACCAAAGTACGCGTTTCACTGCCACTGCCTTTACTCGGAATTGAATGTACTACAATAGAAAGGTTTCCATCTGCTAAAGTTCACACTTTTCTTTTCAGAAAGGCGCTACACTAATGTTTGCACTTTAGCCTTTAGACTGCTTTCAGTGCTTCATTCTGACTGGTATCTTAAATCTAACATATAGATAAAATGATGATCACTATCAGAATCGTCTATTTTCCCGAGTGCTCAGAAGTTTCCCGAGTGTTTTGAATAATACACTCGGGAACTTCCCGAGTGCCTTACGAAACACTCGGGACGTGAAGAAAACACTCGGGAAATTAATATATCCCGAGTGTCCGATCGGACACTCGGGAAACTTTGACGGGAGCAACGGAAAAAACTGATTTCCCGAGTGTCGTTCGTTACAGACACTCGGGAGCTAAAAAAATAGACCGCACCATTTTTCCCCGCGATCAAAGGCCTTTTTTTCCCACCCGCTGCTTTTTTTTCAACACCGCCTTTTGGCTTCTAACCCTACAACCCCGTTCATGACCCCCTCCCATTCTCTATCCTCTTCGCAGAGGCGCCCCCCCCCCCCCCGATCCTCCTCCTCCTCTCCCTCCTCCGGCCCGGCTCCTGCTCCTCCTCACCGTGGCCCCTCTCCTCCTCCACCGTGCCCGGCTCACTGCTCACTGGCGCCTAGCTCTCCTGCTCCTCCCCGCCACTCTCCTGCTCACTGCCTTGCCACTCGGCCCGCCTCCTCTGCTCTCTTCCCGCTCAGGTGCTTCTCCTCTCTGGTCCCCACCGCTCACTTGATGACTGCTTCGCCAGGATCGGCTCGGCCGTGATGCATGGCGCCTCTCTCGCTCTGTGACTTGGCTCTCTGCCTCTGGTTTTACTTTTGGTTATACTGGATGCGGTTCAAAGACCCTCTCCCTTCTTGGTTGATTTTGCTCATGAGCTTTAGTTTGAATTAATTTTTGAAGTATAATTGATTATTCTTGTTTATGCAATGTGAGGTGATAATGTGGATTGCTATATGGTCATGCATGAGGGAAGTGATGGTGATGATTTGGCCGTGGCTAGCACTGAGGTACCACCCCCTTTCCTCTCTACTCCTTGATCCCTTGCTCTGTGATGCGAAGAACTAGGAGCTTATGGATGTGCAGGGAGGGATGGCTGTGGTGAAATGGTGATTGATGCATGTATTTGTTGGCTCAAAATGATGTGTTGCCAACATATTTAATTTATGGTTAGTCGAGGATACAAGTATTCATGGGTTGATATATGTTTTTTATATACAAGCATGATTCAGGTTGTGTAAGCACCAAAGAATCCCATCAATGATCTATTGGCAATGCTACGTAAGTACTTTATCAATGTTATATTACCGTCATAATTGTGCTTCTAATATGTTTAGAACGATAGCGCAAACCTCTATGGGCAAACTCCAATCTATTCCTTTGTTTTCTTTTTAGATCTCATTAGTCATGATATGAAAGACATTTTGCCCAAGACTTTCATATTGATTTGCTTCATGATGCAAGGATGTTTTTCTCAAGCATTTTATAATGATTTGCCTTCTTTCCATGTTATTCATGTATTGTGTGTAATAAAAGAATGACTGCAAAGCAGTGAACCTCAAATTCATATATTTCATTAATTTGGTACATGATGCCTTAACAAGTATGTTTTTTTTGTCCTTGCTAGACTTCTTAATCTTGCATCTATTCAAGCACAACACAGTTATTAATAGTTGCCTTCATAATCTGGTCATCCATTGACAACAATAATGTAATAATGTTGCTGGGATAGGTGCAATGTTGGTCCTTGGGTTGTTGATCCACTTGCCATTTTTTTGCTTTCTGACCTATGCTGTTGGATGTTCCTTCCTTGCTTCTGCAGAATATAAACTTTGGGAAGAAGAGATCGAGAAGTGGCAAGACCCCATACTCAAGGATGAAAGACTTCCGGAATGGTAGAAGCCTTTTCTCTTCCTCCTATATAGTTATCATTGTGCCATGCATTTGCACCTCTAAAGCATGATCTTGTGCAAATTTGTTACTTGATTAATTATTGAAAAAATGATCAAAGTGAGAATACTGGTATGTTATCTGAACTTGTAATTCGTCAAAGGTCATTCTCTTTATTACTTTCTATTTGTCATAGTTTCTTCTGTAATAATTTTTATTACTTTCTATTTACCTTAATCCTCAAGCGCTCCAATGATAGGAGTGGATATTATTGTTTACCTCATAAATCTATATATAGTGTAAATGTCCGCTTCATGCCGGTACTGGCATAAACAATCAGTATTGACTTTTGACAATCAGCATACCTAAACAGCTATATTGTAGTTGCATGCACAATTTGATAATATAATATGTGTCATGTGCTGATTTTGTTGCAAATATATTTTAGGTACTTGAAAGTGTTATCAAGTACAGGTGGAAAGCATGCACAATTTGACAATATAATCTTTCTATATGTTGATATATCAGTGCAGCCTGTATTATGAGTAACACATCATGAGATCATATTGTAATACTGCTTTCTATGAAGTATCAGGCTGCATCCACACCATGTTTGGTGTATTTGCTTATTCAACTGGTTTGACTAAATCCGAGACCATTGGTACACACAACAATTTGCTGTCATTGCAACATTGGAAGCACTTATATTTAATATTCTAGTGAGATATAGTTTTAAGTTCAACATTTATTTTTTCACTGCAGTTTTCATGAATTCTTGAAGCAAAGAAGAAGACATTGCAACATTTATTTATAATCTCTATTAATTTTCAGAAAAGAAGACATTGATTATATCATCTGTTTTCTTACTTTGCGCTTCCTACTCTGTACTCAGGTGGTAGCTTCTTATCCATCAGACAAAGAGAATGTGCACAGCCAACCTGATAGTGACAAATCATGAAGCTCAAAACTTCTGTTTCCCTCTTTTAGTGTCGATGATTTCTTAGCTATGTACTTCTGTCGGTCTAGTTTTATGCCTGTATTCTACGATTCAGATGCTACATGCCACTAAACGATACTCCGTATGTTCTAACAATTCATTTGTACGTTGTAAAAATATATGTTATTTTTAATGATAAAGCGGCAAAGTTTGTATTGCTATACTACATGCAGATGGACTTTTTTTAGATGTAGCACATAGTAAATTCAGGATACGGATGATTTATTTTAGTGCTTTACTATTAGTAATCAGTGGAAATCAATAGAAATCAATAGGTGTCACTTTTTGTACTTTCCCGAATGTTTCTCGAGTGTCAACACTCGGGAAAAATAGCAAGGTGTCAATTTTCCCTGGTTTCATCGGTCAAATGTTGGACATATTCCCGAGTGTTTTGTAAGCTTATTACCGAGTGTCAACACTTTCAAAGATTCCTGCATTTAAAGTGGAGAAGCCGCTCACAGAAGTTTTCTCCCGAGCGCTTGAGTTTCCGAGTGTATACACATACACTCTGAAAGTAATATTTCGAGTGCAACACTCGAAACCGCTTTTATCCCGACTAATCTATCCCGAGTGTTTGTTTCGAGGTGACACTCGGGAAAGATATTTCCCGAGTGTTTGGCCCAATTTCCCGAGTGTTTTTGGCACTCGGGAAAAATCCCGTTTCTGGTAGTGGATATGACACCATAGTTAATGAAGAGAGAGGGTACTCTAGTATCTAATCTGGATACCGGTTCGGTCTCGAAATCCAATGCATAAAATTTATTGTGATCGATCTCATGTATTTACGTTTGTGTGTGTCAACAAACATGTATTGCTTTAGTACATGTCACAAATAGACCACAATGCTCAAATACTAGTAAAGATCATGCATGTATTTAAATGAAACAGTCTAAGATATTCCACCATAAGAAACCATGTATTAGAAAGATAGTATCCTAACACTTTTTATGTACTAAAATACTGTTTATTAGAAGCAGCCTTAGGATTTGAAAATGTGTAAGTGTCAAAGCACCCAAATGGAGTACAGTACGGTACATTGTAGACTTCTTTGCTGCTGTTTATTCAGAACGGTGAAGCTGTACAAACAAAGTGTAAGCGTGCCAATCACCAGATCCATAAAATTAGCTGTCCCCTGTACGTAAAGCTGGAACTGATAAGTGGAAATAGTAGTGATACACTGGTACGTTCCACGAAGCCACCAATATTTTGCGCCTTTTGAATGATGCTATGGACCAGTGGTGGATCCAACAAGTAGCAACTAAAGAAGTAGATTA
Organism: Phyllostachys edulis; assembly: GCA_036346405.1. Taxonomy (NCBI): domain Eukaryota; kingdom Viridiplantae; phylum Streptophyta; class Magnoliopsida; order Poales; family Poaceae; genus Phyllostachys; species Phyllostachys edulis. The sequence continues at coordinate 65,169,137 of CM070555.1, read as the reverse complement.
GCAGGGAAGCAGATGTTATTCGGATCTCCAACACGTGATAGCCCGACAATCCATATCAGATCAGAGAGACAGAGATGCACTCAGTGACGAATCCAAGATGAAAAATGAGGGTAGGCTCAAAGTCTCAGATGACTAAACTAATTTGTAACAAACATAGTTTTGTATTCTTGTGTAATCAAATTCATACATGAATAAAAGCAAAACAAAAAAAAGAGAAATACAATGAAGATACATCGCTAATGGAAGGTGCATCCCCAAAATATGTAAATATGGTTCCAGTAGTTACAGAAAAAATAGTAATACAATAGCAAATTGTACTTAAATGATCATGAACATTCAAAATAAAAAAAACAATACCACTAAGACGATAGCTTGAATCACGACTTTCATGAGGAAAATTCATTCTGGGAGATTTCATGCCTTGGAAGGATCTTATGATTCTATCATCATCAATGGATCTAAATATGTCTTGCTCGATGTAGCACACCATTATTGCAAACCTACGAATTAATTGCTAATTGAGTATATACCACAATACCACACTATATTCTAACAAATTGCTAATCGACTAATTGAGGAATGAGTTCTAATTATACGGTATACCGGTGTAGTCAGAGGATAGAGGACAGAGGCTTCAGTGCTTCACTGCATCACACTTAAATCTTCACGCTTCATTGCTAGCTACAGCTTTAGCCTTCAATAGCAGTCTAGCTAGTAGATGAGTAGACGATCAATTGAGCGATTGCCCATATGTCCATAATCCATATCATGATATCAATATATGCTTTAGCCTTCAGGCTTCAGTGCTTCACCTTCACGCCTCACGCTTCACTCGCCCACGCTTAGGGCAGGGGGGCAGGCTAACCCGGCCAGTGGCACTCAGGGTAGGTCACAGGCGCACTGCAGGGCGAACCGGCGGGCGGGCCACACCCAACTCGCCTCGCCGCCTCAGCAGCTCTCGGTCGTCACTCTGCTCACTCTCGGGCGGTCGGGCTAGAGCTTCTCCTTGGTGGCTCCCTCCGAGCCTCCGAGGTTCGATTACTCACGGCCGCCTCAGTGAGCGAGCAACCTCACTGCCTCCATGCGACTATGCCTCGATCAATTGATTAGGGATTTGGGGGAACGGGGGAAGGGAATGGATTGGGGATTTGGGGAATTTTATGACACGGGAACAGGAATCGTGAGAACTTAGAAGGGACTGTCGTGTGGAGCCTGGCGGTGTGGGACCGGTTGGGACGTGGGCCGGTGGGCGGACGTCTTGGGCCTGGGCTTCGCTGCTTCGGCCTCCTGCTTCTCGTCCCTCTCGCCTCTCGGATTGCTCGGCTGTTCTGCAGCATCCTACTTTTTTTCTTTTTTTGTTTGTCAAGCTTGCAATGCCACCACGCAAGAAGCCGTAGGGTAGCGCTTGGTGGTGGGGGTCAAGCATGTGGAGGTAGGCTTCACCGATGAAGCCTACCCGGTGGATTCGCCCCTGGGTGCATTGTTCACTGTTCACCTCGCCTGCCTGCAAAGGCTGTCCACTGCTCCACTTTACTCCTACTAAGGTCATGTACAACAGTTTGTCTCCTAGGTTGTCTCTAAAGCTTCCAACTCATTTATAGACAAACTTAGAGACAACATCTCCAATAAGTTATCTATAAAATCATTCATTTTCAACACAAACTTATCTTCTTACACACTCATAATTTGCGATAGTTTGCGTGCCCAGCTTGTCTCTTGTATAAGAGATAGCACATTCTCTCTCTTCACACCCTCTCTCCTTTAACTAGACTTTTGAGTGATGTGACATCTAAGAGACGGCTGAGATGACCACTATTGAAGATAACCTGTATAGGATGCCGGATTTTCCCAGGTTGCTGTGGGAATGGAATTGTTTCTTCCGGTAAATTCCATGCAAAATTTATGTGCTCTAGACAACCCTGAAAAGAGCAACCAATAAGTGTCCCCGCATATATATACACCACAATGCTAAATTTTGTAGTACAACTGTACCTCCTTCACAAGCATCACTTCCATTGCTAATTTTTTTGCACTTGGAAGTGTCTTTCGGAAATGGCAGATTCGGACCGGTTGATACTTGATATCCGAGAAACAATTCTGACAATGGGTTGCACGTATGTATGCATGCAACACTTTCTTCTTGAAAGAAATGCATTTGAGAATGTATAGGCCTCTGTAGAAGAAAAGGAGGCCCGTAACATACAATGGTCTAGGCTAACTTGTCAAAATTGACTAGGCTCTTTTGAGAGCTTTCAATGGGTTGGGCCTGTCCTGGTAGATCTAAGGACGCAGCTTGCCTGCTCCTTTCCAATGCACCATCCGTGCTCCCCACGTGTCCCTCATCTGATGGTTCTTGTCTCGGCGGTGGGCCAACAATCCTATCGTCTTCAACAAAAGGAGAGCGCAGTTATTTCTTTCCTTTGCTCAATCATGGCGAGTACAAACGAAGAAAACAAGCCGCGAATAACTCGACAACAAAACAAGGAAAAAAAAAAATCGATTCTGCTCGCGAGCTCGATGCGCCGCCTTCGGTGGTCGCGTTTTGGATGCGATCATGCTACCTCGCCCTCACCGTTCTCCTCCTCCTCGAATGAGATAATAATTACCAAATAGATACTGATACGGGTACACGATAGGTAAAAAACATCGATACAGTGATACATGTATATATATAATAATAATTAAAATATATATATATATTAATGAATTGCAACCATCCCGGGTTCAGCCTAATAGTGCAGAAATAAAAAGACGCAAGTTGTGGTGCGCAAATACTACATCATCAACATGTTCAGGGTTTAGCCTACAACAATACAAATGCAATCGCAATCGCAATCGAATTCCATGCTGTTAGTAAAAATTAACAAATTAAGAAAAGTATATAAGTATAAAACATATTTCTCATTGAACTATGGATCAAACCATAGGTACAACAGTTTCTTTCAGCGCAAGAGGATGATGTTGGTTGTCCAAGTAATTTTAATGTTGATTGCTTTGTTGTTTGCTTTGGGTCTAGATGGTCTCTATCCTCAAATGAGTCAAAGGAATTAAATCCACTTTCAAACAAAGAAAAGTCAGCTAATTGTTGTTTGTTGAATGGATCGACCACACATTTTTTAGTCGAATAAGGGTTGTTAAAGGTATCGATGAAGTATCGAAGAAGTATCCAAGAAATATCGGGAATTATTTTCTTTTTTTGAAAAACAAGAAAATCACTTATATTTGTAGGATATGTATCAGGACTGTATCGTATCCGATACTGATACGTCGATTTTGGGAAGTATTCGCGTAATGTAGGTACGAAGCACGACTAGAGGGGCTTGGCAGCTTGACTAATTGATTTAGAGTCTAAAATTTTGTTTGCATGCATATGCATGTGGTTTATCATTGTATGTATGTTGTCATTTCACAGTTCTTGGTTTGCTCCAGAGCGTTAGGCCCTGTTTGTTTAGGCTTATGCTTTTTGGTTTATAGTTTAAAGCCATCTTTTTTTAGCTTAATTAGCTTATAAGTCTCTTAGCTTTTAAGCCAAGCTTTGGTGTTTGGTAATATGACTTTTTATAGGATGTTGGCTTATTGAGTTGTGTGTGAAGGATAAAAAGTCTGAATTGTCCTTTAGGATTTAAATGACCTTTTTAAGCATGTATTTAAACTTATTTTTGCATAGGATTTGTAAATACAATGATACGTGCGAGTGTACATATGAAACAAAATAGATTTCACCCATATAATACCTTGAGATTGGTACAACTTTCAAATTTCTAATCAACACCCTGTCTTCTAATAATTTTAATGTCTTTACACAAATCTCAGAGCACTTTGGATAGATAGGATAGAGCATGGATATCCATACATATGTGGAGCTGCATTTCTCTTTTGAGTGAGCTAGTATTGCTCACTACATTTCGTGCACAGTGGATTCAACATGATATTACGAACTGGATGCATTATAGGCATAGATATCCACGCAAAACACAGTAGCAAGTATTTACACTTTTTACAGGTAAAAAAAAGTAGCACTGCCCAGCATCGTTTCTCGATTTTATTGCAACGAGGATAAGCAATTAACACGTAACTGGTTTAACTAAGACACATAAAGCGGTTCAGTGCGCTTTTCTCAGAACTCGAGAAACAAACATAAAAAAGAAAGCATGTTAGGAAAATGATGAAAAACAAGAAGTTTATGTAAACAATGTCACTAGTATCATTCCACGATGTTGCATGAGGTGTAGGATATGCTTCACCTTCACCATCACACGCAAACTGCTAATTCTAAAATGAGAGTACTATTTCCTTGAAATACCGATCGAATAACCTCTAGTATTGTTGCTACTATCAACAAAACCAAGAACTATTATTGACCTAACCAAAACAACATGTTGTCTTGTTGTAAGTGTCTTCCAGTGATTGACAGGGCACAACATCCCTAATAAACAAACAACTGTTGTATACTTGTATTCAGATGATACCTTGTTTCTTTATTCTTTGAGAATAACCAAATGTATCTTGAGTTACTGCAAAACTATCTTACAAATGTACCAAGGGTAGACAATTATGCAGTCTAAAACCAACAGCTTGGTTCTAGGAGTAAACAAGTGCTGGCCACATTCAATACAAACTAGGATTTGTTTCTAAGTAGTTCTAATTCTTGCTGTTAAATATGTGGAGACCTTCTTGAGCAAATAAAAACTCAAAATAAAATTGTAATTTAAGCATTATCCAAAAGTGTCATCATGAACTAACAAATTTCCCTTGGACCATTCACATACTTCAGTATAAACTACATGTAGGCTTAGTGCATGTCTTGACACTGGAGAAAGATTCTCAAAGCTTGACAAAAATTAGTTGCATTCTCCTTGATCTAGGAGGGGAGAAGGCGGCGGGGCAGGGAAGGCGACGTCGGTGCAAGGAAGGCGGCTGTGTCGTCGTCCAAGGGGAGGGGAGGCGACGGTGTTGGGGACAGCCGGGGAGGTGGCATCGGGTGTGGGAGGCTGGGAGCCGAAGGGGAGGGGAAGAACGAGTGGAGAGGAGGAAGCAAGAGGAAGGGTTTCCACTTATATACGAATGACATTTTGAGTGTAATTTCAACGAAGTTCAGTAGCAAAGGGATATTCTATTCCGCAAAAACCAAAAAAAAAAATCACATCTCTCATAGCTTATGGCTTTTAGGCTTAAAATAGCTTAAGCTTTTTATAAGCTGGATGAAAAAGCCACCCCTTTGTTTAGACTTAGACTTTTTGCTTTTAAGCCAAAGAAAAAGCCTAAACAAAGAGGGTCTTAGTCGAGCGATGCAAGCGACCACCACGAGCTGGCTCGAGCGAGTCTGATGCTGGCCACGAGTGTGTTTGGCATTCCAACTCACTCCAACAATGGTGGTGCTCGTTCTCAGCTTGCATGCATATGTAAGAGAAGGAAAGAAATCTAAGTCAAATAACCGCCCTCCCCTTTTGTTGAAGACGAGAGGTTCGTGGGCACATCACCGAGACAACATGAAAAGACAAAAAAATTCAAAATTTTAAAATCTTGCTTGAGTTTGGTTCGAATTTGGTTTTTTGCCCAATTCAGAAAGTTTTTCTCCTTTTCCGCTTTCCCTTTTTGGATTTCCATTTTCCTAGTCCAAAGACGCCTTCGAGCGTGTTCGCCTTCGCTCTCTCTTTCTTCTCGCCTGCGTCATGCCGCTGCTCGTCCACGCCTTACCGTTGTCGGCTTTGTCCACGCTAGCACCTGTCACCTTGCCCAGCCACATCTCCCTGGGAATTAATACCGCCCACACCAGCACCACACTTCATCGCCCCTTCTCCCGTGCCACGCCTCACGTGCATCACTGCTAGGTGTTCGACGCCCGGCAGTCGCCGCTACCACCCTCGCCAGCATAGGCACCCACGCCAGTGAGACACCACCATTCCCGCGTCGCCAAATCGTCGCCACCTTACTCTCCCTCGGCGCTGAGCCCGCTCCACCACCCATGTCGCCACTACACGTCGCGCCCGCCCGAACCGCACACTGCCACAACCACCTTCGCGCACTATAAAAGTCACCCCTCCCCGTGTCATTATCATCACCATCATTCACTCCACCTCTCAGACCACCCCATCTCCCCCAACTCCAGCCAAGAGCCCGAATCGTCGCCGCCTATGCCCCCCCCGGTGTCATTACCCTAGAGGGTAATCACACATAAGCATACAGATTACTATTCGTCTGCTCGGTAGGACACTGCTCCGACGAATAGTAAGCCTTACCAGAGTTGACGCAGCAGAACAATAAGATAGAGATTTTTATTTATTACAACAGTTAGCCATGTAAGACTATGGTCTTACATTACAAGTAGTAATTTACAACTGCAAAATGGGACTAAGTCCCCTCGTTTGCCTGCTACGCTCCACTGGTCTTCTAATTGACCCAGGCGTTGAATAGGGAGTCCACCTCGCCTCGCTCTCGTGAGGCGCCTCGCCCCTCGGTCTCATCCAGATCAAGACGCCCTTCGTCCCCACTCTCGGATAGCTCCCAACCGGACTATAATCTAACAAAGGAGAATACTAATAAGGTTGACTGCTAGTGTACTCAACAAGCATTAATAACAAAATGCACTGGATGACTCATCTCTGTTTGTTATCACATTTTCTAGATCATCTCTTTTTCTTAAAATAAACAACTCGTTAAAACTTTTAAGTGACAGATTTTAATATTGAAAAGACTACTTGTCACTCGGTAAGAAGATAAACCTCCCAGTAGTCACCGTAGCCTCCAATCTAGGAGACAAGCATGAATTCATGATTTTTATTTAGTACTACGCAGGCTTTGTACCACTTTACTCATAGGTACTCTGAGCTCTCTATGAGCTGGGTCCCCTGCATTTCCTTTGATGCAGGTTCGAGTTCAGAATACAGAATGTTTTCTAGGTTATGTGATTAATTTCTCCACCCATTACTTTTCGTCAGTGTCCTGGGCCGCTCACCCAGTCCTCCGCCGAGTTCCCGTAATGTTGGTTGGGCCGGACTCTTCGCACCCAACACTCCACCTAGCGCTATAGCGCCTTGGATCTCCCACTCTCGGACTCTCATAGCGGCTCTGGGTTCCTCCATCACACTCACACATATTGCTTACTCGATGTGGAGAGTATAGCCACGTAACAAGATATGGGAAAATGGTTGGCACTAAAATACGACCTCTTATCCAAGTGAGAGTTTTGTTGGTCCTTATATATTAAACATATGTAAAGGGTCACACCTCTTCCCTCATCTCTTTCCTGCCACGGCCCCCTTTATCAGCCATAGTATTAACTCTTGTAGTACAACTGCTCCTCTCAGCTGTACCGCCCTTTTCTTACTCATAATATCTTTCCTCTTTATCTCATTTATCCGACTTGATTTTGAGACATAGTTTTGATGCATGTATGAATACAATACAACAATATACAATTTACATTTAATATAACTATATTGGTGATCAAGAGATAAGCTTGCCTTTGTAATTGTAGAAAGGATCGACGTCGACGAAATCAGTATCAGCTACTCCGGTCTGCGTTGGTTCGTTTGCTGCAATTAGACGACGGCGTGAATAATAAATAAATAAGTAAATACTTAGTCGCATTTGGGTGCTACTAGGTGCACAAGAGTGAGTTGATTTTCTTTGTTAGCGGATTTTAATTTAATAATATTTTTCGGGTCCCCCGTAGCACTCCCCACTACGGTTGTTTTACTGTCTGTTTGTGGATATCATGGAGATATGCTCCTGATTTTAGGATGATGATATAATTGGCAATGGTGTTGAGGGTTTGTCGAAACACTCGTTTTCGGCGAAGTTCAGGAAAATTGGTATAACCGCAATTGAGGAGCAGTATTACCGCAGCGCGGTATGACCGCAATTGAAAGGTGGTACTACCACAGGTCGTGTAGTCCGAACGTCTGGTCCGATCAGGTGATCCGGACGTATGGTCCGATTGTGTGGACCGATCGGGAGAACTGGTCGGGTCGGACCAAGTGGTCAAGGAAAATCAGTATGACCGCAATTGAGAAATCGGTATACAAGCAGCAATATGACCACAATTGAAAGGCAAGATTACTACAAATACGGTAATACCAGATTTTACTTGGTGGTTTGATTTTTTCAGAGAACATGTTTTTGAGAATTTCTTCTCTTCTGGAAATCGGTATGACCACATTTTGGGAGCGGTACTACCGTAGTGTAGTAGTACCGATGTTTACATGGCGGTATTACCAGTTTTGCTCTGTTCATTGGCCAACTTGGCGGTGATGTTTGTAGGTTAGGTCTATTTCATGGGTTTCATTATATTTGTGTTGCATGATGCATGATTTGACTAACGCGGGTCAAGTTGCGGAGAACTTTTTTCCAGAATCAATTTCTTTGTCTATTATTGTGCAGGAAGCTTGGAAGTAACAGCGGTCAACAGCGAGGATGATCAGGACCAGGCTTGGAGAGCCGAGGTTTAGAATGATCAAGGATGCCGAATGAAGTCAATGGACTCAAGTATGGCACAAAATAGACAAGGATGACCGAACGAAAAGTTCGATGCAACGGGTTGCATCAAGCCACGTGGGGTCGGTGCAAGAGCCATGGTAGTTTTGGTGGGAGTCGGATGGGAGAGACTTGTCGACATGAAGAGAGCCAGTTGATCAACCTACACGTGGCGAAGTATGCGATTGCTTCATGAAGATTGGACTCGGTCTTTGGAGAATGATCGAGAAGGGGTATTTTGGTAACTTCACATAAATACCGCCTGGATGGCTTTTGGCTAAACCGCGGCGCAAGACGACGCAAAGAGAGATGGTTTAGGTCAATTGAAGATGAAGACAATGCTTTGAGAAGCGTGCGTAAGTTAGACCCGTGTGTGTGGGGGCTTAATGGGTGCCCGTTAGGGTTTCCTCTCATAGCCTTGCCTTCACTATAAAAGGAGAGAGTGCTCGTTGTGCACCTCCCAACCCTTGTATCTAAAAACCCTAGTTTGTATTTTAGGGATATGAGAGGAAAGTAGAGAGGTTAGGGTTCTTGAGAGATGGATTGATTGAGTGCTCTAGTGCTGAGCTTTTGTGCTTCATGGTGGAGTGGCTATAAACCAACTTCAATCTCCAATCAATTTCAACTTCAATCTCCAATCAATCTAAGCAAGATTCTTCAAAGATGAATCTTTCCTTGTTCTTGCTCTCTCTTTGGTGATTTTGGGTTTTTGATGATCTGTTGGTTTTTTGCTGAGATCTTACTTGTTGTGACATGTGGGAATGTATCTATGATCATATTGATCATCTCTTACCCACGAGCAAGTTCTGGGATCAAAGTTTGATTCTGGTTTGGTTTTGGAGCAACCTCCACTCAAACGGAAAAAGGTCAGAACTTTGGCAATGATCTACACGATCTTTGATTGGAATAGGTTCCTGACATCCTAGAGATTGTATGTTTCAAGTTTCATGAAGTTTGGGGCTGTGGATCAAAAGTTGTGCCAATTTTGGATTTTCCTGTTCATCGTGCTGTTTTTCACTGTGTTATTTGGTAATACCGCCATCGCTCACCCAGATTACCATCACATGCAGATTACCGCCATCGCTCACCGACATCGCTCACACTCATCGCTCGTCGCTTTTTATGCTTTTTGGTTGTTGTGCTTGGGGGTTTGGATTGGATTCAATGCAAGTCTTCCACTATACTTGTATATTGATCTTCGTAGCTCTCATAGCTATTGGAGTGAAAATCATATTGAATCCGATCAAAGTAAAAAAAAAGATAATGCTCCTATTCACCCCTTTCTAGTCGTCGTTTCGGTCCAACAAGTGATATCAAAGCCTGGTTAGTTCAATCTTGATCTTAAACGGTCACTGAACTTGGCGATGGAGAAGTAATCCACCAAGCCGCATGTTTTCGATGGGCTCGACTATGCCTATCGGAAGAATCGCGTGCGTGTCTACCTTCCGAGCGAAGGTCAAGCCATATCGGAGGTTGTTCGAGCCCCGCTCATTTTGCCCGAGGTTGCTACGCCGACTTCAGCAACCCTCTTGTTTAACAACCATAAGGCAAAGAACCTCCTATATACCGAGCTTGGTAGACAAGAGTATGACAGGATTTGTCATCTTGAGACCGCACATGAGATTTGACACACCCTCGAAACCTACCATAAGGATTCATACCAATTCAAGCAAGTACGAAAGACGGTCTTCAAGCGAGAATACAACAAGTTCGAAATGTGTCCTAGGGAGAGCATCGATGACGTATTCACTCGCTTTAACAAGGTGCTTAATCAGTTGAGAGCAGTCAACATCGAGTATTCTCAGTCTGAGAATGCCACCCACATCTTGGCTGCAATCAACACCAAGGAGTAGGAGATGAAGGCTACTGCCATTGTGAAGAATGTCAATATCTGTAATCTCACTTTAGAGCTGCTCTATAGCAAGCTCAGGACTAATGAGATCAAGAGGGTTGATCATCCTAAGAAGGAGAATATGGCTTTAGTGGCTGACCCTCTTAAGAGAACTTCTGATGGCTCTTCTGAATCTTTCCCTGGATTTTTACTTGCTTGTTTATCTGCAATCCATGAAAAGGAACTTGAGAGTATTCCTGAGCCTGAATTAGTCCTCTTAGCCAAAAAGTTCACACGGGCCTATAACATTGTGAGAAACAAGAAGAGAGGCGGCTCTGTGACATGCTATAAGTACGCAGAACTCTACCATACCCGGGCAAACTGCCCCAAGCTAAAAGGGAAGGGCAACCACAAGGAGGAAAATACAGCTTGGAGGTAGCCTCAAGGCAACAAGCCCAAGTTTGATGCTGCGAAACTCATGAAGGCCGCTCATTGGGTCCTTGTCGTATTTAGAGAGCAATCCATGAGCAATGTGGATTCCGGGAGTGAGGAGGACAAAGAGAAGGAGCTCCCTCGACAAGAAGAAAGGGAAGGCAAAAGACTTCACTAGCATGTGCTTCACGGCCGACTCCGTCAACGTTGATGACATCGATGAGGTACCTCCATCCTATGAAGTTCTTTCTGTTAGATGTGATACCATCTTTGAGCAACTGCTTAGCTAGGATAAGGCGTTAGCGTTCACCATGACTAGGATTAAGGAATTAGAGTCACAAGTTGATAATCTCACACTAGAATTTGTGAATGCTAAGAATCTTGATGTTGATGAATGTTCAACTTGCCATGCTTTACACTCTAAACTTGCTAAATTGCAAAATGCTCATGACGTTGCCTTGCACAGTCACTGTGCGTTTTTGTGTTTTTGGTTGTTATGTTTGGGGTTTTGGATTGGATTCAATATAAGTCTTCCTCTATTGCAATAAAAATCGTGTTGAATTCGATCAAAGTGAAAAAGAGATATTGCTCATATTCACCCCCTCTAGTCGCTGTTTCGGTCCAACATTATTGGCTCTAGGATCGAGGTTGCCGAAACTCATTTTTTAACATATGAAAATAACATACTAATCATACTCACATGCAACTAGGTTTATTAAATTTTATTCGTGCAAATATGCCTAATTGATTTTACTTAGGTGTGTACGCATTTATTTATTTATCTAAATAAACTTGGGGCGGTTTATTTTAATCATTATATCACGATTAAATTATTTCTAACGCGCCAAATTATTTGTTTAATTTAGTGAGTTTTATTGGTGATTTATTTATAAATTCTTAGATTCATTTTGTAATTTTCTCGCTTTTATTTTCTACCGGCCTAGCTATTGTGATTCATCTGTACGGAGTTTATTAACTCATTTTTATGGCAATTTTCCTGAAACTTGCAGGTAACACATCAAATTATTTACCTAACGCGGTGGGGATTTTATTAGATTTATTTTACCCATTTTTCCTGCTTTTATTTTTTTTCCGATAAGTCTACTTCTACATCTTCTCACATGATTTAAAAATCTATATTTCTAGCGATTCGTCCGAAACTCACAGGTATGCTACGTACGTGCTCTTTCTTATTATTTTTATTTTTATAATTATTTTTCTTCATTTTTCTAACGGTCTGTTTGTCTGCAGTTATTTATTCGTACGCGACTTATGCATTTATTTGCTCTAATAATTTCACAGCGTCGATAATAAATTTGACCGGTGCTTATTTTTATTGCTAATTTTTCTACTATTAATTTCACTAGAATTTACCTACCTATCTAATTTGTAATTTTTTCCTAATCTTAATCCTAATCCTAATCTCTTTCTTAATCTCTCTTTTTTCTCACCAAACTCATTCGGCCGAATGCACTCCTGTCCACCTATTCTTCTTTCACCATTCTTTATTTACCTCTTTTTCTCTCTCCTTCCTATCTTCCCAGCCGTGAGAAGCCTCTGGTTCATCTTCTTCTTCACGTTTCTTTTCTTTCCCCATTCTCTTTCTCTCCCTTCCATTTTCTTTCTCTTGATTATACTACGGCCGGAGCTCCTGGATCCCTTGGCGCCGGCTCCATCCTGCTCTTGGTGGCCCTCATGGTGCCGCCTCTGGCCGGCATAGCTCGCCCGCGCCGCATCCGCCTCTGCCGCTCGACGCGGCCCGCCCGAGCGCGTGCCTCTGGTTTCGGTGCCGCCGCTTGCGCCCCCGTCGGCTCCTCTCCTCTGCGCCCTGTGGCCATGGCCCGAGCGCCCGTGCGCGTGGCGGCACGCCTACGCCCCTGCGTCTCGCTCCTCCTGGTCCAGTCTACTCCCTCGGCCCGCGCTTGGCCCAGCGCCGCGCGGTTCCTCCCCGGCTCGGCCGTGCCTGAGGCTTAGCCCGTGCGGCTGCTGCCCGGTTCTGTGGCTTGTGCTTGCTCGGTTTCACTGTTATTCCTCCCCACTTATTTTTCCTTTACGGATATTTTGCTTTTTATGGTTTGAGTCATTCATCGATTTGGTTGATTCTTGTGGGCTTTCATTCATGCATGGCGATGAAATGGAGGTGGGTTGTTGGATGCATGTACATGGTGATGAAGGTGGGCTACTAGTGGCGGTGTTGCCTATGTTGCTGTTGCCGCGTCGCACTGGGGTATACCCTTGCTCTACCCTCTCTCTGCCCCCCCCCCCAGCTCTGTGATGTGGATACTGAGGGCTAGGGTTGGTGTAGGGGGTGTGGCTTGGGCGGAGAAAACAAAAGGGGGCCTGAATGGGTTACGTCTGTTGGGCTTTGTCGATTCTGGGTTGAGGATGGTAGTGCCGGCGAGTACTCTCCTCTTGCTCTTGTTGGTCCTCTTTGTCCTGTCGGTGGGCGTGGTCCAGGTGGTCTTTGCCGGTTCGAAGCCGTTGATGCCACTATTCTGGCTTTCTTTGGTCTTCCTCTTCACCTTGAGCTCCTCTCCTTTTTACCTCTTCTCTGTGTTTTGCGTGGTTGTGGATGGAGGTGGCAGCGGGGTGCTTGGCTTGGACCCTTGCCTTGTGAGAGGCAGTGAAGGTAGGGGTGTAAGAGGACGTGGGCCGTCCGCCAATCCACTAAACCAGTCCCACCACATAAAACAATAAGTGGGTGCTGGTAGACAAACTCAAAAATTAAGTGGATGCTTGCGGAACGTTTATATATCCCACTACGTGGCCGCATATCCCACTACTTTACTTGGCCCACTACAAGATCACATGAGCTTCACAAGCCCGATTCGGTAATTACACAATCCTCATCGCCTTCGACTCGACGTCTTCATCTCTTCAATAACAGGGTGTGCGGTGGCGGTAGATTTGGCAATGGTGTTGTGGCCGGCTAGAGAGAAGTGGTGTGGTGAAGCAAGGTTGGTGAAGCCACGCATTGGGGGCATCTCTATTCCTTGTTGATTCTTTCGTCTCTCAAAACCCTAGCATCTAATGCAGCATGGAAGATGGCGAGAGCTTATCGCCAAGTACGTCCGACATTGCTGAGAAGCTGGTAGGGCTCTCCGCAGGCAACGGGGAAGAGCCGCACTTTCCCGATGCATGGTGGCAATGAGCAGCGACAGTCGCTGCTGTCCAAGAAGTGTGTCTCCTTTCCTTCCCTCCTGCATCATCCGCTTATAATTTTGTTAGTTTTTTCATGAGTAAATGCTAGGCACAGATCTAGTAAAGAAGAGGAGAGAAAACATGTAGTGATTTCATACGATTTCATTGATACAAGCGTTTGAGCATCGTTAACTGCTATCACGCTCCTCACAGACGACGGCCAACAACGCCGACAAGTTGGTGTTGGGGGGGGGGGCAAACATGTCCTACGAACAATTATGGCCTCATTGAGCAAAACAATTGACCATGAAGTTGCGGGCATCATGGGCGCTGTGTTGCCCGCATAAGAGCTTTGTGGACTATCGCATTGACCCGCATAAAAGCTTGCGGTCAAGTGGGCAAAGTGCGGCTAGCCCGCAATACGTTCCACTTTCATCGTTAAGTGGAGGGCTTGCTTTGGTTGGCAATGGGAAGGGCTTTCTTGGCTTGCTCCTTTTGCTTGGTGGAGGCAGTGTGTTTGGTTTTGGCTTTGTTGAGATATGGCAAGGGCTCTCGGCTGGCTATGGCCTTGCTCTTGGTTGTGAATGAAATGATGATGTTTGTTCTAGTGAGGCCAGGGGAGAAGGTTTCAAGGGGATGTGCCATTTGGTTGTGGCTTCCATTGGCTATGTTCATACCAGTTTTGCCCTTGTCTTGTCCCTTATGCTCTCACATGGCACTATTTTGCTTTAGTCTCTTGGTTAATAAATAACTACGTGAGGAATTCTATGTGGTTGAGGTCAGTCGATATAACGCGGTGTCAGATACTAATAAACGCGGGGTGATGAAACCCACCGAAGTGATACGGTGCCGACTAACCTAGGTTGGTCTGGGAACCGTTATGATCTTCATGAAATCTGACGGCAATCTCTTTTTTACTTTAACCCTATTTTATTGCTTTCGGTTTGCTAATCGTCTTCTGTGTTTTTTGACAAGCGGTGGAAATGTGGATCAGGAAAGGGGTTGATGGGTTGGCGAAAAATGGACAAGGTTGCAAGGAGGGCTTTCGCGATATGTATGCAAGAAATTAGATTGTAATTTAATTAAGTGTTCTAATTTATATTTCGATTTGTTGTAAATCATTCTTGTAATAAATTCAAGAAATTGTATTATTGTTCTAATTTCGCTTGCGATGAATTCTTGTATGTTGATCCGATGGAAATAATTATTGTAATTTAATTCCGAGTTTGTTTTTACTACTTCACCGGTGATTGTAAAAGATTCTTGTATTTGATTTTAAGATTGAATGGATGATGAGATATTGATTTGGAGATCTTTACTGTAAAGTCTGAGAATGAATCCCAAATACTATCGAGTTGTTATATGTTCGGTTTGTTTAATATCAATTTGACATTACGATTTGCTTATTGTTAAGACAAATTTAATTTACTGCTAATTACCGCTTAGCATTATTTAGATTAGTTTAATTTCTCGGGTTCTCACACCGCCCCATCTTCTTCCTCGACGAGCTCAAACACCAATCCGCCATCACCCTCTAGCCCCTAGCCTCTATACTCTGTACTAACACCACCTTGCCCTCCCGAAACTTTTCCCTACCACCACTCACTCCATCCCCGCCTCTAGTTCGTCGACGCCAAGCTTCCCCGACGCGCTGCCCACGGCTCACGCCGCCATAGAGCTTCCCTAACCTCATCGCTACCACCGCCGGACTTCCCTTGGCCCACTAGTTCTCAAGCCCCGGCCAATTTGGCTGGAGCACTGCCAGAGACCGCCGACGCTCGCCCCTCACCGGACGTCCTCCGGTCCTACAAAACCCCAAAATGGGTGGCCCTTGCCTCATCGATTTCGCAGACCACCACCTAAGATCGCCACCGCATCGCCACTCATTGCGCTTACCAAAGAGGAGGAAAAGAAATGAAAAGCCAAAAAGAAAAAAAGGAGATGGGTTCTTCTACTAAGGTCAATCAAAAAACCAACTTGGGCTGCCATGTAAACCCAAAAGCCATTTAAAGCCCAACACTACTTACTCCCGGCCCAATACTGTGCATCCCAATAGCAACTAGCCTAAACCCATTACTATTCACTCAACTCAACCAACTATGAATAGTGCTAACCCGATACTGTTCCACCCAAATCCATTAGTGAATAGTACCATAACCATTATTGTTCACCCAAACCCATCACTATTCATTCCAGACCGTTAAACATACATATATGTCCATTTTGACCGTTTCGAGTCTGTGAATCCCATTGTCGACTCCGTTTAGCAAAATCAAGCACCAAATAAATCAAAACCACCCAACCACATTTCTTTTCATTTCTTTCCGAATTTATTTAATTTATGTTGTTCCTAGCTCGCCTCCTGTTGAGCCCGGACTTATTTATTTGATTTTCTTCCACGATAGAACCCAAATTTGTTGATCAAGCTACAGAAGGAGTCGATCAAGACAGGAGAAGTAAATTCGGTCAAGGACTGCGGATATTTAGGCAAGTTGCATTTTTTTAATTATTTTTGAGCCTATATTTCATGTCCTTATAGTATTACTTTCATTATCATATTTATACCAATTACTTTGTTATTGCAGTAATATTTTTGAATGTCATGATGCTTAGATAAATCCTATCACCCACACACCCACCTATTCTTTGTAGGCCATATTCACCTTGACAAATTTAATATACATAAAATATTAATAAATGTTCGGCATTGTCACACAATGTATTTATAAATACTAAAAAGGAGTATTGGCTAGCCGCCTATGGTTTTGGTGAAGAGTTAAGGGTTGAGACAAAGAGATTGGACAACCCAATAGACTTGACAAAAGTGACTTGAAGGTGAGATCAAGAGGTGGACAGCCACGAGTAGGATGTTGGTCCATCGCCTCACTGTAAGACAAGTAAGAACTAGAACCTTGTGCTAAATAACAGACACAAAAATTGCTCAACTACGGGTTTGGTATACCCAACTTGGCTTAGTACACCGCTCTTTCGATTGAATATCTATAGGATATCAACTGCTCTTATGGTATAGAGCTGTCACAGATTGGGGGTGAGTCAGGAGTGGGCCGGTTAGGGCACTCGCTAAACTACACAACGGTATGGACTTGTCAGTATCGGACCGCGTACTCCACCATTGGATGGTGGTTTCCCAATGACTGTATTGACCTTGAACCTATCGGGTAGAGGCTAGAAAGGTTGACCAGTGGAAATATCTTTGAAACACCCTAGCCCAACATGAGCCTAGGATGCTACTAAACCACCTTACAGACTCAATTTAGTTCAACTTACTAACACAATTTCAGTAGCACACTCAATAACAACGAAATAGTTATAATCAACCAGAAATAGCAATGTCTACAAATAGACAAGTTAAAGAATACTACCAATCAACTAATTACGAACTGGCATGGATATTTCTCTTATTCAGCCATTAACCGAACCAAGCGGTTAATGTTACACATAGAGAGCAGAACTTTAACAATTAAATCTAAATCATCAACAATTATACGAAATTACAAAGATGTAAGACTAAACAAATAACTTAATTTATTCTATCAAACAGAACTAAATGGAAAGATAATTAAGTCTTAGAAGCATATTAATAACATCCACAATAACAAGCGAACCAACCACCACGAAGGATGGACACAGTCTGAATCTAAAGGAATTATCATGAACTTGAAGTCTTAGATAAATGAGCTAATTTATTTGTCGTGGATGATTAAGTGTGGAGTGCATCAATACTACCTCTTCCCATGCATGTCACTTCCTCGAGTGGTACCTAAAAGGAACAACAGCAATAAGCATGAGTCCACGACTCAGCAAAGTACAACGGTGATAATAAACAAGTCATCACGACCAGCAAATGAAGTAAACCATTCCTCATATGAATATCAGCAATAAACCATAAATACAACTCTTATACTTGCATGCAATGCATATGTCAAGAATGCTCTTTCTTCCTTCTTTGCAATTACCGGTAATACGGAGTAGTGCATCCGTCGATGCATACTCAAGCCTACGCCCTCAGGCACAGGGACCTCAAGCCCACACTCCAAGAGTGTGGGGACCCAAGCCCGTCCAATGCATGATGGGGATCTCATGCCTATCCAATGCATGACGGGGACCTCAAAAGAAACAATCCTTGACTATCACGTAGTCCTAGGTTCAAGAATGAATGCCATGATGTAAATTGAAACTCACATTCTCAATCCATCATGAAAGTATAATGTTCAGCGACATTATCAAAACATAAAACTTCATAAGTAAACCATGGCAATCAACATGAATGAAATATCATAATTCACTCTACATTGTTTACACTTGCCTCAACCGTGAGACGGATGACGACGACGGGAAGACTCTAACCCCGATTCTCACCACCACCTGGCAACTGTAAAGTACACTAAGAGTACCATTCAAAAGTATACAGCATAGCAATGAAACAAAATGAAATCATTCGCTCCTATTCGCAACCTGAAACATTATCGATACAAATCCCAAATTCCAGTCTGTCCTAAACTGACAGCCATTGAAGGAAAAATTCATAACTTTTGATTCAAAGCGCCAAAAGTCATGAGTCTAGGTTCTCTGGAGTCTACACAAGCATAGCTACAATTCCTCAGGTGACCGAAAGATCAAAATATCCCATCTAAACTTTTGTTTTTAACCCCGAAGACTTTTCTGTCATCTTCGGTATTACTGACTTGGGAATTTCGTAACTTTTATTTGGTATATCCAAACCCATTATTCTAAGACTCTTTAGAAACTACAGAAAACTATCTTCCTCAATAAATTTATTACAATTTTTCCCAAAGTGCAATAAAGGTTGCTTAACAAATTTAGTCTTTATCTATCATCCACAATGTAAGAACAGATCGCAAAGATTAACTTCAATTTCGTTCTACATGACAAAAAATTATGAACTTTATCTCCCTGGAAACATCATAAAGTTATCTACATAACTCATGGATATCAACTAACCAAATTCGTCCATCTCCAAACCTTAATTCACAGAACTATATTCGTTGCCCGAATCCAGAGACTGAATAAGTACCCAAACTTGCAAAATTCATAACTAATTCATTAACCAACTAAAAATTACGAATTAATAATTTCTGGAAAGCCCACACGAATCCCCACATAAGTTTAGGAGACACTAAACGCCGGATCCACATAGAACTAACTCAATTTTGCGTGTCAATAGAACAACAGAGACTTCGATCTACAACGGCAGGATCAATGAATCTCTAAACGATATCATCTCCTCGAAAATACTTAAACTAACAGCAAGGATTAGAAATATTACCTTAGAAGACATGAATGACTTGCTGGAGATCCCCCACGAAGAACCTTTTCTTCCTCTTCCCTTTCCTTTCACCCTTTGGCCTAAGATACCCACTCTGCTTGCCCTTCTTCCTTTGCTTCTACCAAAGAAGAATGGAGGCAAAGACCAAGGGAGGAGGCGCTGGGAGAGCTCTAGGGAGGAGGAGAGGTGGCACAAGGGAGGGGGAATAGAGTGGTGGCGGCCAAGGGGAATTGGAGGGGGCGACTAGGGTTAGGAAGCAATGGGCGCCCCCCCCCTCTTGTCCACTATTACTCTCTTCACTTCGACCGCCATATCTTTAACGTACCTCATTATTTCTTACAACTTCGACCGCCATATCTTTAACATTGGAGCAGAAAACAAGCTCAAGAATATAAATTCGCTTGCTCTATTCTCCAATATAGAATTGAATCCACGCTCGATGAGACAAAAGAAGGGTATAGTAGTTGAAATTAAACTTAGGAACTAGAAGCAAAGTCACCAAGTAAGTACAGAGCGGAGTATTGTACCGGGCATCAAGACCGACCAACTCGTAATGTAGCTACCGACGGTAACCTTTTGTTCTTTGTGGAATGTGTATTTAAAATTGCTAGACAACAGCATGAATAAACCACACATCATTGAAATCTCGTTGTCTGGATAAGAGCACACTGAGAGAGAGAGAGAGAGAGAGAGAGAGAGCTTAACATTGTGTTCTTTACATGGTTATCTACGTGCTGAAATAAATTCGTCTTTTAATGCAGGATCAGGATCACGGATATCTAACTCGATAGAATAGGATTCTTGAATCTGCCATGGCATTCATGGGACATAATGGTGAGGAGGATGTCACAAGGACCGTAACAACACAATCTCCAAAGCAAACAGTAGATTAATGACAACTCGTTGAATGTAACTTCAACCGCATTCCACTGGGTCAAATAAGATTGAAACAAGAAGGTCAGAATGAAACCCGCTTTAGTTTGCTTTGTTAGGTTTGGTGCTCTCATAGTATTCTCATGTAATATGCTTTGAGTTTTGTAATATAATCGTAATATGCTTTTGAGTTTTGTAATATGCTATCTAAATCAAATGCGGCTCAATTTCATGCTCAAATTAAGTATTGAAATGTTATTTGATTGTGTTCAAATGTTGTATGATTTGTTGTCGAAATGTCGTATATGTCAGCCCATATACTATCTCAAATATGGTCTCAACTATCGCCAGATTTATGAAATGTGTCATTCCAAAATGTTGATCAATTTCATTGCCATGAACTCCGTCAGAGTTCTAAAATGAACCAAGGATTGAAAAAATGAACAATATAGAAGTCATGCCTGAATTCTGCCCAGATAAGTTCAAATGAACAATATAGAAGTAATGCCATACAATCTGAAAAAAATGAGATTTTCAAAAAAATGAATCAAGACAATCTGAAATGAACCAAAGCTTCATTATACATATGAATTACAAAGTACAAGTATTTGCTCGCCCTAAATTAACTCTAGAGAGAGCACATCAGAATTGTATCTCCCCAAATACACTGTTTCCACTGACTCGATATTGCATTGGACACTGGTACATTGTATAGTTTATATACATCTGACTCGTGCAGAAATCAGAATGCTCGATCTCTACCTATAGTATGCTAAGTTTAGAAACCCAAAAGAAAAGAATATACTAATGTCTCAGCTATAGGCAACCAGGCATCAACCAATTTTCTCTGTGTTTGTGTCGTCTGTTGGCCAAATGATAGTCTCCATGAGCTGCTCTCGCATCAGCACCAGGTTCTCGTCAGATATCTTCTCATACATCTTTGCATGGTCATATTTCTGATAATTAAAACGGAAGCAGATTTCAGTTCATTGCAAAACATTCATTGCAAAACATCCTGAAATCCATAAATACTAATGTTAAAGATATGGCCAGGTTGAAGCTGTAAGAGAGTAACAGAGGTACACGTTAAATACTGAAATCCATAAATACTAATAGACATTTCATTGCAAAACATTCATATCAGCACAAAGAGCATTGTAGAATCATAATCAGATATGCACAACCAAGCAATTTCTTGCACATCAAACAACAACATCACAGTAAGCACAACAAAATCATTATTTTTCTTGAAGACCTGCACAAGCACGCCTAGTCACTAACAGTGGTAGTAAGTATGTTGAAAAAGGTTTAAGTTCAGATTCTTTCCCAGCAAACAATCATCAAATTATATGTCATGAAAGGGTAGGGTATGGGCTATTACTCTCCTAGCTAACCAACACATCAGATATGCACAACCAAGCAATTTCTTGCACATCAAACAACAACATCACAATAATCACGTTCCTGCTTCCGAAGGTAGTCCATCTTCTCCCTCTCTGTCATGTCCTGATCGAAGTCAACCTGCCCCGACTGCGCCATTAGCCCACATTGA
The DNA here is from genome assembly GCA_036346405.1 of Phyllostachys edulis. NCBI lineage: Eukaryota > Viridiplantae > Streptophyta > Magnoliopsida > Poales > Poaceae > Phyllostachys > Phyllostachys edulis. The sequence continues at coordinate 65,147,525 of CM070555.1, read as the reverse complement.
TGCACCTGAACTGCTTTGCTGCACTCCAGATGCTCTCAACAAAGGAGACGGTGAGACCAAGGGTGCCATCAGGCTTGGCCTTCCCCTCGAGATCGACCCGCTCGAACATGCCGCAGGAGACGAGTGTCTCGAGCTCCTTCAGCAGCTGCGACTTGGTGTACACGCCGCCGGGGTAAAGCGTCACCATCTCGAAGAAGGAGTCCTCCGGCCCCGTGTACGCGCCGCCGCCGGCCGCGGCGCAGTCGAAGAACTTGAGCTCCGACATCTTGTACCTCTTTAGCCTGCTCAGCTTCGTGGGAGGCGGCGCGGAAGAGAAGGAGCGAGGCGGCGGCGCGGAAGCACAAAAGCTCGTTCGGCCGGGGGGTGGACGCAGGAGGCCAGCGGCGCTGGGCAGGGGGCACGGCGCAGGAGGCCGGCGGCGAGGCAAGCAGGGGCGGGCGGCGAACCCTAGCAAGGGGAATGGCTAGCGTGGGGGCGAAAATGAGAGAACGTTTGTTGGGGCGGGGGCGTTTTCGCAAAATAGCCGGAAGTGGGAGGGAGGATCGATCTCGGCCGCACGCTTCGTGATGGATGGCCAGGATTCGCTGTGTGCATATATTCACAAATCTGTGCATGTGCACCAGATACTCCCCCCTAATTAACAGCCTCGAGTTTTCATGTACGCCTTTCCCTTTCCTGATTTCCTCAATCGATCAGTGCCATTGCTGTGTGCTGTGACACTTAGATTCCGAGATGCACATCACGTAGTTAGCACAACTGCATGCAGGCATAATGCCGATGACAAGGTGGTTCGGATGTCACTCGCATGCATTGATGCATTTGTGTGTACACACAGCTCCTAATTGGTCCTACTCTACGGCTCATGCATGAACCTGGAGCTAGCAGGCCTGGACACAGCCGGACTCAAAAGGCTTTGGGTCCTAGCTAACATCCAGAGAGAGCGCGCTGAATGCCAACGATAGTATTAACACAAGGGGTCCCCAAGTTAAGCCTTAGCCTAGGGCCAGACGGATCCATCTAACGCAAGGGAGCTGCTAGCCTACGCTTTTGTGAAGTTTCGGTTGCTCAAATATTCCAGATTTCGAGTTTGAAGTTTCGACCAGGTTTTAACGTGTTTTATATTTCTATAATTTTTTTAGAAGATTCCAAGAAAGTTTCAAACCCAAGTTTCAGATTTTGGAACTCGAGTTTCAACAAGTTTCGGACAAAAGAGTTTCAACAAGTTTCAAGAAGTCTTGTGAAACATTTTAAAAGTTGGTTTCGCATATTTCTAGAAGTTTCCAGAATATTTCAAGAAAGTTTCAAATCCAAGTTTCAGATTTTGAAACTCGAGTTTCAACGAGTTCCAGACAAAAGAGTTTCTACAAGTTTCAGCAAGTTTAAACAAGTTTCAGCAAGTTTCGAATTTTGGAACTCAAGTTTCAACAAGTTTCAGACGAAAAAAGTTTCAAAAAGTTTTAGCAAATTTCAACATGTTTTAAGAAGTTTCAACGTTTCTAATTTTGGAACTCAATCTTCACACAGAAAGTTTCAAGTTTTAGCAAGCTTCAACATGTTTCGAGAAGTTTCAACAAGTTTTATAAAAAATAAAACAAGAGAAAAAAAAACTCGACGTGCTCACTCCACGGCCACATACCACTCGCCACCACACCCACGCCGTCGGACGCTATGACATTGGCCTTCCCGCCTACCACCGAGCTCACCCGCGGCTCCATGCTCATAGGGATGCTGTGGCCGCTCACCTCCCCACGTGTCATCGCGCACGTCTCTTGTAGTTGTTTCCACTCGCCTCGCACCGCTCCATTCAAACAGAGTGTATTGTTAGAAGATACAGAAATCATCAACCTAGCACAAAACTTTTTTTTACATTGCAGCTCTACTTATAGAGTGCTCAAAAATTGGTTATAACAAAAAACAACACATATTTATTCAACAACACATGTAACTGAATGTTTCGCTGAACAAATATTCCAGATATTCTATAATAAACAACAAACTACAGGTTAATCTGGACTTTTGGTCGAACAGCAAAGTGAATTGGGGAACAAAAAAAATTCTGAGCTGAACAAATATTCTCCATCTTTTGCCTCAAGAATCAAGCACAGAAATAAAAATCTGGGAGGAAACGGATCTGAACAAACATGTAGCATCTTGGGAAGGGGGCATTGGGGTGGACCAACGGGGCAACCTGGTGCTGCGTATGGGGGCTGGGGAGAGGGACAGCGGGGATGGAGTTGTCCAGGACGAGGGTCGTCGGGGATGAAGTTGCTAGGGAGGAGGAGCGACATGGAGGAGGAGCGCCACCGGCCACCTTGGATCCGAGTGGGATGGGGGAGATAGAGGAAGGGATATGGTGGAGGGATTTGGATCGAGATGAGTGGAATGAGAGGAAGGAAAAACGAAGGGATAAGGTGGAGGTAGAGATAGATCAAATGCGTTGGACGACTCACATCAAACAGGCAAGAAGTTATACCATTGGTCGGATGAAAAACACTATAGCATTTTATAGTATTTCTCTCGAGACAAACGTCTTTGCCTCTCAGTGTCCCAACATGTCGATCCGACTGTTCGACCTTCCGATCGATCCATGCTAGCCGCAAGAGAGCTACAGACTTGTTGGGGACCCAGCTAGGGATGGCAATTGGGCCCCATTCCCCGTTCCCCGACGGGGAGCTCACTCATTAAGGGCCGGGGTTGAGACTATTTCTCCTCCTACGGGGATGCTAATATGCAAATACAATTTCCCATCGGGTGAAGCGGGGCCGGGGCCATTCCCCTACTCCCTATCCCCGCTATCCGCATGGCCCCCGATAACCCTATGACATGTGGGTCACTAGCCTACTACCGTATTGTTTAAATCTTTAAGGGTTTGCTTGGGAGTTGGGACACAACCTTCAAGAATATTGTTGGAATTCTTCATTTGAAACATTAATAAGCATTATTTAAATAATTTGAAACATTCATTCTGTTGTCACTATGTGTGTCTGTGTAGGAGAGGTTGGAGATCTAATTTTTGAGTCTGAGTCCCCGTAGGGCCCCGATAACCCGATGGGGACGGGGAACAGGAAAGAGTAGCACACTAGGACAGGGACGGGGACGAGAAACAGAGATTTTTTCGTCTCTCAGAAACAGAAATGTTCCACCACTCCCCGCCAGAAAATAGCTCCATTGTGCTAACTAGACCCAGCTGTAGCTCAAGGTAAATGTACGGGGGCACACGGACCCGGCCCACGTACATTACCCACGTGGCCACCTTCTGCGCCTCATCTTGTCAGCCTAGGCGAGTCGATCCGGTCAACAACGGTGTGGTGCTCTCTCCGTCCTGGAGTTAAATCAACTGTGCTGGTCGATCGTGCTACATACATCGGTTAACACCACTGGCTGTTCAACGGTCATCCGAAGCACGGGCACGATTGATTCATCTCACTGCGATTGGTTAATCGCTGGTCGCCTCTAATTATCCGCATCAGATAACTTTTAACAATCAACGACCCTCGTCAGCAAGCACACACGTGAAGAGGAAAATACGGATGACGGATCCCGGATCCGGATGCGATCGATCGAGAGCTTTTACAGCACCAGCCAGCAGCACAAGGTGGTGGAAGACTGGAAGTATGTAGCAGCTAAGGTCACATACAATGAGGTCAGCTATTTATAGTTTTTGTCGGTAGAATTTAAGTTGATGTGGATAAAAAAGAATAAAAAGAGAAAAATGTATTGTCTACAATTCTGTATGTCTTAGGGCATATACAGTGGGGTGACATCAGCAGTCTATAATCTTTGCCACATAAGATTTTTAATAATGTGGATGCCAAAGAACAAGGAGAGATAATGAAGGTATGCGTTCTAAGATGCAATGCATCCTATAAGACCTTTATAGACGATTGTTTTGCTGTTGTATCCATGCTGTCTGTACAGTTTGTGGGGTCATGTATACATAACTTAAAGACAACCCACTGTATGAGTTGTCTTTAATTTTATCTATAGATGACATGGAGAGTATTACAGACAACGATCGTCTATACCATTGTACACGCCCTTAGGTTCATGAAAGCATTAAAAGATTGTGTCATCTATAAAGATAAGTAAAAAGACAAACCATTGTATGAGCTGTCTATAGTGTTGTCTACTTGTGACATAGAGAGTTGCTATAGACAGCATCTGTTTGTACCATTGTGTATGCTCTAAGTACTACAACTAGGTTTATGGTTGGTAAAAACAACATTTCTTGTTAGAATTTTTGGCCGTATTAGCACGTTTTGGTGTCGCATTTGCGAAAATGGCACCCGGCGCACGGTATTTGCAAAAATAGCACGCGCTACGGCACGACCACCGCGCGGAATTAACGTGGGGACGACACATCAGGGCCACAGCACGGTCGTCGTGCGGAGATGCCAGGTCCGCACGGCCACTGCGAGGAGACGCCACCGCACGGCCAACCCGTAGACTCCAATGATTAGCGTTTCTAATTAGCGATTTCTCTCTCCTCGTGAATAGTGTTGTTTGTAGGAATTTTAAAATATAGCAAATGAGCTCAAAAAAATTATGATTTTTTTGTAGAGCCTCCTGACACAGTGTACTCGTTTGTGTAATTTTTTTTATAATTTTATCCGTTTTGAATTTTTCTCGCAATTTTATTTAAGTATATTGTTTGTAGGAATTCCTAAATATAGAAAATGAGCTTAAAAAATTATGAATTTTGTTTTGAAGGCTCTTTACACAGTGGACTTGATTGTGTAATATTTCTAAAATTTTATATGTGTTCTGAAATAGTCTCAAAAATTTAGGGTTTATGTCTCGAAAATTTGAATAGTAGGTTTCGGAAATTAGGGTTTTATAAATTCCCACACAAAGTACTCCTAACATAATAGGCTTAATCATATCCCAGCACAGTATTTCGAGACAAGGAGTGTCGATATTTCCAATGGAATGCAATTTAACTTTTCATACATAAAATTGAAGACATTTCATGCGTTAGAAGCATTACATGATACACACGTGGGTTTATTGCAATTGGGATGAAGGGAGGAGGGGGTATTATGACATGTACCCCGATTAAACCTATTCTGTTAGGAGTACTTTGTGTGGGATAATCCATACCTCGATTAAGCCCGCATGATTGCCGACGTGTTAGCCTCATAATGAGTGACATGTTATGAAGCATGTAGTTATTTAGTGAAGTGAGAACTGGCTACATATCGAAAATGTTGTAGTTTAGATTCTCTCAATGCGAACTGTCCATAGAATCTACATAGAATCTATACAAGCGTAGGATATTTAGTGGAATCTACACAAGGTTTACAATAGTAAGCGTGAGACTCAAGCGTTCTCTAAATATAGATTCCTTGTGTAGGACAAAATCTCTAACGTAAATACCGTACGTCAGATGTTATTTTCACAAATACGACGCTTGCTAATACCTCCAAAAATTCTTCTTGTTGTGTTCACATGGTGTTATTGGCGAGCAGGGAGCCTTCTGACTTCTGCACATGCCTTGCCGGGTCCTTGCTCTACTGCTACTCGACCGTCCTCCTCCACTTGTATACTTTAACCTTAGCAAACCAACTGCTTGCATACATGCGTGCCTGATGGCTGATCGAGTTGACGAGATGCACGCATAGTTCATGCTTTGCCACGACACCCCCTGCAATTAAGCAGTGATTTGTACCGTAATGGAACATGGCCTCCGGAGTTTCAGCGTCTGCGGGTGCATAGGTGGACACATGCAAAAGTATATGTGTAACCCGGTACGTCGTCGATTTTAGCTCCTGCAAACAAAATCCTCGGACGTGCACAGTGACAAGCGTTGGAATCGTTGCATGTGTGAGTGTAGTGTAAAGTTTAGTCATTTTTGTGTTGTGGCTGAAGAATCCAGCTTTGGACAAGGCTTTTTTGGTTGGTGTACACTTGTATAGTTGTACGAAGATTCCACTACAAGTTTAGTGGTGTTGGTAGTTATAAATGTGATCGTTTGTCGGGTGAATCGTTTGAACACCATATATTAATTAAACAGAGAAGTACTCCCTCCGTTCTCTTTTCCGTGTCGTCTAAAATGCGTACAATCAACCTTTTAAAGCTGACCACTGATATACACAAACGTGTTTCATGCAGAAATGATATATATTATGAGATGTGTCATCAGAAATACTTTTGTACTATTATATATATTTTTGTAATTTTTTACTAACATAATGTTTGAAATGATAAGTAAAAAGGAATGGAGATAGTACGGGGTCCTAGTAGAATATGCATTATTGACATCACGTACGTACGCACGGTTTGCCGGCCCCGAGAGCCGGGGTTAGGAGTTAGGAGGCACCAAAGACCCCGGAATTGGTCTTCCATTAGTCGATGGTTAATTGGAGCAAGATGTGTTTTCCAGCTTGGCTACCATGAGTTGGAGTACATCTGAGGAGAAACATCGAGGAAGGAGCTTTATAGATTTTTTTATTAAGTAATCTTTTTTGAAAAATATTTTAATAATAATCCATTCCCCACTTTATTCCCAAATGTGACACTTTTGACCACGCCAAAATCCGTAGCGTGGCAAATACATACTGCCATATCATATCGGCTGCCGTCGCCAAAGCTGTCACGCCAGGCCGGTCAGCTAACATGGAGGCACCAGTGGACGTTGGCATGGCTGCGATCACCATTTGCCATGGCGAGTATTTTGGTGTGGCAGGGGGAATAATCAAGCGCGGCCGAGCAGGCTCACCCCCCATCTCCTTCCTCTCTTCCTCCTCCTTCGCTTCTCTCCTCATACCCTACCTCTCTAGATTTGTCACTTTGGCATCGATTCAAAGCCCATAAGCTTTGGCCATGCCAACCGACATGGCGTGGCAGTGTGTATTTGCCACACCATATGTTTTGGTGTTGCCAAAAGGGTCATATTTGGAAATAAAGTTAGGGATAAGCTATTATTAAAATATTTGTTAAAACAATATTATTTAATAAAAAATTCGGAGGTTTATGATCTTCTTTGTACTTTTATTAATATAGTATTCTAGTTTATGTGTACAGTCGCTCGCCACCCGTCTTGACGAGCAACAAACATCATGTCTGGTTAAAAAAAATTACTCCCTCCATCCCGCAATATAAATACTTATTCTTAGGAAACGTTGTCCCATAATATAAGTCCATTGCGGAGATTAAGTATGTAGTTTTTGTAATATTTCACCATATAATATATTTTTCCTTTAATGCTGACAAAGTGCATAAGTAGAAGTAGTATGCAATTTGATAGAGGTACGCATGATCCAATGACATAACTTTTTATTAGGTTTAGTGCCTCCTTGGTTTATGTGTATAGTGGGTTTTGGATTTATATTGTGAGACGGATGGAGTAGATCATCTTCGCAAAAGAAATTATAGATCAAGTCAGCGAGTAACATGACTTCGATTACGAACAAAGGCTACTATTGGCAATTAAGGGGCGGCAACACTGGAACTGTAACTGTTAGCAAATTGGGTGCATGTTGGCGACAATTGTAATGCATCGCCCATATTTAGTTTGTGTTCTTAGGGTGTGTTTGGATGGAGGGATCAAGTTGAACGAAATGGTTCCGTTCAGGATATGGGGCCATCCAAACATTTGGTTGGGTGAATCGTACCAACATCCTGGACGAGATGGTTCCATCTAGGGAATATTTTACTTTTATGTTGTACCATCCCATTCGGCAAAATCAGTGGAACCACGCGATCCCGCATCGCTTTGTCCATGTCCAAGGGATAGGGGCACCTCCCACTCAAGATGCGCACCAGTAGGCGAGGTGGCGACAGCAGCGGACGAGGCGCAAGGTGGCGACGGAGGGCGAGGTGGTGACAGCGGGCGATGTGTCGTCAGCGGGCGAGGCGACAGTGGTGGGCGAGGTGGCGGTGGGTTAGGCGGCGGGGGGCGGTGATCGTCGCTGGAGTTGGGGAAGAGGGGAGAGTCCTCATCATGGTCTTCCTAGTCGGAAGAGGACATGCCTAGAGGGTTGGATCTGTGAATGGAGGTGAGATTTGGGGGCTAGCGTGGGAGGAGTGAGATGGGCGGGTGAGGCGTCGTTGCGGAGGCGACAGCGGCGGACGCGTCTGTCGGTGGAAGAAAGAGGAAAAGAAGAGGAACTCGGAAGGCGAAACAGCGAGGAAGAAAGAAAAAAAAGAAAAAAAAAGGAAGAAAAGGGGGGAAAAGAAAAAGGGAAAAAATACTATAGAGGTAATCTCACTCATGTAGGGAGAAGGTTACCAAATCAATCTCACCCCCTCAACTAAACATCATCTCGTACCATTCTAGATCATCCTATACAACCAATCAAACACATTCATGTACTATCCTAAAAAACCAACCAAACAGAATATCTGTACCATCGTATCTAAAACGATCTCATCTATTTGTACCATCGCATTCCATCTAACCTAATCTTATCAATCAAACACACCCTTAGCTAGAAAACAGTAGCCACTAGCCAAGAAGCAACATGATTTGCAACGATTACTTCCTCCGTTCCTGAATTCGCTTCCGCCCCACTCCCGCGTGCAGCCGTCTGCCAGGCGAGGGCTAGCTAGCCGCCATGCGTTTGCGTGCCCTCTACTGCGGGCGTCCGCTATTTCGGTGCGCACGGGATGACAGGTGGGGGCTGCGTGCGTGTGTCGAGGCGTCGTTGACTTGGGCGGCGCGGAGGGTCCACGAGCGAAGGAGCGGCACGGGCACGGCACTGCGCGGGGGTGGGTTCCGACTTCCGAGGCCGACTGGACTGCCAACATCTTCGCGGTTATCGCCAGTTTAAACTAGTATACTAGTTCTCACGTAGTTGGACAAACAAACTCGAGACACCTGTGTGATCTGTAACCACCTCTGTTTCGTGTACCATTAGGCACGCTCTTTCCCCTTCACACTTTGGTCGTGCAAGCGCGCGTAACTTGTCGCACACACGGCACGCACACCCATTCGCCAACGCCACGTCACACGGCACCCCGAATCACACAGACACGCATCGCTCTCGCACCAGCTCAAGCCACAGTAGCCAAACGAACCAACCAACAAAAGCACCCGTCCCGTCGCCATCTGCGGTTCCCGGCACGGCGCTTACCATCAACCCACGCCCTCCCTTGGCTCCCTGGATAACGAGCCAACTTGCCTCGGTAAGTTCGTTAAAGAATCGAGCTCAACTCGATTTGTTAAGTAAACGCGAAAAAATATCTGATCGGTTTGGCTTGTTATGAACTTGCAAGCTAGCTCTTTTGACTCGTTTGGCTTGGGACCGTGGCAGGGCGTCGGGACGGACGCGGAAGAAGAGGGTGCCATGCAGAGGTTGGACGCTATGTGGATAGGAGAGAGTTGCGGCTTGTTGGGCTGAGCTGTAGGCTTATGGTTAGGCTTGTTTTAGTTGGGCTACTAGGCCTGTTGGTTCTAATATAAACGAGCTAAGCGAGCTTAACGAGTTACTCGTGAGCTAACTCGAACTCGGCTCGTTAAGATAACAAACAGAAATGCCAGCTCGGCTCGGCCCGTTTATGGCCCAAGCTCAAGCTGAGTCGAGCTGAGTTCTTGATGTGCCGAGAGCCGTTTTTTTGCCCTCGCCTCTGTCGCCGCTGCTGCCGTTGCTACACGTTGACGTGGCACCTACAAGCCGAGCCATCCAGTGCATCTGTGCCTTCGCACAAGCGAGACCCACCAGCCATACGACCATTTTTTTTTTACTTCGTGTGCTCCACACCCCCCCCCCGCCCCTGTGGCATAAGCAGAGACAACGTCAGCCCACCCTATGACCTAAAAAGAATTATTGATGATTTGTCGCGGCAAAGATGCACGTTATTTTGCAGTGGCAAATCATGGTATCCCCTTTTTAAAAAGGGAAATTTTGATATATGCCATTGCAGAGTTTATGAATCCAAATGTGCCACTAAAAAGTTTTTAATTCTAAAAATGCCACTCCCTGGTGTAAATTTTTATACTAGGGAGTACCATTTTTAGAAGAAAAAACTTTTCAGTGGCACATTTGTGAAACATCACCTTTGCAGTGGCATATATCAATTAAATCCTTTTAAAGGGGGGGGGGGGTTTGATATTTTATTTTGCACTCCCCTTAGTTGGGTTTTCAGAAAATACCCTATTCCCGATGTAATACATTTTTTGCCCCTCTCTTAGTCTATTTCTTCGTTTTTAACCATCTTTGAATTATTTTATTAATATCCAACCATTTCCCCTGTTATAGCCACGCGAAAATTCATTTTTGCCCCTCGGTCCACCACGTTTTGTTTTGCTTGTCCCCTCCCTCGAGTCGAGCCATTCACGCGCACCCCATGTGCTCAGGCTCCTCACCATCCCCTGGCACATCGCGTGCCGACCCCGTCGCGCCCCGCAGCTACCCCTTCGTCCTCGCTGTTGATCCCTCCAGCCTCCTCCTCCTCCACTCCACCCAGGGCCGGTGGAGACAACGTCGGCGATGGCGGCACACTCGCGGGCCATGTGCTCCGGGTGGGTCGATGCCTCCTGTGGTGGCGAGCCCCCCTCATCGTCGTCATCGTAGTCGGAGGGGGAGGTCGAAAGGCACCTCGCGACCGGGAAGCGAAAACTCCTCATCGCAGAAACACACAAAAACATCGGGAATTTGTTCAAATATTGCAGACTGGGACATAAATGCTTTCCACAAATTCCAATATGAACATATGATAGAAGTATCATGATGAATCATCTCAATATAAATATCGGCCAAGAACCACGCAAGAATCCAAAATCTTTCTCCAAGAAGCGGCGAAGAGTTGACCTTTCCCGCAAAAAGAATCAAGAAACACGCTAATCGCAAGAACTAGAGCACCCAACATGCTGTGACGCCATGAAGTGGAGAGGGCGGAGGTGGTGGTCGCAGCGGATGTGGCATCGTCGCACATGGCCAGCCAGAGCTGCTTGAACACGAGGTGGCTGCGGTACACCGACTCGGAAGGTGGTGTCTGCGCGGGCATGCACCCACGCCGCTGGAGCATGGCCGAGCCACCCCGCCGAGCACGAACATGAGTTGCCCCGAGCGCCGCGCGGCCTTGAAGTCGCCCCTACCCTCGCCGCGCATTGATGGCGTGATAGACATGAGCAGCCCCGAGTGCTCGCAGTGGTCTTCTCCGTCTCTGACCGGAAACCTTAGCGATGAGCCCGCTAAATCCGGGTGCAATGAAGGATAGGGCACACTGGGCTCGCCGGATCCAACCAACGGGGGCAAGGGAGATGCCGGATCCGGCCGTCCCAGGCCAGATCCAGCCGCCCCGACCCCCACCGCCATGAAGCCTCCGCCCGTCATTGTCGTTGTCCATCACCGTCAACTGCCCGTCGCAGAAGGAGAGGGAGAGGAGGGAGAGCAGGAGGAGGAAGCGGCGGCGGCGAAAGGAGAGGGAGAGGAGGGAGAGCAGGAGGAGGCGGCGGCAGATGGAGGGGAGAGGAGGGAGAGCAGCAGGAGGAAGTGGCGACGAAAGGAGAGGGAGAGCACATGGTAAGGGGCAACAGACTAAGGGGCAAAAATATCTTTTCGCGTGCATATAACGGGAAACGGTTGGATATTAATAAAATAATACAAAGATGACAAAAAACAAAAAAATAAACTAAGAGAGGGACAAAAAAATGTATTACATCGAGAATAAGAGTATTTTCTGAAAACCCAACTAGAAGAAGTACAAAATATCAATTCTCCCTTTTAAAAACCCCATTGTCTCCCACCCCCTCTTCCCCCCACTTGCCTCCTCCCCAGCTGTGCCATCTCATCACAAGCGCCCGCGCCCCCACCTCCGCGCTTTTGCCGGTGGACGCAGTGCGCCACCTCCTCGCCGCTTGCCGGGACGACGAGCCCTTGCTCCCGCGGTCGTGGATGCTCCTGGGGGGCGGAAGCGTCCGGGGGCGCGTGTGATGAGCTGTCGCGTCGGCACGGCCACGGCGCGGTGGGCGGCGAGGATTCATCCGGCTTTGCTACGCCTCGACCGCTTTACGGGGGCGCTCGCGTCGCCTCGCTCCCTCGCTGATCCCGAATTTTTTACTCGCCGCCGCCTCGTGCCGCTTACTTTAGTCGGAAAGGGGGACGCTTTCCTAGCTAGCTACTAGCTAGTTGATAAAAGTTGGAGGAGGGAGAAGGGGAGGTGGATATTCGCGTATCCGGAGGCGAGATTTGGATCGGGACCTTGGCGGCGGGATGAAGGACCGGGGATCGGGCGGCGTCTCGCCCGGCCCGGCGGAAGGTGAGAATCGTCTTGCCCATGCTTGCTTACTCATAGTATAATTGCTCATGGATTCAGATTCTTTAGCTTAAGCATTTGCTAAATTCAGCGTCTTGAGAAAAGCCGTCACCATTGCTGTAACTTTTATTCGGAGTTAGTTGTAGCGTTTGGTTGCAGCTAATTGCAGTGAAATTCTGTTCATGGCTTTCCTATAAATCTTTGCAGCATAAGTGTACCCTCTGTAGCGTGTGATGCAGATGGATGCACTATAATAACTGCGTATGTGTTTGCAAAGCAGGGGAAAAGAAGGCCATCAACTCGGAGCTATGGCATGCTTGTGCCGGGCCTCTGGTGTCGCTGCCGCCGGTGGGCAGCCTCGTTGTGTACTTTCCACAGGGCCATAGCGAACAGGTGCAGGATTTATCAGTTTACTGTATGAAATTTGCCAAATCATGAGTAGTTTCTGAAAAAAAAAATCTTTTTCTGGTACTTCTTTGGCAGGTTGCTGCTTCGATGCACAAGGAGATTGATAGCATCCCCAGTTACCCATCTCTTCCTTCCAAGCTGATTTGCAAGCTTCTGAGCCTCACCTTACATGTATGTGGATGTTAGTTTTTCCTCTTCTATACTGTAGTTGTATCCATTTTTTTTTTCCATTTTAAAAATTGAGCGCATACAATTTTTTTTGTGCAGGCAGATTCTGAAACTGATGAAGTTTATGCTCAGATGACGCTTCAACCTGTTAACAAAGTATGTACACGGAATTCGTACTTGTGGTGCTATTTTTCTTCTTTGAAAATGAAATATCTTTTCTTGATGCATGTAGTATGATCGAGACGCAATGCTGGCATCTGAACTGGGTCTGAAGGAAAACAAGCAACCAGCGGAATTCTTTTGCAAGACGCTGACGGCGAGTGACACAAGTACCCATGGTGGATTCTCAGTGCCACGCCGTGCGGCCGAAAAGATATTTCCACCACTAGTATGCAGAGTTTCTTCATGAGCTTGGGATAATTTAGATGGAACTATGAATTTATCAGATTCAATAAATACGTGCCTTACCAGGGTAAAAATTTCGATAGGACTTTACGATGCAACCACCAGCCCAAGAGCTCATTGCCAAGGATCTCCATGACATTTCGTGGAAATTTCGACATGTTTATCGAGGTATGCCAAATCGCCAACCATTCAGAGAATATCTGTACATAAACTTGGTGCTATATAGGAATATAAGTTGATATGCAGGCGTGGTTCACTGCCATAATTTTTTTACGGATCCATTATTTATGTTTAGCCCTTTGCAGCTACTGTGAGTTTTTTTGCTTTTTCTTGGAACTCTTAAGGAAGTCTGTGTACTGGCCTACTGGGACATGGTGGCTGATCAATCAACAGCATTGTGTACTTATCCCCCTACTGTACCTGCACATGCACATGCAGGTCAACCGAAGAGGCATCTTTTGACAACTGGTTGGAGTGTCTTTGTCAGTACAAAAAGGCTGTTAGCTGGTGATTCAGTTCTCTTTATAAGGTAGCATCATCAAATTCAGAAATTAAAAGGGCCTGGATTTATCTAAATAATTACAAGAAACATGGATCCTATACTTTTTGTTTACAGGGATGAGAAATCTCAGCTTCTTTTAGGCACACGGCATGCTACCAGACCCCAACCAGCTCTATCATCATCAGTTTTATCAAGTGACAGCATGCACATTGGGATTTTAGCTGCAGCAGCCCACGCCGCTGCAAACAGTAGCCCGTTTACTATTTTCTACAACCCAAGGTATTGTAGTTGTTACTTGATATCCCATATGCACTCTTTGCCGCCATTCAGGACAATGAACTCATACTATTCTTTGGATAGGGCGAGCCCATCAGAATTTGTCGTTCCTTTAGCAAAATATAACAAGGCTCTGTATACACAAGTGTCTCTTGGAATGAGGTTCAGAATGCTGTTTGAGACAGAGGATTCAGGGGTCCGAAGATATATGGGCACGATCACAGGTATTGGCGACTTGGATCCAGTGCGGTGGAAGAATTCTCATTGGCGAAATCTTCAGGTGTGCCACTCGTCTTGTTTTTCAGTTCTGCAGTGTTGTCGTATCCTTACAATTTGGCTGTGTTTAGTAAGAAACTATCTGGATCAATTAGTTAACTTGCATTTACACAAGAACCTGATACTGAACAAATTTGATGGATAAGATTAGTCTAAAACCAAATGGAAATGATATTTGTGAGATTGTATAGCACATTAGACAGCAATTTCTCCTGACTTCATCTCCTTTTTCCAAGTTAGGTTGGCTGGGATGAATCAACTGTGTCTGAGAGGCGCACCCGTGTCTCAATATGGGAGATTGAACCAGTTGCCACACCTTTTTATATTTGTCCACCACCATTTTTCAGGCCAAAACTTCCTAAGCAGCCAGGAATGCCAGGTACAGAAACTTCTTTTTAATTAATGGTATATGTACGGTAGTATTGTTTAGGAAACAATGCAATATGCAGACAGTCTCAACCTTTGGGCATTTAGGCCTTCAATGCTAGTCATTCTCTTCTTGTTGCATTCATTAAGCTGATTGACTGTCTACGTGAGCATCTTTTTGGTGCTGAATTTTAATTTAAACTTTAAAGGGAGTGGAATTTCGGGGATTAATTGTTGTGTGTATCCCGTAGGATTCCACACCTTTTATTTATAGTCTCAAAATAGAGTCCAACTCTAACACAACCTAGTTATTTAGATCTAACACGAATTCTCCAACACTCCCCCTCAAGATGGGCCAAAGATATCAATTATGCCCATCTTGTTATATATTGTAGCACACTCATTAGGACCTAACCCTTTAGTAAAACAATCAGCCAACTGTTTACCAGACTTAACATACTCTAACTTCAATATTCAGTCATCAAGCTTTTCCTTAATGAAAAATCTATCAATCTCAACATGCTTGGTATGATTATGCTAAACTGGGTTGTTAGCAATGTTGATTGCAGATTTATTGTCACAATGCAACACCAAGAGATTATTCCTCTATGCCCGGAGCTCGGACAATAAACCCTCAATCTATATCATTTCACTCACGCTCAATGCCATTGCTCTGTACACTGCCTCTACAATAGAGCGAGCCACAACCTCCTGCTTCTTACTTCTCCATGACGCAAGGTTACTTCCCACAAAGATGCAATATCCAGAGGTAGACCTCCTGTTATCCACACTGCTTGCCCAATCAACATCGCAATACCCTTCCACATTCAAATGTTGATTCTTCCTAAACTAAAAGCCTTTCCCAGGACTACTCTTCAAATATCGCAGGATTCGATAGACAACATCCATGTGTCTTGTTCTGGGATCATGCATATATCGACTAACCACACTTACTGCATATGAAATATCAGGTCTTGTATGATACATAGAGAAGACGCCCAACAAGCCTTTGATAAGCTTCCTTGTTAACTGGATCTCCCGACTCAGCACATAGCTTATGATTCCCATCAATAGGTGAGGCAATAGGGCGACACCCAAGCATACCTGTTTCTGCCAACAGATCAAGAACATATTTCCTCTGGGAGAGAACTATACCCTTCAAAGAACGAGCAATCTCGATTCCAAGAAAGTATTGAAGAGCTCCAAGATCTTTCACCTCAAATGCCTTTCCTAGTCTTTTCTTCAAATACTTGATTTCCTCGGCATCATCTCCAGTGATCACAATATCATCAACATAAATTGCCAATATAGTGATATGTGATCCTTTATGCCTATAAAATACAATATGATCTCCATTGCACTGAGAATAGCCCACACTACAGACTGCACGTCTGAATCTATCAAACCACACCCTTGGAGGCTGTTTCAGACCATATAAAGACTTTTTGAGTTTACACACCTTCCTCTCGGCCTGTCCGTTCTCAAAGTCTGGAGGAATCTCCATGTATACCTTGTTAGAGATATATGTCTAAGTGTGTTATTCCCCATTGTTATGAGGGGTTATGTGCATATTCACCACCTGTACCTTGTGTATATATATCGCCCATTGGCCTCATGTTGAATACAAGCAATATTCATAACATGGTATCGAGCCAAAACTAGGTTAGGGTTTCTCGCGTGTCTCATGTGATGCCCGCCGCCTGCCGTGCCTCTCTTCCTTTGCTTGCTTCTTCGTGGTTGCTCGTCGGCCTCTCGCCTCGATCCGCTTCCATTGTTTGCCGCCTCGGCTTCTTCATGGATCTCGCGTCCCGCCTTCGGCCGGAGATCGCGCTAAGCGGTAGCCTCCTTCGGCCTCGGCTTCTGCGGGCGACGTGATCTTCGCTCGTTGCCGCCGCTGAGATCGGCCTCCGCTTCAAGACGAGCCGCTGCCGCCGCTTACGCCGCCGGCTTCGCCGCCGATCTCCGCCTCCGCCTTTTGCCGCCCTCTCGGAAGTCGCTTCGGACGCCGCCGCCGCCGCTTCGAGTCGCCACGGACGCGTACCCGCTTTCACTGAAGCTTTGCCGCCGCTTGGTTGGCGCTGCCTCACCAAGACGCCTTGCCGCCGCCGGAGTCTCTGCCCGCCGCCGCCGCTAGGTTCCAAGCATCGGTTTGGTTCGCCATCGGGTTGGCGAGCCGACTTGAGCGGCCGTCTTGGCGGAGAAAAAACAAAAAACGTCGCCGCTTAACCGCCAGGCGGCCCAATACCGTTAGATTTCGTTACCTTAGTCGCCATGAATCGGTAGCCGCCACCAATGGGTAATTTCTTTCCTCACGCCGATGATCTTCGATGGTGTTAATTACACCGACTTCGTGTCTCACATGCGCATCCACATGCGTGGTCTTCGTCTCCGGCATCCTCTCGGCGATGTCACCGCCCGCTTTGCCCTACTCCTCCGACGGAGTTTACGCTCGCTGTACGCTCGACAAATGACAAGGCTATTCTGAGGCCGCCATGTTGTCGATGATGAGGCCGCCTCGCTTATCAAGAGGCTCGATTTCTATAAGGATTGATCGACCGCTTATACTCGCTGCACGATGACGACGCTTCGGCCGCTGCTTGCCCTCATTGCGATGTCGGCCTCGCTTCTCTTCGAGGTTGTGGGACTCTCCTCGCTTTCAGATGTGGACTCACCTTCGCGGCTTCTGAGCCCTCTGGTGATGCCTTGTACTGTCGTGGTCCGCCAGGAGCACTCTCTTCAGCAGGGTGATGCTACTGTTGACGCTTTTTACGCTCAGAGCTCTGGCTCGGCGTCGATTGACTCTCTCCGCGACCGCTGTTGTCGCTCTTATCCGTCTTTGCTTAGTAGACGCGTCTTGACTGAGTTTCAGCGGTCTCGAGTTCCTTACCCGCTTCTGAAGCTCGGCGCAGAGTGCGCGAGCTCCTTGCACGCCACCCTTGTGTTACTCTCTGGAGGCTCTTACCGAGATACGCACGGAGGAGGCTCGCCTGAGTGGTCTGGTTCTGCCGCCACTCCCTCAGGTTTCACCGCCGTCCACTGCTACATCGCTCGCTTCCACGCTTGACACATTGCCTCTCCAATGGCCGCCACAGGCGGTGGTGGCCGCCCATCTGGAGGTGGCCGTCCTCATCGCTTCCTCTTGTGACAAGGTTTCGCCACATTGAGTCCTGATGCTATAAGAAGAAGTGGCATCTTTCACGCCGTTCTTCTACTAGCATCGACATCGGTGCTTCTACATTGACGTCGTGATCGACTCCTTCAAATAGCTTTCTCATCGAAAGGCGAGAGATAGCCGACTTCGACGCCGCTGCCGCTTCTGTTTCTCCTCGACAAGTTCTGCGAGTTACGCTCTCGACTCTTGAACCGAGAAACCACCTCTACACAACGGTACCTCGCCGTGGATTCTTGATTCGAGCATCTTTTCACATGACATCCGATGCTTCCACTCTATCCTTCATTACACCTCTTGATTCTCCTGTTAGTGTTCTCACCGCCGATGGTACCTCTCTTCTCGTCTCTCGGTCGAGGACCTCTTAGCAACTCATCTTTTCATGTTCCTTCATTGCTCATGTTCCTCGCCTTACCATGTAGCTTCTTTCACAAGGGACATCGATCTTGGTTGTCGTCATTCTCGACTCGACTCTTGTTGTGTTCAGACCGCCACACGGAGCTCTGTTGGTTCTGCCCCTCGGCGCCTTGACTCACAGCGTCTCTCGAGCTTGATCGGCTTCACCTTCCTTCCGCCGCCACTGCCGCCGCCCGATCTCTCCGCTTACGCCACTCCGCTCTCACGGCTCTTTCTAGCGAAGGCATCACCGTCTTGGCCATCTGTGTGGATCTCGTCATCGTCTTTAGTTAGTTCGCGTGGTCTTCGGGTGCTGCTCAGAGACGTGTCTTTAGATTGTCAGGGTTGTAAGTTAGGCAAACAGATTCAGCATCCTTATCCTCATAGTGAGTCAGTATCTTAGCGTCCTTTTGATCTTGTTCATTCAGATGTTTGGGGTCCGGCTCCCTTCGTTTCGAAAGGGGCATCGATATTATATCATATTTATAGATGATTTCTCTCGCCACACTTGGATATATTTCATGTCTTCTCGAGCGAGGTCTTGTCTATCTATAAACAATTTGCCACTATGGTTCGCATACGCTTCTCCACTCCTATTCGTGTCTTTCGGCCGACTCTGTTGGCGAGTACTTCTCTCATTACTGCGCAGCCTTCCTTGTTGAGTAGGGGCACTCGCTCGATTCTCTTGTCCCGGTGCTCATGCTCGAAATGGTGTTCTTGGCGCAAGCATCGCCACCTCCTTGAGTCGGCTCGCAATCGATGATTGCCGCCTCTATTCCACCTCACTTTTGGGCCGAGGTCGTTTCCATCGCCACCTATCTCGTCAACATCCGCCTTCTTACTTCAGCCTTCGTATGCAATCCCTTTGAGCGTCTCTGTGGTCTCCTTCTGTCTACTCGCCTTTCGCTCTGCTTTGGTTGCGTTTGCTACGTTCTCCTCGCCTCGAGAACGCACTCAAACCGATCGCTCACCGATGAGTGTGTTTTTACGGGATACGCCAAGCACAAGGGCTATCGATCTTTGGGATCTGTTGGTCGACGGATGTGGATTTCTCGGGATATGACTTTTGACGAGTCTCGTCCCTTCTACCCACATCCTGTCTCTCCTTCGACTTCCTATGTGGAGTCTCTGTCTTTTTTGACCTTTCCAGATACACCTATATCTATCTTGCCCTCGTCCATCCGTCCCACTGAGTCTCCACATATTCCTCCTATGGCCTCTCCGCCGTTGTCGCCGCTTTGCTTGCTCCTGCGACTCCTCGTTCTCGACTACACTCGCTCGTCTCGCTCGCCGACCTCAGATTGAGGATCTTCCAGATGAGCCATCTTCTTCGATGTTCCATCTTCTTCGATGCTCCATCTTCCCCGATGGGTCATCTTCTCGCTCGCTTCTCCTCTCGCGATCGCCCGATCGATTCGCCCCGCCTGCTTTTGCCTTTCTTTGGGCGCACTACTTGTGAGCTCGTCTCCTCCTCTGGGATGTCATTACTCATCCCGAGTGGCAAGATGCCATGGCCGAGGAGATTGTCGCCTCGAGCGCATTGGTACTTGGGATCTTGTTCCTTTTCCATCTTATTCTCGCCCTATCACGTGTAAGTGGGTCTATAAGATTAAGACTTGCTCGATGGCTCTCTCGGCGCTATAAAGCGCGTCTTGTTGCTCGTGGCTTCCAAATAGAGCATGGTCGTGACTACGACGAGACTTTTTGCTCTGTGGCCCACATGACCACCGTCCGCGCTCTTCTTTCGGTGGCGCCTATTCGCCATCGGGTGCATTCTTAGCTTGATGTCAAGAATGCCTTTCTTAATGGCGAGTTGCGTGAGGAGGTCTACATGCATCCGCCTCGGGTATTCTGCTCTGAGGGCATGGTGCATCCGCCTTCGCCGCTTCTCTATGGCTTTAAGCAAGCCCTTGTGCTTGGTTTGAGCACTTCTCCTCTGTGGTCACTGCTGCCGCTTCTCGGTAGTGATCATGATCTGCGCTTTTCGTCACACTTCGTCTCGTGGTGGGACTCTTCTTCTTCGTATGTTGATGATATGATCATTACGGAGATGATTCTGAGTACATTGCCTTTGTCAAGGCTCGTCTTAGCGAAAGCGGTTCCTTATGTCGATCTTGGTCCTCTTCACACTTCCTTGGGATTGAGGTTACTTCCACTCGGATGGTTTCTTTATGTCCCAAGAGAAGTATATTCAGATCTTCTTGATCGCGCCTCTCTCATCGATCAACAGATCGTTGAGACTCCTATGGAGCTCAATGTTCACCTCCGACCCTTTGATGGCGAGCCTCTTTCGATCCGACTCGCTATCGTCATCTTGTTAGAGTCTTGTCTATCTTGTCACACTCGTCCGGATATCACTTATCCTGCTCACATTCTCGAGTCGATTCGTTTCGCTCCCACTCAGTCCACTACTGACCCACCTTCTTCGAAGTTCTGCGATACCTTCGTGGAACTCTCTCTCGCGTCTCTTCTTTCCACGCCCAAATTTCTGACTTGAGTTTATTCGGATGCTACTTGGGCGGCGATCCTCCGATCACGGGTCTATCTCTGCTTCTCAGGTTTTTCTTGGCGGTTCTCTCATTGCAGGAAGACAAAGAAACAGATCGCAGTTGTCCCGCTCGAGCGCAGAGGTGAGTTGCGAGCTATGGCTCTCTTGACGCAGAGATTACTTGGCTACTGATGGTTACTTGAGGATTTTGGTGTTTCACACTACACCGACTCCTCTCTTGTCGACAAAGACAAGTGCTATCAAGATGCAGTGATCCTGCGTGAAGCATGAGCTCACCAAGCATATTGGTGTTGATGCTTCCTTCATGCGGTCTTGTGTGCATGATCGGTGATTGCTCTTGAAGATGTGCCTTCCGAGCTTGGATAGCGGATTTCTTCACGAAGGCCCAGACTCGAGCACAAAGATGGTTTATCTCTCCAAACTCAATGTTGTTGATCCACCATGAGTTTGAGGGGTGTTAGAGATATATGTCTAAGTGTGTTATTCCCCATTGTTATGAGGGTTATGTGCATATTCACCACCTGTACCTTGTGTATATATACTGGCCCATTGGCCTCATATTGAATACAAGCAATATTCATAACATACCTCATCTTGTAAATCACCATGTAGAAAAGCATTCTTCACATCCAACTGATGTAGGGGCCATCCGAAGTTAGTTGCACAGAAGATCAACGTTCTTATAGTGCTCATCTTCGTCATTGGTGCAAAGGTCTCATCATAGTCTATCCCATATGTTTTGACTATAACCTTTTGCAACCAAACGTGCCATGTATCTCTCTATCTTGTCTTCAAGAGTTTGCTTAATTGTAAACACCCATTTGCGTCCTACTGCCCTTTTTCCTGTTGGAAGTGGAACAAGATCTCATGTTTTGTTCTTTTGAAGTGCACTAAGTTCCTCCTTCATGGTATCCTTCCACTTAGGATCTTGCTTAGCAGCTCGCTAATCCTTTGGAACATGCACTGTCTAAAGAGATGCAATGAATGCTTTGCATGCAAGTGAGATATGGGAATATGAGATGAAATTTGCAATGTCATGCTCAAAGCCATACCGGATTGGAGGTTTTCCTGCATTAGCTCTAGTTTCCCTACGTTGTGCAAGTGGTAGCTCTAGATGGGAGTGATTAAAATGAACATTACTACTCGCCCCAAGGGGAGGCAAGGAATTTGATGGAGAGAGACCCGAGGAGGGATTTGGGATTGGATCAACTGGCAAGGCTGGCTGTTCAGAAGGTTGTTTTGGCTGTGGCAATGTCGTCTGTTCAGAAAGCTTCACCGTTGGTGGCTTAGGTGCTACTTTCACCCTCAGTGATAGGAGAGAACTCCAAAAACTGACCAAGATTACCTCCACTCGTGTAGTAAGGCTCAAACTCTCAAAATGTCACATCCATACTCACAAACAACTTTCGTTCAACTGGGTTCCAACATCTATAGCCCTTCTGACTTGATGAATAGCCTATGACGATACATTTCAATGCTTGTGTATCCAGCTTGCCAACCGCTGGTCGGTGATCTCATACAAAACACACACAACCAAACACTTTGGGAGGCACCTTGAACTCCTGCTGACCCAAAAAAAGTTCAGCTGGAGACTTCATCCTAAGTATTCGAGACGGCATGCGATTGATGAGATATACTGCCGTAATTACTGCATCGCTCCACAATCCCTTTGGCACATTCTTCTGAAACATGAGTGAACGTGCTACCTCCAACAAATGTCGATTCTTCCTTTCAGCCACTCCATTCTGAGGTGGGGTTCTTGGACAAGTAGTCTGATGAAGTATCCCTTCTTCTGAGTGATACGTTGCAAACTCCTTATTAACATACCCAGTTCCATTATCTGTCCGAAGAATTTGAACCTTTGCGTCAAACTGAGTAGCAATCATCCTATGGAAGTCCTGAAAACATCGAATGACATCGCTCTTGTATTTCATCATATAAATCTAAGTCATACGAGTATAGCCATTAATAAATGTGACAAACCACTTAAAACCATTCACAGAAGTAACTGAGCACGGACCCCGAACATCCGAATGTATTAATATAAAAGGTTCATAACTCTGAAGACCAATGCTACTATATGTAGACCGTGTATGCTTTCCAAACTCACAAGTATCACACACAAGTTTACTTTTGTCTACCCTTTTGAACAAATTAGGGTATAACCGACTTAAACTCTTAAATGATAGATGTCCTAAGCGACGACGATGTAATAAAACTTCGCCCTCGATTCCTCCTATAGCCACAACCAATGCCGCATCAACTTGATCAATGTACCACAACCCATTATGCCTTATTTCAGTCCAAATCCTCTTCCCAGTTCTCTTCTCCGGGAACAAACATGAATCCTCATCAAATCTGACAGTGCATTTGAATTGGTCAATGTTGGAACTGACTGAAAGAAGGTTGACTAGAAAGGAGGGAACATGCAAAACGGAGGATAAAGTAATGGATGGTGTGCACTCTACAGATCCTACAC
This sequence comes from Phyllostachys edulis, assembly GCA_036346405.1. Classification (NCBI taxonomy): domain Eukaryota; kingdom Viridiplantae; phylum Streptophyta; class Magnoliopsida; order Poales; family Poaceae; genus Phyllostachys; species Phyllostachys edulis. The sequence continues at coordinate 65,124,373 of CM070555.1, read as the reverse complement.
CCTGAATAACCTGGGAGGTTCAATCAGCTGTTTGGACAGTTTCAGAATGAGTATATGGGGTGTAAGATGCGAAAGCACTAAGTGAACCCGTGACATGCTTGGATGCCCCTGAATCTATGATCCAATCAATATGAGAGTGCTTATATATGGATGTAAGTGCATGTGCCTGAGTACCTTCGCCCACGTGGACGCAGTTTGCAAGGTTACCAAACGAGGTGGAATCATGAGAAGTCTCCAATGCCTTTCCCTGCTGCCACTTTTCCCACTGCACAGCTTGCTCGTCTGTCAGAGTAACAGACATGATCTCCTCTGTTAGCCTTGGGGCCAACTCGGCCCCTTCCTCAACCTCCACCTCCACCTCTACGACCACTACGATCTTCACCTCGGCCTCGATAATCTCCACCTTGGCCTCCACGACCACTACGACCTCCATACTATGGAGAAGGGCAAACACGGCTCAGATATGCTCTCATCCCACAGTTATAGCACTCCCTATCATCTGGTATGGCATACGCCAATCTGACCGGGTTGGTGTCCCCCATTACTCGTAGTCGAACCTCCTCCTGCACCATAGCCGAAATAGCCTCCTCCATAGTAGGCAAGTTTGCCAAGTGAAACATGGCAGCCCTTCTACTCTCAAACTTTGGGTTCAATCCCTTTAGAAAGTGTCTAACCCGTCTGCGTTGCAGCCACACTTTGCCAGCCTCAATATCACCAGCACATGTTAATTGCAGTGGATCATAGTGATCTAAATCTGCCTACAGTTGCTGCAGTTCACTAGCACACTCCTGGACGGTATTCTCCTCTTGTTTCAGGGCCTTCACCTTGCCCTGGACCCCCACCATCATCATCACATTTCCTGCTCTTATGTACATGTTGCTTAGTGTCTTCCACATCGCCGGTGCACTCTGCATCATCTCCACCATTCGAGCGATGGATGGAGACATCGAAGTTAGCAGCCAAGCTACCACCATAGAGTTGGTAGTGTTCCATATCCACCAATCTATGCTCGCCTTATCTGCAAGCTCAACACAAGTTTCCCGTATGTAGTGCTCCACCCCCTTCGTCCCCAGAATTAGCTGAGCCCTTCTAGACCAACTCAGGTAATTCTTACTCTCTTCCAACTTTACATCATTAGGCATTAGCTCCAGCTTTAAGTGAGATGACCCTGCACAAGCTCACGGACCTATCATACTCGTCGCGAAGAGGTCCTGTAACATGCTTCTCATGTCACCTTGAGTTACCAGTGGGAAAGTAATCTCAACAACTGTCTTTGTCTCTTCTACCACCCTCATTGCGGCTTCCTCCTCCTCCTTCCTCGTAGCCTCAATATCTTCTCAATCAACCAGAGAGTAAAGCCAATTACTACCAAGATATGCCGCGCGTATCTCCCACGATCACAGCAATTCTTCACGCATCAATAATATGCTGAACCTCGATGATTGTCTTCACGATGATCAAAATCATGCAAACCGGTAACATAAAAAAAATCTCTTTTTCCCCTTATCAAGCCCCCCCCCCCCCCCCAATTTTTTCCTTCTTTCTTTTCCACCGACCCGGCTCCCGGTCGGTTTCTTTTCCTTCCACCGACACTCCTTCCTTCCTCCCGTTTCTTCCTCCACCGAAAGGGGCAAGGCGACTAGAGGACGGAGGATGCGGTGGGTGCAGCGGTGGAGAGCGCGAGGATGGGACCGTGAGCTGGGAGTGGCGGCGGCAGCTGCTGAGGCGGTGGAGAGGCAATGGTATTTTCCTAAATATGGTTGCTTCTTGCTTGTGTATAAACTTGACACATTAATGATCCGCAAGAATCCAAGTAGTGTGGAGTACTTGTTTGGTATCCATGTCTAGAAGTTCTAGAAGTTAACTTCTTCATCAAGTTTCAAGCATCTTTTATTTGCATTTTCTTGTGCATTTTTCTGAAGATCTGTTTGGTCCTTGTATAACTTAATAAAACTTGCAGATGATGAAAACGAGGTTGAGAGTGCTTTCAAAAGAGCCATGCCATGGCTTGCTGACGACTTTGCCCTAAAAGATGTCCAAAGTGCATTATTTCCAGGACTAAGCCTAGTCCAGTGGATGGCTATGCAGCAGAATCCTCAGATGCTAACAGCTGCTGCCCCAGCTGTGCAGTCGCCGTACTTGACCCCCAATGCATTGGCTATGCAGGATGGGATGGGCAGTAGCAATGAAGACCCAACAAAAAGATTGAATATACAGGTCCAAAATAGTAGTTTACCTAACTTACAGGTTGGTTCAAAAGCGGATCACCCTGTGATGGCTCAACATCAACTGCAGCCTCACCAACTATCACAACAGCAGCAGGCCCAGCCAATGCAGCAAAGTTCTATGGTTCTACAGCAACAGCAAGCCCAGTTGCTACAGCAGAACGCCATTCACTTGCAGCAGCAGCAAGAGCATCTCCAACGACAGCAATCACAGCCACAACAGCAGATGAAGTCTGCTGCAAGTCTGCAGGCAATGGAGCAGCACAAGCTAAAAGAACATCAGCCTTCAGGTGGACAGGTTGTCTCGCAAGCACAACTGTTAAACCAGATTTTCCAACCATCTTCGTCTCAGCTACAACAGTTGGCTTTACCCAAGTCACCTACCCAGCGCCCAGGGTTACCAGGCTTACCAACTGTGGGTTCTTTGCAGCAGCCAGCACTAACTCAGACCCCACAGGTCCAGCAAACAGCAGAATATCAGCATGCCCTCCTACAGAGTCAGCAACAGCAATTACAACAACTATCACAATCAGAATTGCAGCTGCAGCTGCTTCAAAAGATTCAACAACAAAATATGCTATCTCAGCTGAACCCGCAACATCAGTCTCAGTTAATTCAACAATTGTCTCAGAAAAGCCAGGAAATTCTCCAGCAACAAATTTTGCAACATCAGTTGAGCGGTGCTGATGCTATGGGTCAGCTCAAGCAATCGCAGCAAACACCTTTAAGCCACATCACAAGATCTCTGACGCCCCAGCAACTTGTAAGGTCTCACTCAGCACTTGCCGAGAGTGAGGATCCATCCAGCTCAACTGCTCCATCTGCCAACCGTGTTTCTCCAATAAATTCATTGAGTAGAACACACCAAGGGAGCATAAATTTAACTGACATGACAGCAACACCACATATTGACAACTTACTTCAGGAAATTCAAAGCAAGTCAGATAATCGAATCAAGAATGATATGCAGGGTAGCAAAGAAATGGTCCCTGTGCCCAATCGACATCCAGTTTCAGATCAACTTGATGCATCATCTGCTACCTCCTTTTGTTTAGATGAGAGCCCACGAGAAGGCTTTTCTTTTCCTCCAGTTTGTTTGGATAGCAATGTTCAAGTTGATCCAAGAGATAACTTTCTTATTGCAGAAAATGTGGATGCATTGATGCCGGATGCCCTGTTGTCAAGGGGGATGGCTTCAGGAAAGGGTATTTGCAATCTGCCTTCTGGACAAAGGGATCACAGGGAGGTTGAGAATGAGCTGTCCTCTGCTGCATTCAGCTCCCAGTCGTTTGGTGTGCCTGACATGTCTTTCAAGCATAGATGTTCAAGTGACGTTGCTGTCACTGATGGTGGAATGCCAAGCCAAGGTTTGTGGAACAATCAAACACAGCGGATGAGAACTTTCACTAAGGTTAGTATCGTTTATTTTAAGAATATCTTTATTACGGATACCTACATGTGCACACTCTCAAAATCGTGAAGTGCTCGCTTTTGAGAAGTATATTTGGTGCACACATCAAAAACGGATCTTATCTGATGCATCACGCATGCATGTCTCTAACAGTCTAACTTGATGAAGTTTTACTTGATTTGAGATCAGAGGACTATATGGTTAGTGTTAAAATTTTCCGTGTTACTTTGCTTGCTCACCGCTTCTGTCCAGAGAAACTCGCTCCAAAGAAACCTTCGCGCTCGGTCTTGAGCCGTGCAACTTGCTGGACCTTCTGGTCCCCTCAACGTGATGGACAAGCACAAAAGCAAGCAGTCCCTCTGCCCTCTATCTTGTCTCCACGTAATGCGCCTCCCCTTGCCCCTGCCTCCTTATGCTTCACGAGAAGAGAAGCAGCCTGGCACCAATCAATGCTTCTGCCTTCTTTCCTGCTGGATAGAACAAGCACCAAAATAAAGCAAAACGCGAACACTTGTTTCGGAAGCAATACTGCTCCTCTTTTTTGGTTTTCTTTACTACTTCTCAACTCCACACCATTGTTACATGGCTGCCCTCCCTTATAAAGACTCAAGCTGCAGACTCTACTCTTACTCGGAATACTACTCGAACTCTTACTCGGAATACTACTCGGACTCAATTCCAAAAACAGAAATCTAAACTCAAACGGAAACTAACCAAAAACAAGATTAATCCTAACAATCATCCCCTTAATCTTGTTTCTTTACGCCGATCTTCTCTCTCATTTGAACTTCCAAATCTTCCTCTCTTACCTGCACTTCCGTGCGTCGTTCCTTCCTGAGCCGATATCGCCCTACCATCTGCGCTTGCTCCATCCTGAGCCATGCACAAACCAACGCTTCCCGCGCCTCGCACCTGGACTGAACTCGTCCTTCCTTGCACACTTTGCTGGCCGGAGCACTGCTCCATAGCTTCTGGTGGAGCACTGCTCCCGACCTTTGGACTAGAGCACTGCTCCCCACGACCACTTTGGATTCGCCATTACAGAGCCTCTCGCTCCTCTCTCTTGGACCAAGTCTGCCCACTTCCCCGTGTACACCTTAGCTGAGGCTACACTGCCTCTCCTTCCTACGTCAGCTTCATGTATGCCGCGCCCTTCATGTGCGTGGGACTCGCTCCCCCACAAGGTGCCTGTGTGACTTCTTTGCGCCATCTGGACCTCCCAAGGCTCACTTTCTGCGTAAATCTGCACCAATCAAGCGTGCCACTCCTCGGTCCGCCATGTTCGGTTTAATACTAAAATTCAACTCTAGCTCCTCTAGACTGTCCTTTACACAAACCGATTTACAAGTTTTGAGGGAAATTTTGCACAACCGGTTCAGGGATCTTTTCACCTTCATCAACAGATCTTTGTTCTTGTCGTAGACACGCAAGAACTCATCCTGTGACTCCACCTGCACCCCCTGCTTACGCTAGCCGCCCGAGATCGAGTATGTTGTTGCACAAACTTGGTATAAAATAAATATCAGGTAGCATCTTCTGATCACCGTTCTTGCATCGCAACAACATTGTACCTTTGCCTTTTATTTGTACCGTGGAGCCGTTGCCAAACTTGATTTCTCCCGAAATCTTCTCGTCGAGCTCATGGAACATGGAGCGATCTCCCGTCATATGATTGTTTGCTCCACTGTCCAAGTACCACTCATCAGTATGATGGTGATTTCCTCCCTCCGTGTGTAGTTTAGGAACTACTTTCTCCTCGTTCAACATCACCATGACCGGCGCCTCGTTGACACCTAAAGAGAGAAGTAGGGTAGGATGGTCGTTTTCATCTTCACAGTTTCGGATGAGGTTTATCTCCTCGTTCTTCTTCTTGTTTTGACAATCCGAAGCATAGTGCCTATACTTGTCATAGTTGAAGCACTTTATGTGGCTGCGGCACTCCGACGCGTAGTGACCATACTTATCACATTTAAAACATTTGATATGTGACTTATCACGGGATCTGTCACCATCGTCTTGCCCAGCCTTATCTTCACGGCCACCTCTGCGCCTCGCGCTTCTTTGGTCGCCTTGCGCGCCCGTATCACACTCATGACTTCTTGATGAGCCACGGTCGTCCTCTTCCGATGATCCTCAATGAAACCGTTTGCCATCGTTTTTGTATCTCCTTTAACAATAACGCTTTGCTCGTTATGGGGTGATACCTTTGCTCGTTCTGGGATTGATACCCTTCAAGAGCTCCTCATGTGCCTTGAGGGAACCGGTGATCTCCTCGATCTTCTTTTCCTCCAACTCGAGGAGTACATGAGCGTGGTGACGACAGTACAAACTTTTACGGTAGCACGCGCAGTGCTTCTTCTTCGCCATGATTTCTCCATCTTGTCGCGAAAGAGACAATCGATTGTACAATGAAGGCGACTTCTGCGGCGAACTCGTCCGCCTCTTGGTTTCTCCCATCCGGTGATTCTCGAACTTCGGTATGCAAATTCGGAGCCGCGCCTCCTTCACACGATCAATTCCTCGTGCATCTTTTGAAGCGTCACCCACACCTCACGCGCGTCTCCTTGCCGATGAGCCGCGTCATGGAGTCTGCACCGCTTTGGTAGATGATGGCCAAAGCCGCCTAGTCTACCTTGTCGTCCACCTCCTTGTCCTTTGCCTTGGATTAGCGCACCCAGACTCCTGGCGCGCATGTTCGCCTTCATCTTCATAGCCCACACCGGATAATTGTCGGTCGTCGGGGACGGATATATAGGAGAGATCGGCCCATCCGGGTCTTCGCCTTGTCGTCCATGATCTTAAATCACCGTCAAGATCGAGCGCTCGATACCAATTGTTAAAATTTTCCGTGTTTCTTTGCTTGCTCACCGCTACATCGGAGAAACTTCGCTCCAAAAAAACCTTTCGCGCTCGGTCTTGGCCGTGGAACTTCTTGGACCTTTTGGTCCCCTCAGCGTGATGGACAAGCACAAAAGCAAGCGATCCTCGCCTCTATCTTGTCTCCACGTAATCGCCTCCCCTTGCCCTCGCCTCCTTATGCTTCACGAGAAGAGAAGCGACTGGCACCAATCAATGCTTCGCCTTCTTTCTGCTGGATAGAACAAGCACCAAAACAAAGCAAAACGTGAACACTTGTTTGGAAGCTTAATCTTGCTCCTCTTTTTGGTTTTCTTTACTACTTCTCAACTCCACACCATTGTTACATGGCTGCCCTCCTTATAAAGACTCAGGCTGCAGACTCTACTCTTACTCGGAATACTACTCGAACTCTTACTCGGAATACTACTCTTACTCGGAATACTACTCGGACTCAATTCCAAAAACAGAAATCTAAACTCAAACGGAAACTAACCAAAAGCTAGATTAATCCTAACAGTTAGAAATACTTGAAGATTTCGTTGTTAGGATATCACCCTGCAAATTCATGTAACAAGCTGTATTTTTATCAATCCATTTGCAAATTCTATAGAAATTAGTGAAATATTTGTTTTAGCATCGGGTATAGAAAGTTCTTTGAATAGGGTCAAGGAATTTTTAGATGCACGCTGCCCTATTTTTTCTGATTCACAAAAATTGTCACCCGATGTGAGTATGAGAAGTGGGCCCTAGCCCACCAGTCAGTGAGACATCGAGTGGCATTTCTGAGGCACAAACTATAAGATGGCATGTAGTTACAAGACACACTGATCAGTTGTGACGTTATTTGGTACAGACCGAATGTAAAATTTGAAGTGTTCCATGCAAGTTGGGTTTGTGATATTATTGCCATCTCCAGGTCTATTTTTGTCACAGTTCAGGTTTAGCTAGGACTAAACATCCTCCTCATGTCCTGGAGCATCACTATGCCTTATTCCAAATTTTGGATGTGCCAAACTGAGAATGATCCAAGATCATCATTTACTCTCAACTCTCAAGCTATCCTTATTTCATTTACAACTAGTATTAATTTTTGTTGTGTGAAACCATCTTGATTTGAAGGTTCAAAAGTGTGGATCTGTGGGGAGATCAATTGATATCACACGATATCGAAATTACGATGAACTTCGTCATGATCTTGCATGCATGTTTGGTATTCAAGGGCAGCTTGAAGATCCCTATAGAACGGATTTAAAGCTAGTCTATGTTGATCATGAAAATGATATCCTCCTTGTTGGGGATGACCCCTGGGAGTAAGTTCTTCCCTTCCCTTATCATGGATCCAGTATTAGTTGCAACTCTTTCTTAACCTGGTCCCCCTGATGGTTTGGAAAACTTTATCTACAGGGAATTTGTGATCTGTGTGAAGAGCATCAAAATTTTATCAGCTGCTGAAGTACAACAAATGAGTTTGGATGGCGACCTTGGTGTCATCCCTTCGCATACACAAGCCTGTAGTGCTTCTGATGATGCAAATGCATGGAGAGGTTCCTGACGTAAATACAAAATGCGCTTCTTACCATTGTTTAAAGGACTGAGATATTTAAGGATCCAATACACACCTAGTGTTATTTTGAGGTTAGACCTAGATCCAACTCACTGACAAAATTGATCAAAATGCTTCTGGCGGAAGATGTTCAGCGAACCGCCTTATTTGGGAGCTCTTGACGTTTTGTTCCCACTAAAATTGGGTGACCCAACGACATAGTCAGATTAATTTCTTTTTTTGGCATACATAACTGTTTTAAATTTCATAAGGTACCTGTGTTTATCTGGGACTTCCATTCATTGTAATCTTACATGTTCTTAACTATCACTGTATATACGTGCTTTTTCTGTATCTTCCAATGTAACAGTTCACTGGTGTTTGCACTACCGAAGTAAAAAAGTTGTATTGGCAACAGAAAACTCTTTCCAGTGTCCGAAGAAATAGTACTTCTGTGTTTTGTTATTTCCACAGTGTGGATGAGCCTGCATTACCATGCGGATGTTAGAATAAGACTCTTTTGTATTTCCTTATCTGTATATAGAAACCCTCCTTGTATATCCCTATATATATTGCCCATGGGCCATCTTGAATATACATACAATATTCATAACATGACATCAGAGTTAGGGTACTAACCTAGCTCTCCTTCTGCTGCCATCCCACCGCTTGACGCCATTGCCCTTTGCCGATCATTTGTCTGGTCGAGCGTCGCCACGAGTCGCCGCTCCCAGCGGCTGCCGTCGCGCCCGGCGGATCACGCCGCAGTGCCCGGCGTCCGTTCGGTCTCCTCCGCCCGTCGCTGGCGCGCGCTTTGAGTTAGCCTTCTGCTGCGCCCATTGCCGCGATCCACAGCGACCTTGAGCCGCTTCGACACCGCCACCCGCCATCTTCATCGCCCGCCTGCTCCCCAAAAGATGGGTTGCCACTGCTCCCCAAAAGCAGTTCTTTTCGCCAAAATCGCCGCGTCGTGAGGCCGTCGCCCATGGAAATCGCTTCATGGGGCGCCACCTTCTTGCGGTCCGTACGCTGCCTCGGCGGCGGCGAGAACCCTAGTTCCCCTGCGCATCGAGTGCATCGGTCGATATTAAAGGCCTTCGCTTTTAGTGTGTGCGGTCTAGCCAAAAAAAAAACGTCGTCGCGCCATCCAATACCGTTAGCTGTTGAACCGTTGCCTTGGTACTTGCCGTCGGCGCCATCTCTGATGGCTTATGTTCCATCGACTATGATCCCATTTTAGAACAAAGCTTAATGGAGACGAACAACGATTCGCGGTCTTCACTCATAGAATCACGCTTTCGATGGTCTCGCCTCTGAGGACATATTCTTGGTGCAAACCTTGTCCACCATCGCAGGATTCGGCCTCCTCGGATAGCCTATACGCATCTCTGCGAAGATGAGGCCGCCAAGAAGGCGAAGGCCGCCGCCATGGCGATGCTACTAATGAGGCCTTTCAGTATGCCATAGATGCTTTTGAGCGCTTGTGTGTTGATGAGGCTCATGTTCGAGCCATCTTAGTGGTCAGCGTCGACGACTCCATCCAGTCAGACATTGTTGGTCTCTGTGCCACTCGTCAGATCTGGGAGTACTTGCGCGAGCGATATCAGCAGAGCAGCGATGCTCAGTTCTTTTTGTTTCAGCATGAGTTGAAGACACTTCGCCAAGAGGACTCCTCCGTTAACGACTTCTTCTGAGCCCTCGTCAGTCTTTGGTGCCAGCTGGACGAGCTGGCTTCTCTGCTCTGCCAGGAGTGTCATCAAGTGCAGAAGGTAGATTGTGATCGCCTTCACCTTTATGACTTTGTCTGTCGTCTTCCCCCAGAGTTTGAGCCCGTCAGGGTTCAACTGCTGAGCCGCTCACCACGACCGATAGTCATCGAGGCTCTTTCGATGCTTCGTGTTGAGAAACTTTGCGCGAGTTAGCGGCCGCGATTTATTCCGTGTGCTTGCTACCCCTTCTTTTTCGGCTACAAGCGGTTTACGCCCGACTCTGATCCCTCGGTGTCATTTACGCTCTGTTTTTGCACCAACGGGGTTGATGCAATTATTGCAGAACTTTGGGCACGACTACCGGCGTTGTGTGGTGCGAAAAAAAGTAGAACAAGGTATTAATGAAATTTGGGCGATCAAAGAGGCGCATGGAGGCCCTTCATCAGCAGGAGGAGCAGAACCCGGCCGTCGAGACCTTCTCGGCGAGTGACTCTGTTTAGCGATTCTACGAGCTCTACTTTAGCGGCTCTCTCACAGCTCAGCAGATTCTGCCAGTCTAGCTCAGACGTCTCTTCTAGGTACTTCTTGGGTTCTGGATTGTGGTGCCTCTTTCCACATGATACCAGACTCTCTCTCAGTTCAGTAGGACCTCCTATTTCTCCTATCTATGTTGAGCGATTGGCAGTACTCCTCATGCATCATTTGTCGAGCACTCTTTTGTTCATGACTTTTACATTCATTTGTTTCCCATGTTCCCCGACTTACCATGCGGCTTCTCTCGGTAGGTCGGCTCATCGATCTCATTTGTAGGGTTGATTTTGACTCTCACACTGTTTCATCAGGATCAACAAACGATGTGATGCTTGGGGCGGCCGTGCCGTAAAGGATCATCGGTCTCTACATCCTTGATCGTCTCCACCTTCGTCCGCCAGATTGCTCATGTCACCTCTATGTCTACTTCCACCCTTCTGTCACCACCTCTGGAGTTTTTATGCAGTGGCATCACCGTTTAGGTCACTTGTGTGGGTCCCATCTTTCTTCATTAGTTCGTCAAGGTGTTCTTGGACGTGTTACTATTGGCACGTCCATGTTTTGTCAGGGTTGTAAACTGGGCAAGTAGCTACAACTTTCTTATCATTCTAGTGAGTCATTGTCTTCTCGTCCTTTTGATTTTGTTCATTCAAATGTATGGGGACCTGCGCTTATTATCTCTAAAGGCGGGCATAAATCTTATGTGATTTTCATTGATGGTTATTCCTGTTTTACATGGATTTTCCTTATGTCTAATCGTGGTCAGTTTCTTGCCATCTATCGTAGCTTTGCAACGATGGTTCGTACTCAGTTGTCGATTCTTCCATCCTTACTTTTCGTTCTTGATTCTGTTTGGCGAAACCTTTATTACAGTGCCTTTAGATAGTTTCTTCTCCTTGCCTCTCACGTTCCTACACGATTACGGTGAAAGGTTTGTTTCTCTGTTGCATACCTCATCAATATGCAGCATTCCACTGCTCTTAAGGGTGTCATTCCTATAGAGCGTCTCTATCTCTCAGCTGAATGTTAAGAATGCCTTTCTTAATGGTGTTTTGCATGAGGAGGTCTACATGCAGCCACCACCTGGGTATCCTGTTCCCGATGGGCACGTCTGTCGTCTTCGTCGTGCTCTTTATGGCCTCAAACAGGCTCCTCGTGTCTGGTTTGCTCATTTTACCTCAGTGATTACTGCTGTCGGTTTCACTGTTAGTTCCCATGATCCTGCTCTTTTTGTTCATGTCTCATCTTGGGGTAGGACATTGCTTCTTCTGTATGTTGATAATATGCTCATCACTGGTGATGATTCCTCATTCATCACGTATGTGAAGAAGCATCTCCGTGAGCAGTTTTTGTTGACTGTTCTTGGTTCTCTTACGTACTTCCTTGGGATTGAGGTCTCTTCCATGCCTAAGGGCTACTACCTCTTCCAGTGAGTATGTCGGGGATCTTCTTGATCGATCGATTTGGTGACACTTTCGCCTGTTGAGACTCCCATGGAGCTATCCCTACTGACCGTGCCACTAATGGTGATCTTCTTGAGGATCCTACTCGATATCGCCATCATGTTGGGAGTTTGGTGTACCTTGTGAGCACTAAATCCGATATTGCTTATCTGTTTATATCTTGAGTCAGTTCATGGCTCTTCTTACCCATCTTCACTACAGTCACCTTTTTCTTGTTCTTCGCTACTTGCGTGGGACTATCTCTCGTCGTTTTTTCCCCTAACTCTACCTCACTACAACTTCAAACGTACTCCGATGCGACCTGGGCTAGTAATCCTTCTGATCGTCATTCCCTTTCTGCTTACTGTGTTTTTCTTGGCTCCTCACTGATTGCGTGGAAGACTAAAAAGCGATGCAGTTTTTCGTTAGTCTGGTGAGTTGAGAGCTATAACGATGGTAATGAGCAGAGGTTACTTGGTAGAGGTGGCTACTTGCAGATCTTGGAGTGCTTGTGATGGGACTGCGACTCTTTTGTCGACAATCTGGTGCTATCGGTATTGTCAGGATCGATGAAGTATGAGCTCACTAAGCACATTGGTGTGGATGCTTCATCGCTCGCTCACAGTCTTGAGAGGAAGTACTTGCTTCTGATTTGTGTCATCGAGTTCTGAGTTCTTGACTTCTTCATGAAGCCTTGAGACTAGGGCACAACATTTGTATTTTCTCTTCAAACTTAGTGTGTGTGATCCACCATGAGTTTGAGGAGAATGTGTTAGAATAGGACTCTTTTGTATTTCCTTATCGTATATGAAAAACCCCATATACATCCCTATATATATATATATATATATATATATATATATATATATATATATATATATATATATATATATATATATATATATATATATATATACCCATTAGGTCCTCTTGAATATACATACAATATTCATAACGGTGATACAATACTAAAGGCGTGGATATCTTCTTGGATTGATGACAGACTTCTCTATGAAAAGACGTGCTTGTTTTTTCTACGTAGTGCCTACAAGCTGGCGCTGCACTCGTCGATGATGGCAACACAGGCGGGCGAGTCTAGTAATTCCACGGAGGGGAGTAGGAAGCCGTGGAGTAATATTTGGTCTGCCCGGGTTCCTCAGAAAATGCACATTTTTGCTTGGAGGGTGGCGCATGATGGCCTGACAACTCAGCAGAATAGGAGGACATGAGCTGGATCCGGACGGGACCGGATTTGGGAAGGCATTTTACTATCCGTTCGGATCCGGGATAGGATCCAGATAGTTGTTTCCGGATTCAGGATAGGATGAGGAGCAGGCAATATCTGACGAATCCGGGACGAGAACTGGATATCAAGATGTTTCCTTGCCAGATATCCGTTACATATAGTCATATGAATCTTGGCCTAGCTCAGCCCATCTAATCTCCATTCTACTTCTCCTAACCCTATCCCTAATCACTCAGCCTTCGTACCGCACCACACCACACCACACCACACCATAATTTCTTACATAGCAGCCACACCACACCAACAGCAGGCGCTGACTCACCATCCGTCGGGAGCCACAACTACCAGAGAGGGACGACCTGGGGAGGAGCTGTCAGACCCCAAATTTGCAAATTGGAATATTCTGTATTCATGGCACCAGTCCCTGCATCAGGTCCACAATTACATCATTGGATATCAAACACATATAACGAAAAATGTAAAACTATTGCATAATAATAATCAAGCATAAATATACCTTACGATTTTTGACTTTCAGAATGGTCGGACATGCCAAATACCTTTAAAGAACCAACAGCGGAAGCGAAATTTAAAGTGCAACACGCGGAACCCTCACAATATACCCACAATCCATCGACAGGGGCCTGCGGCCTAATTCTTGGTCTTCTTGATCTCTAGTCTTGACGAATACTCATAAGTGCCCACGTAGCCTCTTCTCTTACACTTACTGAATAATAATATTGAGCGAGTATGAGTACACAATCGTACTCGCGAGCCAACACACAGAATGCATTTATATAATATGCAAGACTGATCAAAGGAATGACTTGTGGTTCTTTTGTTTCCATAAAGCCACTTATTGAATAGATTAAGTAGTAGCAAATCTTGAGACCTAGCATTTTTAACTAACACAGGTTTTAACAAAGTTGGGTTTTGTTGTAAAATACTAGTGGAGGCTCCAACTTCCTATAAGAACTCGGTCCTTTATTGACTCGGGCGGTACTTCCCCATACCCATTCTGTCGTGCTCTTCCCAGCACCCGCCATGCTTTCCAGTCGCATAAGTCGAAATCTATTTTTGGTTTTCTTTTGTTTTGAAATACTTTTCTAGTCAACATACTAGCCAGGCTCTAACCTCGACTACCCAAATCCAGTTTCAAGTTTTAAATGATGTCAGGGCAAATCATTGCTCGCATGCTAATGTACCTAAGCAAGGCTAAGCATGACACTTAGGTACGGACTTAGTAGCTAGTATGTATACTATTAGTTCTAGGGTGACAAAGGATATTGTCCAAGTTCAAGGATGGGAATATTATACTCAATTATCATTAAGTTATTAACTATGAGCTAGGCCCACATAGTTGTATAAATCATAGCAACACAATTTCATAATTTAAAACAATATAATTGCATTTCAAAAGTAGGTACAACATGATCAAAGTGTTGACTCGCATTGCTCAATGTTCTGATAACCTCGGTCCTGTTCTTGCTCAATGTTCTGGTAATATTGATCTCAACCTCGTTCTTGTTGGGACTACTATTCTTGTCATGGCTTCAAATTCTAACTACACAGAATACAATTGAACCCAACAATGTCTGAAAGACAAGCAAATGAAATCCAATAAATCCAAAGGCAGGTAACAAAGGAAACACTTTAATGAAAGTCAATCAACCCAAGAGTGTGCGAAGCAGGAAATACTTCAAATGAAACTAAGCATATATAACGGTATCTTGAAAGAAGGAAATACTCTAGATGAAACTAATCATACTTAGTGGAGTTGATGAAGGAAATACTTCAGACGAAGTATATCCAAAGGAACTTGATGAATGAAGTACTTCAGACGAAATATATCCAAAGGAAGTTGAGGAAGGAAATACTTCAGACAAAGTATATCCAAAGGAAGTTGATGAAGGAAATACTTCAAATGAAATAAAGTACATCTAGGGATATTTGGAATGAAGGAAATACTTTAGACCAAAGTAGATAAACCCAAACTCTATTCTTTTGGTCTAGTGGTGGGGTTTTGGTTGATAGTCATACTTAGGGTTAGATAACCGTTTGATCCGTAGTAAGGGCGAGAGGGATTAGGCTCTCGAGAAGTCTACTAGTGCAAGGAGTTAGGACTCCAACGTGAGAGAGAGAATATTCATAGGAATATTCTACATTGGTTACCTAGATGGGAGTGACCACTTTGTTAGGTAGGACTCTTTTGATCCACCTTCGGATCACGAACTATCCTTTTGTCGAGAACGGATAACGATAGATGATAGCTAGAGCCTATACGAGGTAGATTGGTGGTTGAACTACTAGCATCCACTTGAGAACATACCACAGCTACTCATACGCGACACCTAGTTGATCTAATTATTTCTTTTATTATTTTATATTTATCAAGGAAGTCCCTTAACTGGAACTTCCAAGCATTGGTTAGACACCAGCCTTACATCTTTTAGTGGTGTCTGCGGGTTTGACCTTCATCTGTGAGGTCATCTTTACTTAGTCTCATTACCAACGTGGCTTGGTATATACTCACGTAAACCTATCATACTAGGTTGATCCTTAGCTACAACATCTGCTAACAACTACTTCTAGTTAAGTAGATAAGTACTACATAAGGCCTACGTGCTTTTGTCTTATTGATTCTTGTGTAGTGGCCATCCTTATCACCTTGACTACTATTACTAGCATGAAGCTAGATCATAGCTACCGCTAACTTCCATGACTATCTAATAGTACTATCATTACTCATTAATGTATAGGTCTAGGTATCAGTGATGTATCATGA
This sequence comes from Phyllostachys edulis, assembly GCA_036346405.1. Classification (NCBI taxonomy): domain Eukaryota; kingdom Viridiplantae; phylum Streptophyta; class Magnoliopsida; order Poales; family Poaceae; genus Phyllostachys; species Phyllostachys edulis. The sequence continues at coordinate 65,108,622 of CM070555.1, read as the reverse complement.
CCCTAGTTAGGTTCTAACTAAAGTAATCATTTTACCTAATCGACAATGTAGTGAGGGCCTACTTGTAAGTATATGTTTCTATGATGTATTACTTCATTACTACTCTACTAGTGGGTGTACATGCCATGGACGTATTGTCATTATTATCATTTATCATTGTATGCCAATGGCCTAGGGCCTATTGGTCATTGGATCATAGGTGTATACATATGCCTAAACATGGCTATGTCATGTTAGGTTCTAACTACCTGAGTTGATCACTGATCACTTGAAATCGTGTTTTATTTGCTAATGGTTTGCATGTACTCAAATCATCCATCCTATTGTTTCACTAATCGGTTTAGTTAAAGAAGGTACATGGCAATTGAAACCTACTTCATTAATCTACCTTAATCCGTTCAATTACTTAAACTAACTACTAATCACTTAGTTAAAGGGAACTTGCTAGTGTGTGATGTTATTAGCTAATTGCTAATTGGCTTTTAAGTAACCATTGAGTTTGAAAGGGTTCACTATGAGTCATACACTATTGAAGCACTAATTGATTCTTAATAGCTTATAGGTGGGCTCATCTGTCATTTGCACATACTCAGAGAGCAAGTGCTACACAAAGACAGAGAGAGTGAGTAAGAGAGGAAGCTATTGCTACTTGAAGCACCCAACAACCAATTGACCTTACTAATCGATTTCAATTGATCATCCAACTGGATGGGGCCCACTGCCATACACTCACTCACACACAGAGAATACACAGAGAGGGAGTTGAGAGTAGAGAAGGGAGCAGAGGCAGACCAGAGGAGGCGTAGGGGCACTACGGGCGCATTTCGTTGGCGGCGAGGAGACTCTGGCGGTGAGGAAAAAATGGGCAGGGAGAGGCGACCTCGGGCGATGGCCTTGGCTCGGGTGGCTTGGCGGTGGCGCGTGGCGACCGAGCGTGGGGAAAAAAAGAGGGGCAACGATGCTCTAGTGGAAGAGAGGTGACAACAGGGGGAGCACGAGCATCAGGGGCTACAGGGAGCTCACCGGCACTGACGATGTGGAAGGGGGAGGCCGAGGCAGTCCGGTGACATGGGCCACGGGTGACGCGGCGAGGTCCTCGTGGCGGCGGTGCTGCGAGGTGGGAAAGAGGGTGTGAGTGGTAGAGAACGATAGGGAGAGGTCTAGGGTACTCCGTGGGGAATTGAAGGGAGGGGGTGCAGGCGATGGCGGCTCGGGCCGAAAATGGGGAATACAAGGCCGACGCCAAGCTCCTACGATGGAACGACACAATTGATTGAGGGGAACACATCCTCGGGGGCTAGAACGCGTCGTGACACGGTTAGCTCGGGGCTAAGGCGGCGGAATTGCATGGTGTGGATGCCAGGGCCGTAGACATCTGTGGCGTTCCCGGCGCTCGGGTTGTGGACGATGAAAACAGAGGTGAGCACGAGGACGAGGACGCCGAGGCAGCTCTAAAGAGCATGACGGTGATGGTTGGAGCTTGCTGGGGGCGACAGGTGCGCATGACAGTTGGAGCAAAGAGTGGAGGGCTGGAGGTGGCTCTTTGAGCTCACTACGGCTAGGAGGAAGATGGAACGAGAGTTTTGGTGAGAGGATGAGGACGACGCAATGCTTGGTGGTCCTTAAGAAGGTTGAAGAGCCGTGAGAACTCCTTCTTTTCTCGACGAGACGGACGATCGACACGTGTGAGAGGCTGCTGTGTGCGGCGACGCGGGCACAACGGTGAAGACACGATGGTCAGGCGTGGCTCCAGTGCCGCGACATGGCTACAGAGGCTGGCGAGGGGATGGGAGCAAGTGGTGCGGTGACGGGAGTAGGTGGCGCAGTGAGGGCATTGACAGGCAGAGGAGCAGAGGAGGGGAGGAAGAAGAAAGGGAGGCTGGTAGGTGGGCCTGGGAGGAAAGGAGGGAGAAAAGAAAGGGAAGGAAAAGGGGATAAAGAAAAGAAAAGCAGAGAAAGAAAATAAAAGAAAAGAAAAAGAAGAAGAAGAAGTCGGGTTGGGCCGGGTGGCTTCCGGTCCAGATCGCATTCATGAGTTCTCGATTTATTTTTGTTTTTTTCCTTTTTAAACTCATGTTTGAATTCAATTTTCTGTGTTTTTGGGTTGAGGTTTCAACCAACGATTCAAAACTTCGAATGTTGATGAAGCATAATAAAAAGTTTTAAAAATCCCACATTTTTAAACAATTGAGCTGAAATTGAATTTTGGGGTGTTACAGGAGCCTCTTCGGTCGCCGTCCCCTCTCCGCTCGTCATCAAATCTCCATCCACCGGGAGCCACATTTGTTGCTGCCCCCCCTCTCCATCCGCCGGGACACATCCGTTGCCGTCCTGTCTCCATCCACTGTGTCAGACCCTAGGCTTTGAATACCGGAAGTCCTTGTGTGTGTACCGTACTAGTCCCATGATCAGTGGCTAGTACGCACATCCACAACTTTGGCATACACATCCATACACAATATACATACAATATGAAACAAATATGACAAATATGATACTTAACTTAAACGATTACATTACAGAGTATGATACACGGCCGACCGGCCAAATAAAACAACAAGTATAAGCAATAGCGAATTAAAAAGCGGAAGCATAACATGTATATAAACCAAAAGTCCAGCGGTATGCCCATCCAAACCCTTAGGCAATCGACAAGAAATAAGACCTAGAAAGACGAATCACGAACCCTTGATGCAAGATTGCTGTGAAACGTGTTATGCAGCATAGGCCCATCCTCTTAACTCTGAACAACAATTTAAGAAATATTGAGTACATTGTGTACTCAACAAGACTTATAGTGTATAAATAAATTTTATATATATATATATATATATATATATATATATATATATATATATATATATATATATGCATGGATAACAAGGGATGAGACTCTATGATACAAGTTATTTTCACATTAAGCAAGTTTTATTTGCAACATCAATACATAGTACTTTAGCGAGAATTTAAAGAGTAGTTAAATAGATGTTGAACAACAAGTAAGTACTTGAATAAATAACAAATCGCAACCCTCCTCGGTTGTGATCAACATCTTATTTCGAGCCATAGACATGGCACTCAACTCAAATATCAACAACAAAACCATTCCCTCGTTTTCTAACAAGAACCATTTTGTGCAAAAACCAAGACTATACCCGATGAACCACACCAAGCATGCTCATGACCACGAGCACATCTATTTAAATAGATTTACACCCTATAGATGTGTACAACTTTACCCACAGCACACGAATTCTCTAGTTTGTTTGGCATCCCGTCGAGGTGTTCTGAGAGCCTCTTCGATGCAAATCCCTCTCGCTCGTCATCAAATCTCCATCCACAGAGCCACATTTATTCTTGCCCCTCTCCATCATGGGACACATCCGTTCTTGTCTGTCTCCATCCATGTGTGAGACCCTAGGCTTTGAATCTAGGAAGTCCTTGTGTGTGTCTTAGTACTAGTCCCATGATCGAGTGGCTAATGCGCACATCCACAACTTTGGCATACACATCCATACACAATATACATACAATATGAAACAAATATGACAAATATGATGCTTAACTAGCGATTACATTACAGTATGATACGGTAGAGACCGACCAAATAAAACAACAAGTATAAGCAATAGCGAATTAAAAAGCGGAAGCATAACATGTATATAAACCAAAAGTCCAGCGGTATGCCCATCCAAACCCTTAGGCAATCGACAAGAAATAAGACCTAGAAAGACCGTCACGAACCGCCCGATCAAGATTACCTTGAAACGTGTTATGCAGCATAGGCCCATCCTCTTAACTCTGAACAACAATTTAAGAAATATTGAGTACATTGTGTACTCAACAAGACTTGTAGTATATAATATATATATATATATATATATATATATATATATATATATATATATATATATATATATATATATATATATATATATATATATATATATATATATATATATATGCATGGATAACAAGGGATGAGACTCTATGATACAAGTTATTTTCAGCATTAAGCAAGTTTTATTTGCAACATCAATACATAGTACTTTGCAACGAGAATTTAAAGAGTAGTTAAATAGATGTTGAACAACAAGTAAGTACTTGAATAAATAACAAATCGCAACCCTCCTCGGTTGTGATCAACATCTTATTTCCAGCCATAGACATGGCACTCAACTCAAATATCAACAACAAAACCATTCCCTCGTTTTCTAACAAGAACCATTTTGTGCAAAAACCAAGACTATACCCGATGAACCACACCAAGCACGCTCATGACCACGAGCACAGCTATTTAAATAGATTTACACCCTATAGATGTGTACAACTTTACCCACAGCACACGAATTCTCTAGTTTGTTTGGCATCCGTCGATACTACAACTCATTATCATTTGGTAAGCAATCTAGAGCACACATCGAAGCTTTTACATCACCTAGTCCTAACCTTGCACTAGCCTGATGAATGAACACCCTCACTTCACTCGGATACACCCTCGTCTCAGTGAGGCATTCACCGTTGTGTCAGAAGGCTTTGTTCCCAACGTCTCGGTGAAAGGAGCCCCTTCAAACATACCTACACCGGTCATGCTCGCACTACCACAGCCTACCAACGTGAAGACTAGTTTTCAATGACTTAATTAGCTAAGACCGTCCCATACCGGCACATGTGGTTGTATGCTTAGGTTTTTAGATTGGGAGTACCGACGTTTGGTCCTTAATTGACTCGAGCGAGGATCTCCCCTTATCTACTTGTGAGATAACCTCTCACACTTCTCATAATATAATATAACTCGCCCGCGTCACAAACTAAGTTTTTATTTTTATTTTCATACAAAATAACAGAGGTAAACCCCTCTAGACCAACATTTCGAAATCTCCCAAATTCATGTTCAACATTTCATCCATTTTCCAATTTTAGTAAATCTAGAGCCTTGCTAAGCATTTGAGCGATATTCACACTCGAAATACCCAAACCGACATCATCTATTGCCTAAACCATAACTTATTGGCTACAACAATAAGGATACCAATATTTCAAGGAGGATCATGCATTGAATAGGATTACAACTACCATCATCCCCAAATATAGCAAATTTAAGCAAACATACACGCATGCATAATAGGCTTTGAAAAAAAGTACAATAATTAAAATAGTAGGATCAACATGGTCAAAGGAGGTGCTTGCCTTGCTCTAGTTGCTCTGAATAAGTGGATGGTGAATCGTTGTAAATTTCGCTCGAACAATCGATGTCTAATCAAAAGAGTCGGAAGCAAATTAAATTAAAAAAAATAATTTCAACAGCAACAAAATCCAAATCTTTTTTGCATATTCAGATAGATAATGATTTTAGAAAAAAGATTCATTTAATTTGGAGTTCGTATGCAAAAGTTATTAACAATTCAAGTAGCTTCGGTTTTGAAAATCCAGAAATTATTAAAAGGGTGACGTCAAAAGCGTATTCTCTGCGGTTTACGCTTTCCAATAGAGAAAATGTATTTTTCTCTGAGTTCTACTGAGGTTTACGCTTTCCAACATATAAAGCGTATTTTCCTCTGAACTGAAAGTGACTTTTCTCATTTTTCCAAATTTTACTAACTTACACGTGGGGCCTACTTGTCAGTGACTCATTTACTAAAAAAACGTTTGAAATTAGATTTTTGTTAACATTTTTGGCTGGTCCCACCTGCAATACACTTATTACACTTAACCACTGTCATTTAGTGTTAAACTAATACTCAACCAAGTGGGACCCACTGTCAGAGAGAGGGAGAAAGAAAGAAGCAGCATAGCTACGCGGCCGAGTGCCATCGCGAGCTCGCCGTCGGTGAACGACGCGACAACTCAGCTCAGGAACAGGCAAAATGGGTTCCTCTCTCAACGGTGATTCCACCGATTGGTGGTGAAGTCTATGCTACACTAGCTAATCATCCAATCTAATACGCACAAAAACTCTAGGGGACTATTAGAAGCTCACCAAGGTCCTTGGTGGTGTCGGGGAATGGTCGGAGTAGCTTGGCGATGTTGAGCAGCGGTGGCGCAGAGGAGGCTTGTGGCGACGACATGCTATGGTGATGGAGATGCTACAAGAAGGTGTGCATTAGCTTGCATGCACGCTGAGGATGGTAAGGATAGAAGGAATCGACTAGTGACTCACGGAGGTGACGACAATCGGTGAAAATGGATGCAACGATCGGATTCGGGGAAGAGCTCAATTTTGGTGATCTCCTAAGCTTGGGTCCACATTAAGCAAGGAAGGAGCATTAGTGGAGTATGGAACGCGATATGACGTGGTCAGGTGAGGTTCAAGTTCACTAGAGTGTCGGGAACGCAAAGGTTCGAAATGGGGTGTGCACCGGAGGTGAAGAAGATGACGGCGCGATTTTTGTAAGCCTGCTGTCTAGGGAGTTGTCATCTTTTGGCATCATGTTGGTAGACTATACATTAAAATTAGTAAATGAGCTAATTAGGGTTTTTGATCTACATAAAAAGTGTAGATAGCTGTCTAAGGATTCTAGAGAGTCTAAGAACATGAATTTTGGTTGGGTAGAACAGAAGTTATGAAATTAGTAAACCTGCTGTCCAAAAGATAATAGACCTGTCTTTGGGTAAAGAAACGGGGTTGAAAACTGTGCAATCAGAGTTTCATCATAACTAGGAAAATGTAGGTGGTTTCGTGAGGATTCCAAAAAGTCTTGGATGACTGAATTTGGAGTTCATATGAATAAGTTAGAGACATTTTTCTCTTGGGACAAATGTGGAGTAGTCTTTCGGTACATTTGGATTAAATCGGTCGGTTTGGCATAATCATGCGAGATCGATTAGTGTGATGGGTTGGTGCTGTGATGATGTTTTTGAGTGTGTGTTATTACTTGCTTGTTTAGAGACTGTGCCCTGATGCGCCGCGCCACAATTTTGTCTTCCGGCTTTGAAGGGCTAAGAGGCAAATACATGGTAGAGTGGCGAACAACAGGTTGTTCGCCATTGTCATTGATATTATTTATCATGCTATTTGTTATGGTTTGGTTAAGCTTATTTTTATGCATGATATTGATGACATTGAGTGAATGAGATTGCGATATTGAGTTAATGAGATGAATTATGTTGATGAATAATTAAAAATGTTGCATCATTTACATTCATCATGACGAGGAGTTACGAGCAGTCGATGAGAAAGTCATGTAACTATTCCGGTGAGTCGGTGAGAAAGATACATGACTAGTCCGGAGTGCTCTAGATAAAATCCTATTTCGGTGGGGACTTTACGGGAGTGAAGGATAGAGTGTGTCATCGACGGGTGAACATTCCGCTATACCGGTATCAGCTGATGAGATGCATATGAGTATGTGCATGATGGTACATTTGCATATATGGGTAAATTGTTAAATTGTGCAACTTTACTTATATGGAATATGGCTTGTTTGTTTGAGTATGAGAATGGCATTAAATAGATAGATGTTGATGATAACCTTGATTATGGTTGATAAACTATTGTTTATGGCTTTATTATGTATTTGCTGAGTCTTGGACTCATTCTTGCTCTATTGTTGTTTTTAGGTGACCGTTGATGACGTTTCACTCGGGAAGGGCTAGCGCACTTGGAATCACAATCTACACTCAATTACTTGATTCATGGGACATGAGAACCTTTATTATAGAGTGGTGAATTATATTTAGGACTTGATAGTTTTGAATGGTCTAAGATGATAGGTTGGAGTTGAGTGTTCATTCAATAGACTTTATTCGATTGGTTTTGCGTTGTTCTTGGTTTATTATCACACTATGCTTCCTAGAGATTAATTATCTATGATTGTTATATTAATATACTTGTTTTCATGTGACCCACAGATGGGTTTTATTGTTGAGATGCTTGCTGTAATTTGTTATAAAATAATGTTAAAATTGATAGTTAGTGTAGTTAGTGGCATTCTGGGGTCCGTGCTGGGCCGGGGTGTTACAATGAGCTTGAGACATGATGACGCGCATGGATGCTTAAATAGTAATGAGATACGCGAGATGGGTGACGAGAAAATGCAGTGTGGCAATGAGAACTTCGTCGATGCTTGCGTCTCTGCCGACCAGGGAAAAAGAATTAGGAAAGGCGTGTGGGGTCCCAAAATCGAATTCGTTTCAAGTCGAGTGATTGTACAGAAGACACAATCCTAAACATGAAATGAATCTGATTCCAAGATTCCCGGATATGCGTCTCATGTTAGTTCCCAAGGATCAGTGACTAACATGAACATATCCAAACAACATGGATCACAACCATAGTCAAATTTGCAAAATTTATTAGAAGCAAAGTTACAATTTTGACAAATAGACCTTATGGCCCGATTTTTCACAAGACGGCTGGCTGGCCAAAACTAATCATAAATAAATAAATCACAGCAGAAGATAAACTTGAAAATACAAAGGAGAATACCAGGTTGGCATGCCCAGAACCCACAAGCAACCAACTGGAGTTAAAGCCGTTGCACCTGCCATTCTCACCTGAACAAATGGACAATCCGTTAAAGTACAAAGTTGTACTCATGAGACTTAAAAAAAAGGATGCATGTAGGTATCAAAGGAAGGCCACTACTCTAGGCAATTTTCAGCGTAAAGCAATAATTTCCAGCAAAGTACATATTTAGATTCAAAAGGCAGCGAGTAAAACATTTTAAAATTTTAAATACATCAAGGTAACATTTCATAGTCATCACCTCAAATTCTTGATCACAATTCCAACAACAGTAATATTTCAATAATCATCACATTTGATCCAAAATCATAATATTCAGCAACAGTAAAGTATCATGTCAATAATTCCTCAATTTAGATCCACGATCACAAGTTCAAACCATTCCCAAATTTTCCTAATCCCAATTTCAGATCCTAACTGTGCATGGTTTTCCACAAACGATGTCCATGACCGGGGACACGGCTATTCGAATAGATTCATGACTTTGCAGAGTTTGTACAGCTTTACCCACATGATATGAATATCTCATAATGTCGGCCAATGCACTTTTCCGTAGGAGTGTGACTAAGATACCATAACGAGGCTGTTACAATGTCATGGCCTAACTATCAAACCACCCGAGGAAATATCCCATGGTAGGCTATCATTCGCAACTAAACCACGGATGACCCTCGCAACAACAGTAATGGAAAATACCACATGGCAGGCTATCGTTCGTAACTGAACCATGGGTGACCCTGGGACACATCCCGTGACAGGCTATCGTTCGCAATTGAACCACAGGTGACCCTTGGAACAACAACAATTGGTACAACAATTAGTGGTTTGGTAGAAAGAACACAACAAATTATTTAGCCAGGCCTTCGCCATAAGTTCTGGCATGTGGTTGCACGTATAACTTGGTTAAACACATCACAAACCGTTAATCACTCAGATGGGGCTACACAATTCCATAACAACAAACAAGAACAACATTTCATCATCACCCTACACCCGTCCAAGTTAAAAAAAAATTATATAACCCATGCCCAACATGTCCACAATAACTAGATCCAAGATCTGAACAAATCCTCAAATTCCAACATGATTCAGTTAACACATTCTTCAATATCTCAACATGATTCGATTCACCTCGGCCGATGGACTAGCTCCATCAACCAGATTCGACTACCACTACTAGCATGGCTAAGCAACGATCTATCCTACAGCCAAAAATTCCCATATGTGTGTGTGTATGTATGTAAATATATATATACATATACATACATACATACATACATATATATATACATATATATATATATATATATTATAATATATATATATATATGTATGTATGTATATGTATATGTGTATATATATATATATGTGTGTGTGTGTGTGTGTATATATATATGTATATGCATATACATATACATATACATATACATATACATATACATATACATATACATATACATATACATATACATATACATATATATATATATATATATATATATATATATATATATATATATATATATATATATATATATATATATATATATATATATATATATATATATATATATATATATATATATATATATATATATATATATATATATATATATATATATATATATATATATATATATATATATATATATATATATATATATATATATATATATATATATATATATATATATATATATATATATATATATATATATATATATATATATATATATATATATACATATATATATATATATATATATATATATATATATATATATATATATATATATATATATATATATATATATATATATATATATATATATATATATATATATATATATATATATATATATATATATATATATATATATATATATATATATATATATATATATATATACATATATATATATATATATATATATATATATATATATATATATATATATATATATATATATATATATATATATATCAGGAGGACAATGCAACAATTAGGTATTTAACAAATTCTACCTATGAACATACTTTTCAAAATAGCATGCAATGGCAAGATTAAAATCCACATAAAACTTTTTAAAATCAGTAGGAGCAACATGATCAAGAGGGGGTGCTGCACCTTGCTTAGCTGTACCACTTGTTAAATCTCAGGTTACACTCATGAATCTGTTTGTATCGTCGAGAAATCCAACAAGATCAATATTGCAATAAATGCCAAATAAAGCTGAAAATTCAAAACATTCAAAATTACAAGAAATTCACACAGTAGATAGAGTAGGATTTTAGGTAAAGTTAGATGAAAATTTTAGTTCAATTGGAGTTCATTTGAATTTTCTATGAATTTTACAAGGTTAAAGTGATTAATGTATAATTAAAATAATTATTAAAAATTTCTATAACTGAAACATATTTAAAACCTAATCCATTTAAAAGTATACTAAAATGAAAACTAACAAAATTGGTTTGATTCAATTTGGAGTTAAAATGAATTAGTTATGAATTTTCTAAGTTTTAAGAATTTTTTGTGCAACTTTAACTCATTTCAGAATTACTAACCGAATTAAATACATTTCTTACTCAACCGCACCTAGCCACAGGCAATGACAAGCGGGACCGGGGTCAAGGGTTTGGCTTGGTCAAGGTTGACTCGGTCATTATCGAAGGCAATGCTGAAAACGTATTCGCTGAAATACGTCTTCAAATAACTAAAACATAAATTCGTTTTAAGCATGTAAAAATTACGCTTTCATTAAGAAAAAACGCCTTTCTAAAACTACACAACCACTTAACCATTTGATCGGGCCCACAAGTCAGTCACAAGGAGTTTTAAACGGTTTTCACTTAAAGTTTTAAACATGTTTTTAGTCGGTGGGACCTACGTGTCATACAATCATTAAAAGAAAGATTAGCACTAATGTCGACGTCATTACCTAAATCACCAAGCGGCTCAGCAGCGCTCTCGTGGCAGCGATCTTGACCATGCATAGCAATCCGTGAGCGAGGCTCTCCGAGTTAGGGTCAACGCGTCGATTCGAGCCGACCTATTAACTTGTTGCTGGTGGCGGGAAGCCCAAAGGTCGACGGAGGCGGGCTCACAGTGGACAGAGGCGGAGCCGAAGAAGCGACACACGTGGAGATGATGCTACAGGCATCGTTAGAGCTCCGGGAGGGGTGCTCTGAGATCGCCTCGTCACTCGGAGCACAGAGCACTCGAAAAAGTCGGCGATGGAGGTCAGTGGCGCCCATATGGGTGACGGCGGTGCTTCAACGAGGTTGGAGAAGAAGGGGGTCAATCTCCCTCGGGGATGCACCAAATCAAAATTAATCCCGCCATTAAGCTCCACGCGATGTTGCGATTTCAAAGGACACGAAGGTGTAGAGAATCACTCACCGGAGCGCTCATGAGCGTCGCGGCCATGGCTACCGGCCGCGAGGACGAAGATGATGCGTCCGACGATTTCGTGGACGAGGAAGACCTGGGCCGGCCAAAACAGGCGTAGTGAGGTGAGAGAAATTCGGAGGTGGGCTTGCGGGCTCGAGGACGGCACCGTGGTAAGCTCAAGCTCCCGATCTTCTTCCTCGGCCGAGACAAAGAATTGGCCGTAGAGAGTGATTGGGGGCGAGAGGAGGAAAGTGGGTTGGCTCGGGGTGATGATGCCTAGGCGACACCCTAGAGATGGACGCGCAAGCACTACATGGCGTTTGGCGGCACGCATGCACAGCGCCACGCACGCAGGCAAGCGGCGAGACGACGGAGAAGATGATGACCAGCGCTCGGACGTGGGGCCCACGAGTCAGCTGGTGAAATAAAGTGGCGCGATCGGTTGCGAGTGGATTGAATCAAGTCAAGTGGCGGTTGGTCCGGTCGGTATAGTGATGAGGTCGAGCCGGACTCAAGTCCAAGCTAGGCAAAAGGGCAAAAGGGTGTGGTGCGATCGGATCAGCTCGGCTCGGTCGCTACAGTTCCAAAGGGCTCGGTCGGACTAGGGTTCAAATTAGGATTTTGACTGAACTGCTAAAAGTTTGACTGGCCGATTTAAAATAGAAGAAAAATTTGAAAAATTCTGAAAAGTTTTGTAAACATTCTAGGAATCAAATATAATTTAGGAAAAATAATTTCAAGCACTGTTCGAACTAAAATTTGTCAGAATTAAATTATTTTCAAAACTGCATTAGTGAAATGGTTTGAATTTTGGTGAGGTCAAAATAACTTCTAACAATTTGTGAAAAATAATATTAATTATGATAAATAATCTAGTATTTAAATAAATTATTTCCAACAACTTTTACTTACACATTTTTCTGGATTCATATTAAAGCTTGAATTCAAGTTGAAAGTTTAAAATTTTCGGGACAAACTTTATTATAACAACAAAAGTTTTTTATTAATCCATAATTTATACACATAACACATGATATGCTTAGCTAATCCAACTTAAGGATTTTTGGGACATTACAAGATGCATGGGCACGGTGATGTACGACGCATGCGAACACAATGGGAGAAGTTGGAGTGCAAAACGGTGGTCGTGATGCATAAGCCGGGGGCCAGAACAGTGTGCTTGTGGCGAAATGAGGCGACGCGACGTGAGGTGAGCAAAGGCCACGACACACGGGCCCGGTGTGTCAGCCGAGCCGGAGCCAGAGTCTTTGGAGTGGTGGCGGTGCAAGTGAAGTTGGGCCAGACGAAATCGACCCATTTGTCTCGGCGGGAATTCGAATTAGGTTTAGAATTTCCAGAAAAAAGCTGAGTCTTTGTCAAATTTTTAAACCTATCAAACATGCTCCAAAATTTGTGAAAATGTTTGTGAGGGCTTCTGGCACCGTTTAGTTTCTTGTGTAAAGGTTTCAGGATTTTGTCTGTTCTGTGATGTTCTCGAAAATTCTTACAATTTGTTGTTTTCATGTAATTTCACTATTTGATTTATACAAAAGTTGAAAAATCATGAAAAAATAGTTTTCCACACAAAACATGCTCAAAATCATTCTCCCACTTATTTTCATTATATTATCCAAAAATTGGGATTTTTGGGATGTTACACGCTGGGAGCCACATCCGTTGTCGTCCCCTCTCCATCTGCCGGGAGGCACATCCGTCGCCATCCCCTCTCCATCCACCGGGACGCACATCCATCGTCGTCCCCTCTCCATCCGTCTGGAGCCACATATTCGTATCCGTATCTAGCTCAAAATTCGAGAAAAAAATGGATTAGGATACGGGAAAAGCAATATCCGCCCGTATCCGACCTGTTTTCACCCTTAGTCATTTGCGTTAGGGAGGAGGAGACTGCCCATCATGCTGTTGTGAATTGTACAAAAGCTAGGGCATTGCGTGCTGCTATTAGAGAAGAATGGGTGTTACTGTCAGATAATGAATTTGGTTACATAGGGCTAGATTGGTTGCTACTGCTGCTTGATCGGGTGTGAAGAAGCGAAGGCAAATATCGAGACGCTTCTATGGCGAGCTTGGCACTGACGGAATGATGTTATCAATGCTAAAGGTAAGGCTTCCATTGTTGGTTCAGTTGCTTTTCTGAAGAACTATATGGATTCACTGTTGCAAATCCGGCAAGGGCCTGACAATATCGATAGCAAGGGGAAGAAGGTGGATGGAGGGGGTGGTCTGTGTCCTGATAAGATTCAGAGCTTGGATGGCATGAACACAACCTGGGAAGCCCCAGCGGCTGATTAAGCTAAGGTTAACTTCGACGACGCGTTCTTTGAAACTACAGGGACAGCTAGCATTGGCGTCGTTGTCAGGGATAGCCAGGGTAAGGTTGTCCTCTCTGCTTGGAGATTTCTTCCTAGCTGTAGTGACGCTGAAGAGGCCGAAATTCTAGCATGCAAGGAGGGAGTGCAGCTCGTTGCGGAATGGATTCGTTTGCCTATGATCCTCGAGTCTGCCTGTAGCTCGGTGGTATCTGCTCTGAGTTCCGCGGCGGAGAACAGATCAAGGTGTGGTGTTTTCATCCGTGAAATCAAGGCGCTGACGAATCTACTCCCTGACGTGCGGGTGCAGAAGGTAAAGAGAGTGTGTAATAAAGTACTCCGTTAGCCAGGAGGAATTTTCATTGTGCTGTTTGGAGAGATTTAGCTCCCGTGCGTGTTAGACAGCTAATCTCTCTCGATTGTAATAAGTTTTCTCCTTAATTAATAAAGCTCTCTCTTCCCTCGAAAAAAACCATACTATCATATGCACTCAAAATGCATTTGTGGTGTACAAAACAAAAGGCCAATGGATCATGTCAGTGTCTCCAACCTCTTTCTCGGGAGCCCAGCTCCTGCAACATTCCAGAACAATCCAGCCCAGCTCCTGCAACATTCCAGAACAATCCAGCCCAGCTCCAGACAGGGTAACCTGCTCCTCGGGAACACCATACCCATCCGAACCCACCCGAATTCCATCCAAATTCCCGAGCCGCAAAGCCCAAATCCCCTCGAATCGGAGCAGGATAAGCCCACACCCGCGGGGAAGCGGAAGCGGCCGTTTGGCGATAAAGTGGTGGGCTTTTGCTTTATTAGCACTTTAGCCGCTGTTCTACTTCTGGTAGGGTTCATCTCTTCTTCCTCTGCTCATCTTCTCTTCTCGCGTACGGCAGTCGGATTCCGAAGCGGAGGCGAGCGAGCCCTCTTCGAAGCTGAATAAAAGGTAGTCACTGGTTACTAATAGTCGATTCCCGCTTGCTAGGTGTTGGATTTGGCGGCTTTGTCGAGTAATTTCGGGGTTAGTTTGGTAGTGTCATCTGGTTGGCTGTTCTTCCGATTTGGTTTCTTTTTGGCTTGTTTTGTGGCTGGGCGTGTAGATTTGCGTGGGATTTGGTACTCTTACATGGTTTAATTTGATCTGGATTGCATGTTTGTGCGAATCGGGTGGAGCCTCCTAATCTTGTTCTACCGTGGTTGACTTGTGCATTTCTTGCCCCTGCGCTCAATCTGGATAAATTTGCCACGTTTTTGTTTAGAAATTTCTGCGATTTCTGTTGTTTATGTTCAGATTTGGATAGGCTATGGGTTCCGATCGGTTTTTTTCAGTTGTTTTTTTGCCCAATTCTGAGTAAGTTCTTGCTGTATCAATTTGCAGCTAGTCCTTCATCTAGCAATCGAGAATGTCGTCAGTGCAGCTCTCCGGTGCAGGAGTCGCCGCGGTGGCCTTCACCAAGAAAGGCTTGGCGTCCTTCGACGGGCTCCGCGTCTCGCCGCCGTCAGCTCTCAGAGTCTGCTCATCCAGGCGCCCGTTCCGTAGCCTCGTTGTCAAGGCTGCCACGGTCGTCACCCCAAAGGTATACAACCATGCCAATGCAATGCATTATGCACCCAACTTTCGGTAGATTACAGTGTTGTCTGTTTATGCTTTGCAACGATGAGTTACAATATGTTGTTATAATATTGCAGTATACCTCACTCAAGCCTCTGGGTGATAGAGTGCTTGTGAAGCTTGGCGCTGCCGAGGAGAAGACGGTTGGTGGGATTTTGCTTCCGTCGACTGCACAGTCTAAGCCTCAGGGAGGTGAGGTTGTTGCTGTTGGAGAGGGAAGAACCATTGGGGATAAGAAGGTGGAGGTCAGCATACAGGTAAATTCTTCTCGCAGTGGGGGTGCAAATATTTATACGCCCAATACATTTGTTACTCTGTTGTGAATTCTAAGCAGAAGTTGATCTGATGAGATAGGAGCCATATGCTCGTAGCCTACTAAATGTAAAAGCAAGAGCTGATCCTCCCTACCGGGGGTGTATTGTAATATGTCATGACCAAGAAGGCACTGTTAATGGTGTACTTTGGTCTGTGGAGGGGATTAGCAAATGTGGAGGTCAAAGTTTGTACTGTTATGCCACACAGTTCATGTGAAGCCCATGGAGATACCACGTTTGTTTTATGACTAGGTCTTCCATGGAGAACCAAAGTTGGTGTATGTGGGCTGTTGACTGTTGGTTTCTCCTTTGGCTGAGTTAAATACATGAATCTGTGCAAATGAGTTTATAGTCACACTAGTTATTCTGAAAGGATACAAGATAAATGATCTATCTGTGGTTCTACGATTTCCAAGCATATTTATTCGTTCTACATATGGTGTGCACAATATGTGCTGCCATTTGCTTAATTGGATGATTGTATCATTAATAGAAAAGCATATTTATTCGTTCTACATATGGCGTGCACAATATGTGCTTGCCATTTGCTTAATTGGATGACTGTATCATTAATAGAAAATACGATGCAATTCCTTCCTGGTGCTAGGTGGAGAAATGTGTGAGTTCTGGCTATAGGTACAGCTAGGGTTCGAGAAGCTGGTGAAAACCGAAAAAACCGCTTTTAAATTCAAATTGTGCGTCGAAATGGAACCGGCATGGTTCCGGTTCCAGGGCTGGCTCTGGTTTTCAAAACTGTGGGTACAGCATCCAGAATTTAACTTGTGTATCTTGGCTGATAATTTGTTTATGTGATGACCATTTGTGGAACCCTTCTCCATGTCTGCATAATGCTTATAATTCTCTTGTAGAACCGACAATTTTTTTTTCCATCACAGAAGTATTATAAGATATATCTTCAAGTCTATCTTGGTTCCCGAATAACAACATTTCTTTGGGCCCCATCATCTAATCTATTATAAATGTCTGTTAACATAAGGTTAGATTGGTGATAACCGATAATGATGCATGATATTGGGCCATGGTTATTTGCATTAGTTGTACACTGGTTTCCACTTAAGTTGAATTTCTGCAAGAAGGCACATTAGTATTTGGTTGCTTGCAGATTGATTTTCCTGTCTTATGAATATGGTTGCGCTGTTCCAATTTGATTGGAACCTAATTGAGGCTGGGATAACCTAGCTCTAACTCAAGTAAGAAAATCAACTTGCGACCAGGAATGTCAAGCTGTGGGGCTTGGGTGCAGGATGTATCGCTTGATGTACCACCTGTCATCTGAAATGTTGGATGCAATAAAGCTGTCAATGTACTTGTTTTTATGCATGTTTTGCTTATTATTTGGGTCTTTATGCATTCTAGTGACAATATGGATGATCATGTCATTGCAAGCATGCTGTTTACTGTGGTTGCCCAGGAAATAGTATATACCAAGGATTGAAATCCCGGAAAAGGTGGAAATCCCGGTCGCCGGCCAGAAACGGTAACCGGCTGAAATCCTGGAAAAAATCCGGATGAAGTTCGCAAACTGAAATTTGAATTTGCTTAAAAACTGGCTGAAATTCGAAAACTGAAATTTGGATTTGCTATACCGGAAAAAAACCGGCCAGTTTTGTGATTCCCGGTCCCCACCGGTAAGACCGGTTACCACCGGTAACCGGCGGTAATCGGCCGGGTTTTCCCCCCTGGTATGTACTGATATGTATATTTGTCATGTAGACTGGAGCTCAAGTTGTATATTCAAAGTATGCTGGGACTGAGGTTGAATTCAATGACTCCAAACATCTTATTCTAAAAGAGGATGATATCATAGGTATTCTTGAGACTGACGATGTCAAAGACATGAAGCCTCTCAATGATCGGGTTCTCATCAAGGTATTCATATATTATTATTTCTATTTATTGAAATAGTTTCATCTTGGATGTTATTGTTTATAAGTAGTGGATTGGGGGAATTTTGAGTTGACCTGGATGTCTTTCCCTTATGCTACCCAGATAGCCCTGCACCCTGCGGTAACAATTCTTTCCTGGCTTTTTTTTGACAGGTTGCTGAGGCTGAGGATAAAACTGCTGGTGGCCTTATCCTCACCGAAACAACTAAGGAGAAGCCATCCATCGGAACAGTCAGTTCTTACCATCAGTTCACTTAGCAATTATATTGTTGTCTTTGTTCGAAAGCTGTGAACCTAAATTGTTAGGGCCATTCACATGCAAGAATCATATTTGGCATAGCTAGTGCGAATTGAACTTGCAGGAGTTAACCGTGTTTTCTGTCTGAACGCAGGTTGTAGCCGTTGGCCCAGGCTCTCTAGATGAGGAAGGCAAGAGGCAGCCATTGTTGGTGTCAGCAGGCAGCACTGTGCTGTACTCCAAGTATGCAGGCAGTGAGTTCAAGGGTGCTGATGGCACGAATTACATTGTGTTGAAAGTATCGGATGTGATGGCTGTCCTCTCTTAAGATGGTGGTTTATTTCAATTTTGAGTTCACAAGAGATGGTAGCAAGTGGTAAGATTGCTTTGTGGTGATCGTCGCTTTGCCGAGATGTGCTGTCCCCGATAATCATAGAACTGTATGATCACAATTTACAAGCCACGTTCTCTGAGCTATAAACATTCTAAGTTGATACTGAATTTGTTTACGAAGGACGTTTTGGGGCGAAACCCGCCCTTCTTCCCCTCTGTTCTATTTGTCTCATTTTGTGCTGTTCTGGAATGCTTACCTGGTTGATACGGTAATGTGGTCATGGATTGCAATATCCTCCTTAGTGTCGAAGGCTTTTCTGATGTAGCTTGCTGCAAAATCTGATGGTTTGTTGTGAGCACTTGTGATTGGACCTTTGATTTCTGAAGGGGTACTATGCAATTGCATATTCCTAGTGGCAAATTATCATGTAGGGAAGTGCTTCAAAACACATTTCTCAAAATTAAAATTCAAAAGAAAAGAAATTTTAAAGCTCATTAATGGCCTGATTTGAAACTAGGCATATCATGCACAGTTGCACGCTGTGTTGCAGCAATTGTTTATCTGCATCAGTTGTTCCGGCCAGCAGGCTGGTATATTTTAGCTGGTGAGATTTCTTCCCTGGTTCTTACCGAGGCAAAACTATAGCCAGATGTTACGCCTTAGGTGCGGAATTAGAGCGCCAGGATCCATTATGCCTCCAGGTAAGGAAGTTATATTATTTTCCGATTATAAAGAAGACGTGTCTGTACGCACGTCTAAACAGACAAATTCGTGAACCTAACAAAATTCCTAATGCAACGCACTCGTATATACGTAAGGGTGGACATCAGAATTTGAATTCTGATGGGTAGAGTCGTATATCCACAGCTCCACTACCACAATAAGAGGTGGTTCTTAGGTAAAAAAAGTTTTATTGTGTGTCCAGTTAAGAAGTGAACGGCGAACTGTAACTACAACAGATTAACAGAACCCACGGCAGCAATGTTTCTTGTTGGGTTCTATTTTCCTGTAGCAAAGGGGAAAATAAAGGTACGTCTAAATCCTGAATGAAAGCAGAAGTTCACAGCACCTCCATTGTTATTTCAGCAAAAAGCTCACACACTTCAGCTCTTTTCCCAGGAGTTGCCACTCAAAAAAGCCAGAAACTGTTACCCTTTGCAATCTCCCATGTGAAATGACTGTATTACCCATGCGCCGCGCCCACCCAAACACGTCACTCAGGCGGTCAGGCCACATCTTGAGCTTCAAAGGAAACAGTACATATATACGAGCAGGGAGCCATGAGCCTCTGAGCTTGCATGCATCCCTGTACGTAGCGATGAATGGACGGAGGGGGAAAGGAAGCAATGGCGCGGCCGCACGCCTTGCTCCTCGTCGGCCTCCCATCGCGGGCGGCACAGTGGGCACACCTAGCCCTGATGCCGCGCAAAGGCAAAGCCATTTGCAGCCCGTCGCCGCAATCTGCCGCAGAGCCAATGCGGCATCGGCACATCACGAGCAGAGCCGGCGGCGGCCCGCCGTTCTCCAGCACGCTCTTCGAGGTAGCCCACAACCCCAGCCCTATATTGCGTCGTCGCCATCCACGTGGATCAAGAAGGACGCTCAGCCACTCTTGAATTTCCCGTTCACGAATGGAGAGAGAAAGGTAAGAGGAAACGGCAAGTAGTGACAATTTCTGGCTTTTGCGTGGGCAATTAATTCGCGGATTGCAACGTAAAAGCGTCAGAGACTGAGATACCAATCTTTGCAGAGCCAAACATCCAAAAATCTCAACTTCTGGTTAGAAACGGTAAACGGCCGCTATGCTTCCACTCGACAGCTACAGTAGAACACTAGGATATTCCTCGATCCTGAGCTTATGTGAACCGCTCACCATCCCCATCCTTCCAGCCGTTGCGTGCCTGCGGCCGTCAGTGAAGTGATTTGGACTGGTTATTTATTTGGCCATCGATAGATACATGGATATGCGAGAAAATTGTACCATAGGTATTTGAACTTACGAGGTTATGTCAGTTAGCTCTCTAAACTTGTATTTTACTTTCTCAGCTCTCTGAACTTACGAGGTTATGTCAGTTAGTTTTCTGAACTTACATTTTACTTTCTCAGTCATCTGAACTTGCGAGTTTGTGCCACTTAGCTCCCTGAACTTGTATTTTACTTTCTTAGCCACCTGAACTTGCGAGGTTGTACCACTTAGCTCCCTGAACTTACGTTGAAACAAAGTTCGTTGAATGCGATGCCAGCGACTTCGTCCCCTCTGAGTTCGGTGGACTTGTCACCGCCCCCATTCCGGCCGTGTTCATCGTCACTGTCACCTTACGTCGACAAAAACGGATTCTTCGGACCTAGGAACGCACCGTGCTCGTATCTTCGCTGGAGCTCCACCATCGCAGCTTGCCACCGCCCTTGTCCTTGCCTCCTTTGAGTCGGTCATGAGAGAGAGAAGTACATTCTCAGTGCCAGAGCAGAAACTGCACACCCTGCACGAAGTCCATTTGGCCATTTGCTAACAGAAAAAGCTAAGCTGACGAATCACTGTGAGAGAGAGAAATACTGTACCCCTGCTCTAGCACTGGCAATGTACTTCTCTCTCTCTCACGGCCGACTCAGAGGAGGCAACGGAGTGGGTGGCAACAAGCTGCGACGGTGGAGCTTCGGCGAAGACGCAAGCACGGCGTTCCCAGGCTCAAAGAATCAGTTTTTTTTGTTAACGTGAGGTGATGGGGACGATGAACATGATCGGAACGGGGCAGCGATGAGTCCACTTGACATAGAGGTGACGAAGTCGCCGGTATAGCATCCGATGAACTTCGCTTCAACACAAGTTCAGAGAGCTAATTGGCACAACCTCGCAAGTTCTGAGGGTTGAGAAAGTAAAATGCAAGTTAAGGGAGTTAAGTGGCACAACCTCACAAGTTCAGGGACGTACAATACAATTTTCTCTAGATATTATACACCGCAGAAAGGGAAGAGCACACTGCATTTTGCATCTGTGGACAAACATATTTGCAACGTAATAGATCTAGAAGCGGACAAAGCCTCCAGGTTGGTGTTCACATACGTTCAGACAGATCGGCCACCGATCGATCGATTTGGCAATTAGCGATGCCGAAAGCATGCGTGGTAAACATGCTGCATATAGACATCATGCATCAGCGCGCCGAGGAATCTATGGCCCAGCTCGTGGCCGTGTTGAAAGTATCTAGGCCCTCAGATTTGTTTTTGGTAATTAATGTCAACATTATTAAGGGACTAACATGTGTGCTAAGATATGTTAAAGGTTGAGTCCCAATGTTTTATTGATGACAAGGCTATAGGCAATGCGAATGAGATGAAAGATCAACATGGATCAAGACAAATGTATTGTATAGCCTAAGGACCCTTTTGTAGTTTTTACTAGTCTCGGTGTTTGGAGAAAAGATTGGGTTTATAGGTTAAACGCCGTACTATAAAGAGGGATTATGGCTAGTAGCTTGAAAGACTATTTCTTGTGCCATAATGATCAACTAGGGTTCATGCATTGTTTTGATTTGAGTTTCTAGAAAATATTTTGTAAATCGGTATGACCGCAAGTGTGCAAGCGATACTACCGCTGGTCAGTAGTACCGATTCCCATATGGCGGTATGTATTTTCCAGAGAGCATGTTTTGAATGATTTTCTTGGAACCCCAATATCGGTAAGACCGCAAGTAAAAAGCGGTATTACCGCAGGTCGGGTGACCGATCAGACAGTCCGATCATGCGGTTCGAACGTGTGGTCTGAATGTTCAAGCTGATCTGGTCGGACCACGTGGACGATCCGAACAAGTGGTCTGAATGTCTCTAAGTGTTGTTGATTCTCTCTAAAAATTGGAACGACCGCATTTGAACTGCGGTACTACCGCAGGTCGGTAGTACCTATTTATATATGGTGGTACGTAAATAACAGAGAGTGTGTTTTTTTGGAGTTTTTGATCTCCCTTGAAAAACAGTATGACCTCATGTGTTGAGCGGTACTATCGGAGTGCGGTAGTACCGATATTTTAATGGTGGTATGATTTTTTCAGAAAAGGTGTATTTCTGAGTTTTCTTGAGCTCTTGAGATCGATAGTTCCGTTCTAGTCTAGCGGTATTACCACGCTACCGTAGTACTGATTTATAGTTAGCGGTTGTACCGCAACCTTATCTGTAACAGCTAGTTCAGAGCATTAAATGCCACTGTTCCGACCGTTGAGCAAAAATCGGTAGTACCGGGCCTTCAACGGTGGTACTACCGTAAATCCTGATTTTTTCAAAAAAGTGGTTGTAACAGCTAGATTTGTTGGTCAGGGGTATAAATAACCCCCACCTGCCTTCTAGCAGTAACTCTTGAGATCATTAAGCATTGTGCTCTTGCATTGATGTCTCTTGAGCTCATATACACTCTTCAACTACTCATTTGCTTTGAATTCCTATTTTGAGGTAGTTGAGAGCATTCAAGTGCATTGCATCATTAGTTGATCACCTTGGCACTTGATTGTCTTCAAGAGAGCGCTACGATTTGTTACTCTTGGTGCATGCCGGCACCTAGACGGCTCGAAAAAGAAGTTGCGCGGTGATCACTTCAAAGGAGTTTATGAAGTGACCTGACAAGGGATTGTGAAGTGGTTGCGTGCTCACCATCTCCGGAGCGGAGGAAGAGCAACAATAGTGATCGAGGGTGAAGGCTTAATTTGTGGAGATGGCTTGATTAGTTCAAGCTTCCTCAACATGGACTATTGAAGACCGACAAGTCTTCGATACCACGGGAAAAACTTTATTATCTCTATTGTGGTTTATTCTTGTTTTTACTACTTCTGTATTTACATTTCTAACTATTCGCTTGTGTAGAATTGCTTAGATACATTTGTATCTAGTATTGACATATTTCATAATTATCTTAAATAGCTTAGTAGTTTCTTCTCTACTTTTGTGCTAGGAAGCTTTGTTCAGACAATCTTGTTTAAAATTGTTAATTAATTGAAAAGTTTTAAAAACCTCCTATTCACCCCCCTCTAGTCAGTTATTTTTTATCCTACAAGTGGTATTAGAGCTTGATCTCTCTAATTTTAGACTTAACTGTCTACGAGAGAAAGGATGGCTAGTGAGGGAATGTCAATAGGCAAGACACCTTTATTTGATGGATCAAATTATGCTTACTGAAAAGTTAGAATGCCCATTTATTTAAAGGCCATGAGCCCAAGCATATAGAGAATTGTGAGTGAGGGTTTTGTTATGGCACTCGATCCTACTCACCCCACGGATCTTGAGGAACGAAACTCCCACCTTAATGCTCAAGCGATCAACGCTCTATTTGGGGCTTTAAACGCAGATGAGTTCAATTGAGTGAGCAATCTTGAAACCGCTCATGAGATTTGGACTACGCTTTTAGAAATTCATGAGGGCACATCCACGGTTAAAGAAGCTAAATTGCATAGGCTTCGGATTAAATACGAGACATTTACAATGTTGCCTCATGAAAACATTACCGAGATGTATTCTAGACTCAACAACATTATAAATGAACTCAAAGGACTTGGCACTAACTTACTTGATGTTGATATTATGCGTAAGATGCTTAGGGCCCTTCCGTACAAATTCGAGACGTTGGTGATGCTATTTCTCAATTCTTCTGAGTTGTCAAGAATGACCCAACCAGACTCTTGGGCAACCTCATAACAAATGCGTTGTACAAGAAAGACAAGGAGGAGCTTTTGGAGTCATACGCCTTAAAGAAAAAGATTACTGCTTTCAAGGCAAAAGTAGAATCAAGTGATGAAGAGGATGAAGAAGAAGACTCCGAAGAAGAGTTTGCTCTCCTCGTGAGGAGAATGAAGAAATTCATGAGAAGACGCCCATATCGAAGTTTTAATTTTGACAAGAACAAGAAAGATCAATCCTCAAGTGACAACAAGTGCTATAGAAATATTCATTGCTATAAGTGCGATGAGAAGGGGCACATTGCCTCCAATTGCTCCAACAACAAGGATGATAAGGGCAAATCATCAAAGAAGAAGGAATACAATGGCAAGAAAAAGCTTTTCAAAAAGCTTCACAAAGATGGAAAAAATGAAACTCATATTGGGGAATGGGATTTCGATAAAGAGTATTCGGATTCTGACTCCGATTCCAATGATGAAGGGTTCTCCAAGAAAAGTGGACTTGTCGGCATCACCATCAAGGAAGCGCCGTCGCTATTCTCCACTCCTACTTGCCTCATGGCAAAAGGAGATAAGTTAAAATCCATTAATGATCATGAACATTCATATGATGAATTAATGAATACTACTACATAAAAGGTCTTCACAGATGGTTCAAAAACGTCATCACAGACGGTTTCGTGAGCCGTCTGAATTTTTGGGTCAGTGATGACATAGGTCATCATAGACGGTTTTTGAACCATCTATGAAAAATCTATCACGAGCGGTTCTCGTTGAGCCGTCTCGTGATATCCTGACAGTTCTTATTGAGCAAATGCAGTGATAGTTTTCTATTGCAAAAAAAATCGGTTTGAGCCAAACTAATCAATTGCTAGACAGTAGTTTCCATATGCAACCTCTAGCAAGACAACTAAAATCCAATTAAAATTCTGATGGCAAACACATTATAGAAAAGGGAAACCAAAAGGTTTCACAACGTCTCCTCTGAATGGGAAAAAAATAATAAAGTTACAAAGTTAAACTAGCAAGAAACTATCTATGTCTCCAAGCTCTTGAAAAACTCATCGGTTTCTTGGATTGGTCTTGTGAGCTCCTCTCTGTACCTCACCAGCATATCACAAGATGTTCTTGCATGTCGTCGAGTTCGACTCAAGCTCATCGGCAGACGACTGAAAACCTCCAGCGGCGCTCCGACTTTAGGTAACACAAAATTAAGATAATTTTCTTTACAACAAACAACCAACAAATTGTGTATGTTATGGGGATGTACACGTACCTTCCGGCAGTCTACCTCCTGCGGCAGACAAGGAGCTCCTCCGCATCCCTCCTCCTCGTCGTCGTTGGCTGTGTCTCCTCGCTGAACCACGATGGGGAATCGAGGGTGATCGCCGGAGCTCGGTATGGGGAGGGGAGAGGGAGAGACTGATGGAAAACAAGGCTGGGGTGGCTATAATATATAAGGACGGTGCCAAAACATTTTGCCTCCAGCAGCGTTCAAAATTTTGAACTCCCGCCGCTAATCACGACGGTTTCATACAAAAACCATCTGTGATGATATATCCTGAGCGGTTCTTATCTGAACCGTGCGTGATAAGTATCTTATCACGAGCGGTTTGTATTAAAAAGCTGTTTGTGATATATATCTTATCACAGACGGTTTGTATTAAAACCGTCTGTAAATCGAGTGTTAGTGATTCCAAGCCATGGTAAAATCGGGTGTTAGTGATTCCAAGCCATGATAATATCACGAGCGGTTTTAATACGAACCGTCTGTGATACTTCACGACGGTTTTCACGAACCGTGCGTGATATTACTTCTTCACGAGCGGTTTTAGCGCGCGATAACACAAGCGGTCGCTAAACCAAAACCGTCGTGATTGTATTAATCTGAGCGGTTTTGGTCAATCGTCTGTGATGAGGCGTCGATATTAGCCTTTTTGTAGTAGTTATGCTTGAAGAATTAAATAGATATCTTGGAAAAGAGATGTTAAAGTATAAAGTCTTCAAGAAAGAACAGATCCCTCTAAAAGACTCTTATGAGGAGCTAAAGGAGGCTTATGACTCTCTTCTTCTAAAAGATATTGAAAAATCTCATTCGGATGTTGGAATTGCTTGCAATTTAATGCATGAGATACCTAGAGTAAATGTTGCTTCAAATGCTATATCTATGTCTAGCTCTTCTACATCATGTGATGACTTGTTATCTATGCCATGTTGTTCTAAAATTGATTCAATTGCTAATATGGCTAACACATGTGATCATTTGCTTATTGTTGAAAATCATGAGCTAAAAGAGCAAGTCACCAAGTTAAGTAAGAGCTTAGAAAGATGCTTCAAGGGTAAAGCAACCCTTGATAAGCTATTGAGTTGGCAAAGATGCCCATTCAATAAGGAAGGACTTGGGTCCATTCCCAAGAAAGGTAAAACGCCAATTTACAAGTCCGCAAGGTTTGTAAAAGAAAATGGCAAATATTGCAATAAATGTCGTAATATAGGACATTTGTCAAATACATGCTCTAGTGCTAGTAGTAAGTCTTATGGCATTTACGATTCTTGTTACATGCTTAGAAAGTCTAAAGAAGACAAAGTAGTAGCAAAATTTATTGGCACTTCAATTTCAGACGTCAATAAGAATGCCATTTGGGTGCCCAAAACCTTGGTCACTAATCTCCAAGGACCCAAACAAATTTGGGTACCTAAAAGAACTTAATTCTTGTTTTGTAGGTGAACTACAAGACCGGTGAAAAATATTGGGTGCTTGATAGTGGATGCACTCAATATATGACCGGCGATAGAAAAATGTTCACCACATTCGAGAATGGAAAAGGAATTGACACGACCACATTTGGAGATAATAGCAAAGGAAAGGTAATAGGATTGAGTAAAATTGTTATCTCAAATGTCCTTTCCATTTCTAATGTATCTTTAGTTGAATCGCTAAATTTTAATTTGTTATCCGTTGCTTAAATATGTGATCTTGGTTTAACTTGTTTATTATCTCAAAATGGTGTTTCCATTTTAAATGAAAAAGAAAATTCTTTAGTTTTCAAAGGATTTAGATTTGGAAATCTTTACTTAGTTGATTTTTCTTCAAATGATTTATGCTTAAAAACTTGTTTAATTGCAAAAACCTCGTTGGGTTGGCTTTGGTATAGAAGGCTAGCTCATGTTGGTATGATTCAACTTAAAAAGCTTTTCAAATATGATTCAGTTGTTGGCTTGAATGATATGAAGTTTGAGAAGAATAGACTTTGTAGTGCTTGTCAAGCCGGGAAATAAGTCACAAATTCTCGTCCTTCCAAAAGTATCATGTTAACTTCTAGACTATTGGAACTCTTACATATAGATTTATTTGGGCCAACAACCTATAAGAGTATCGGGGACAATAGCTATTGTTTAGTCATTGCAGATGATTACTCTAGATACATATGGGTATTCTTCCTAGATGACAAAGCCGAAACCTCTGGCATTTTCAAAAGTTTTGCAAAAAGGGCTCAAAATGAATTTGATTTTAAAATTAAGAAAATCTGTAGTGACGATGGTTCCGAGTTCAAAAAAACTAAAGTGAAAGATTTTTGTGATGAACTTGGAATAAAGCATGAACTTTCCACAACCTACACTCCGGAGCAAAATAGAGTTGTAGAAAAGAAAAATTGAACATTAACTGAAATGGCTAGGATAATGCTTGATGAATATAATACTTCCGATAGTTTTTGGGCGGAAGCAATTAATACCGCTTCTCATGCCATAAACCGTCTTTATTTGCATCGTCTTTTGAAAAAAAACTTCTTATGAGCTTCTTGTTGGAAGAAAACCGAACATCTCTTATTTTCGTGTATATGGTTGCAAATGTTATATTTTGAAAAATGGTGTTCGTCTTTCAAAATCTGGAAGTCGATGTGATGTTGGTTTCTTGCTTGGATATTCTTCAAATAGTAAAGCTTATCGTGTCTTCAATCAAAACTCCGGTTTAGTTGAAGAAAAACATGATGTTCAATTTGATGAAACTAACGGCTTTCAAGAAGAGCATGAGAATTTGGATGATGTAGGTGATGAAGTCTTAAGAAAAGCCATAGAGAACATGCAAATAGACGACATCAAACCTAAAGACGATCCAATTGATTTACCATCTACTCAAGTCGAACCTCCTTCATCTTCAATGACAAGACAAATTCAAATTGAAGAAGAAGACAACAAGGAAGATGATCAACCATCGAACCTACCACCAAGAATTCATAATGCCCAAGGCTCCAAGGATTCCGTTCCGGGCCTTGGCTGGCGATGCCGCGGCCGAGAACTCTGGCGAGGCTCGGAGCAAACCCGAGCTCGGGCGGCTGTGCGTTGTCGGATTTTCCAACCGCACTGTAGCACTGCAATTAGGATTAAGGTGATGATTAGTAATTAATACATGATCTTTGTCGGCAAATCATTGCTTAGCCGCTGAGTTAATGTGTTGGGTTGCCCTGACTTGTGGGCCTGGCTCCCTTTAGTGAGCAGTGCACTTGGAACATGGACTCGGTTCACTAGACCGAGTCAATGACGTTTGGGCCCCACCTGTTAGTAGCAATTTTAAATCGAAAATAAAAATAAAAACGGTACTGTTTAGTAGTCCCCACACGTCATAGTCTGTGGCTAGCTCTAGGCCAGTGAGAAAAGTCCTTAATGCATGTATAATTTCCGAAATGAATTATTTATGAACTGAAAATTGGTTAAACCGCAAAATTGCATAAGTAATTCATTTTAGCTCCAAAATTGATGATTCAAATTTTTTAGTTTCCATTTTTAATGTACTTTAATATAAAAATGGATTGAACCATGTTACTGTTACATAAAATACTTTTGGCAAATTACTTTATGTTTAGTATTATTGTTGCACTAAAAAAATTGCTTTAACTTCAAAAATGCATAAGTATTTCTCTGTAACTCCAAATAGAGTAAACTCAATTTTGTTAGAATCCTCTATTAGTGTAGTTTATTGTAAAATAGGTTATGAATATGATACTATTACTAAAAATCTTATTTTGCATGTAACTTGTGTACTACTTTCATAACTTTGAAAAATCATAGAAAATTCATCTTAGCTCCAAATGAGGTGAATCAAATTCCATTGTTCACCTCATGTGGTGCTCTTCATACCATAAAAATTTCAAGTGCACCACTGCTCTGGAAATTTTCACCAAAACAATTAATTCGGATGAACAGTGGCAGATTGCAATTTAATTGAATTTTCCAGAAAACTGATTTTCAAACTACCATAACTTCTGCATAGAACATCCAAATAAATTGATTCTTATTGCTAAATTCATATAAAATCATGCTCTACCTTCTGTGAATTTTTCATAATTTTTGGATGACTTTGAATTTTTGGGTCTTTTCGGTATTATTCGTTCTTATTGTGCTTTTAAATTCTTTCGGTAGGTTCCGACGATCCTATTGTTTTCGAGAGCGCTCCTCTATAGCAAGAGGGTAATCCTCAGCAAGGCAAGCAGTTTGATCATAAATGTCCTATTACTTTCAAGTCTAATACTTTGTTTACAAATTGTATCTATGCATGCTTTTGTGTCAAAGTAATTTTCCTGATTAGAGATAGCTATTCCTATTGCATGGTTGCCCTTAAATTGTTATCCCCTGCCACAAACATAAGTTATTAATATCGCTGGTGAATTAGAGACCGGTGATTTAATTATGCTCTTTTATTGTCTTTACGGTGTCATGCTTAGAAATGCTTAGCTACCGGTAGAATTGGGCGGTTATCGACTTAGTCGATAACCTTGATCACACAAATCATTTTATTACTCTATGTTCAGCACCTTGTGCTAAATTGCTATGAAAACTAAAAATGCAAATGAAATGATTTAGACTTGGGCAAGTGGTTGGATGGTGGGATATTGGGTGTGTGAATGTCTTGCCCAGGTCCACAAGGACCGAACATCTTGTTTCACCAAAACCAAGCATAATTGCGTGCTAACCACGCGAGAGGGATATGAGACCTCTCTTGACTAAGTACCTTAGGCGGTGTTAATTATGAGCTGGTTGGTGGTTGAAAAAGGAAATGTTGTGATATGAGGGGAACATTAGCAAATCGGCTTGAGCTGGCTAATGTGTCTTTCTCTTTGTTGGGTTGCGGCTCTTAATTAGCATCATTCATGGGAAATGTCTCGTAGGACTTATCCGTACTGGCATACCAAAGGAAGTGTACTAATCTAGTGGCGAAAAGGCGGTCTGGCGTGTGGGTACATTAGTACACCCCTGCAGGGTATAAACTATTCGAATAGCCTCGTCCTAGGTTATGGACACGCTTGGGATTGGATTTGCAGGAGTTAGACTCAACATTTTAGAATTCTTAATTAAAACTTGATGTGGGTGGTATGAACGGGGTGTTCATGCTATTGTTGTGGTGGCTATTGGGTTAGCCACTTCCAGGATGTCTTGTTATTGTTGTTACTTGTATATCGTGGTTTTTGTCAAATAAAATCAGATTGTAAAATTGCTTTCAATCTATTACATTATTGCAAATGAAAACTTGCTTTATGCTGAAAATGAGTCTAGAGCCTGCTCCACTTAAATAAGCTTGCATGTAGCTATTTATTTAGGCCTGTTACTCTACACGTAAGTCTTGTGAGTACATTGTTGTACTCATTTGCTATGCTTTAATGTAATTGTTGCAGAGGAAGAAGTGGAACCCCAAGGGTTGCACTTTTGTGAGATGTGCGGTGGCTTCGACGACTAGGTTGGTGGCCCGGTTGGTTGCCTTGTGGGTTTAAGGCATACTACTTGGCTTTTGTTTATCGCCATCTTATGGCACCTTGCTTCCGCTGTTATTTAAGACTCTTTAGTTGTCATTTGGCCAGTCGGCCCGTTTGTAATAACTATATATTGTATGTCTTTTGAATTGCTTAGTTGTGCTTTGGATTCTATTGTGTTGAATGGAATTGATGTATAATTTTTGTATGGGGTATGTGTAGTGCATTCGGGAATGCGTATCGTAGAGTCGTGATATTTGATTTGTAATGCTTGAATCATCTTAATGGTTAAGTATTACAAGTTAAATACCCCGGAGTCTCACATTAAGTTCTCAACAACAATATCATGTTTCTTTATTTTCTTTTTATACTTTTTGAGCTCATCTGTCAACCTAAACACAGCACGAGATAAATCTGTATAAGAAGGTTTGACCTCATTAGGATCACTGTAGAGATCATCATTGTTAAGCTCCTCACTGCTTGCCGTAAAACACATCCCTGTGAAGTCCGCCTCCTTTGCCTTCTTACCATTGTCCTCATCGTCGCTTCTAGAATCAACATCACTTAATTCAATCTCATTAAGTGCTGAGAGTATCTTTTTAACTGCCTTACGATAATTGTGCTTCTTGCTTGAGTCAATCTTGGATTTAGAGCGACGAGTTGGTACTTTGTCATCTTTGACCTCCTTACTTCTCAGTTTGGGACAATTCATCTTCATGTGGTTTAGCTCACCACATTCATAGCATCTGATTGGACCACCTCTCCGCCTTGATCTGATGTTGTTAATTGCCTTGGTCACCCTGTTGGAGAAGAGTACAAGCTGCTCTTCTGGAATCTCCTCTAACTATTCATCTGTGGAAGAAGACAAAACAGACACAAGACAAGAGCTCGAAGAAGCAGCCTGCATGGGGTTAGTCATAAGAGCTAAAGATGAAGATTTATCACTTTTAGATGGCACAGCTTCCATCTCATAGGTTTTCAATCTAGAGTAGAGATCATCTATAGTTAAAGTATCTAGATCGATAGTCTGATTGATAATTGTGACAACCATCAACCACTCAGAACCTAAAGATCTCAATATCTTAGTTGCATTATCTTCATCAGTCGGAATAACACCAACACCACGCAAGCTACTCAGTATCTTTTCAAAACGAGCAAAAAGATCATCAATAGATTCACCAGGCTTCATAGCAAAACCAGAATACTCTTTTTGATAAAGATTCTTACGCACTTTCTTAATTTTAGTAGTTCCCTCATGATAATCGCAAAGTGTCTTCCATATTAAGTGGGCAGAGCTAATATAAGCTACACGATCAAACTCTTTGCGAGAGATTCCTTGAAACAACAAGTTACTAGCTTGAGCATTCAGATCAACATCAGCTTTATTTAAATTTGTAATAGTAGCAGGAACCACATAAGGGCTAGAAACCTTATTCCAGACATCATTACCTTGAGCCTCAATATAAGCTTGCATACGACACTTCCAAAAAGCAAAATCAGTACCATCTAGCATGGGGGGACGATTCACATACCTCTCTGACGCCATAGCAATCTTGCTCTGATACCACTTGTAGGATCGTTAATGACAATCAGAGGGGGGGGGTGAATGATTGTAGAATATTTTTCACAACGCAAATTATAGTTATCAACGTGACTTGAATCAACAGAACAGTAGTCTAGCTCTTGTCGGAGAAAACCCTGCTGTAATCGTTATAATAATCGCCTGTGCTGCTTTGGATTCCTATTACGCGCGCGCAATTACTCGCTACCACTAATTTGTTTCTCTATTCAATTAAACAAACAAGCACAACCTTAATCAATGCAACAGCATTTTTACGATCACCTCAACTCCTCAAGCTACGTGCTAGCTAATCACATCTACACACACGCCCATCGAAGATAACAAGCCGCCACATGCAAGCACAACCACCGGTAAGCGGCACCTCCGACCAACAACGCAGACAGAGAAACAAAACTACCGAAAGACACAAGATCAAAAAACTGCAGCCACTAGCAAATAAACAAATGCCATCTCACCTCAATCCCTTGTGCAACTACCGTGAGCAATTTTTCTATCTGGAGATCACCTCTCAATCACATCAATAGCCAAAGCTTTTTCTCATGTTCACACAAGCAAAAAGCTGCAGCCTCTTGGCAATAAACAAATCTCTAGATTGGTTTTACAGAACCCTCAACCAACAGTATACACCGTGAGCCCTTAGCTACAATACCTTTTTCTTTGTATCGCCACCCTCACCGATGGGACAAAAGCTAGATTGATTTTCTGGAGCCGCACACCCCTACGGCTGCCAGCCTTTCCTTTTTATCTCACGCGAAGTCTCATCACACCAAAACCGACTAGGACTCCAATACCTATCTGACCCTAAGCGCCCTCACGACAAGCCCATTATGCAGCCCAAAATTCTAGTTTTCTTAGCCTTCTAATTTTGGACACCCCAAAATTATCATGTGTCGCAGCCTCCGGACCGCACCTCTGTAGCTTCAACACGCATCATCCATCTTTGATCTCCATGCGCCCCAACTCGAGCCCGACCGTCTCCTCCAGCATCCTCGACCCTCTGGACCATGACTTCGCACCAAGCCATCTCTCGGTCACCGCCGTAGACCACGATCGCCTCCGAGTTATCCTGCACATGCAAAGACCAAAACAACATATTTCACCGGCACAAGTTCTTCACAACTTGACCGTCATTAGTCCACACACGCCATACGCCTCAAATAATCATCAGTACTCAACATTGTCAATTATTCATCAACTAAAATATACTAGACTTAGCCACATGGTCTAACAATGTAACTAAGCGATTGGGTTGGGTGTGAGACGCCGGACGGCTAGGGCAAACATATGATGCGATGGTGATTGGATTTGGGGATCGATCCTGAGCCAGGCTGCCAGGGAGGTGTCGACCTTGTGGCTTGGTGGGCTTTGGGCAGCTGGGTCATTACAGTTGGCTATGTGGACCGTTGGGTTTGTGGGCGTAGGCTGCCAAGGCAAATTGAAGGAGTGTGTATTAGTTAGTGTATATTTTGTGTATTAGAGGTATATATACTAGGTATTTTGGCAAAAAATTTAGGATACAGTTATACCCCACGCACCTTCATCAGCTCGGTCACTGTCGTATGTGCATTCGCACACCACTCTCAGATTGGGTCAAGGCGTCTCTTTTTTGAAACATCCTGCCTCCTGCGCATAGTGCACCAGGGAAAACGGGCAAAAGAAGCGCACACTTGGCCAGGACCGGGACGTAAGCCTACGTAGGATCATGCTTTTCGCCGGTGTCATCCATGAACGGTGACGAGGAAGAGGTGGAAAGGATGGTGGGGAGACAAAAAAAACGGTGCTTACGATTGGCACCGCTAGGATACCATGAAAGCGAGAATAACTCAACGCTTTGCTCTCTCATTAACAGACCAAGAGTATAAATACGCACGCACAAGGATACAAGCGGCGGCAGAAGTTCAACGCATGGCAAAGGATTCTCATGCAAGGAAGGCAACCAATTAGTCAATTCGCTAAAGAAGAATAGAAACACCAACACTGGGGAGGAAGCCCCGCACCTGGGACTTCTACCAAAGCAACCCCTAGTCCAAACCAGCCGAGCAACAACAAAACAAAAAACCTCACCCATAGCTATCAAGCAAAGCCTAGAACTGGCAGAGATTGAAGCAAAGCACAGAGCTGAAGATACTCTCTTGCAATAGCCTAGTCCCAGATAGTTGGGCGAGATTAGTGCATATGGCCTACTAGTACCCGTCTAATTTTAGGGAGAGTTCGTTTTGCGTAGTCCTACAGTATTTAGACAGTATTCATTATGGATATTAGAGTTTATGTGGCATTTCTTCAGGATACGTAGAATCTTTGCCAGATATGAATAGTCGTTTGCTGTCAATAAAAAGGCACCTTTGTAATCAGATTTTGTGAACAAGAAAAAGAGCAATAGAAGAGAGAAAATCAGAAAAACTGCAGTTGTTCCGGCGGCACAAAAAAAAATTCTTGCATTTGCGTGCGTTCATCTTTTGTTTGAGCCAACAGATTATCTTGTCTACTTCAATTCATATCCTCCTCGTGTGTCGACCTGTCGAGATCGGACAACTCGCCGACCGGTTATCCTCTATCTGCAGTAGAGAGTTTGAACGCGAAGCGCACGCGCGCGTCACACAGACGTTGCTACCAGATTTCACGTACACCTAGAAAGTGGAAACCAAGGGCGGGCGGGGCGGGCGGGGCGGATCAACTAAGGGTGCATATCTAGTGCACATAGTGCATTTGGTGCACATATGCACAAACTTTTTGTTTGGATATCAAACAAGCATAAAAAATTCTGAAAAAAATTCTAGATGTAGTTGATGGTGTTTTGTTCCACCCTTTAAAATTTCAAGTTCAAACTCAATGTATGTTAGAAGAAACAAAAAGAGAAATTCACTGTGAATAGTATGGAAAGAGGAAAGAAAAACAGAAATGTTACTATTCACAGTGAATTTCTTTTTGTTTCTTCTAACATACATTGAGTTTGAACTTGAAATTTTAAAGGGTGGAACAAAACACCATCAACTACATCTAGAATTTTTTTCAGAATTTTTTATGCTTGTTTGATACCCAAACAAAAAATTTGTGCATATGTGCATCAAATACACTATATGCACTAGATATGCACCCATCAACTAAGGGGCTGTTTGCTTGCTGTCCTGGAGAGGTTTTGCCTGGCCGGTTGTGCACCTGGAGGTAGCCTGGTCGCTGCTTGAATGCTGCCGCTTGAGCTGCCTGGTTCAGGCGCTCGTTTCAAGCGCCTGGATCCCAGGCCTGGCAGGCAGCTTTCTCCATTATCTATTGCTTTAATCCAACGGTCTATTTTTTATTCACCAATTCCAGGCACAAACTTCCAACCAAACAATTTATCTTCAGGTTTGACTGGCCAGACAAAAAATCATCTACTTTTCAGACTACCTCTAGACACCATTTTTTCCCAGGTATGGAATCCAGGGCACCAACCAAACAAGCCCTAAGTACCTGTGATGCAGTTGCTGTTAATTATCCTCTCTCCGTTCTCAAATACGTACCATCCAAACACGTGAGGTCAATCCTTTTTTGCAGAGTCAAATCATAAAACAACGGTTCTCTAAAAGCCTCCACATATAGGACGATCCCGATCTCGCCTACTCGAAGATATCAGTGGTGTGATCAAACAAGTCCCACCGGCCTCTCCCTATTTGCCAAGCTTGGCTTGAAAGTCCTTTTTTTGTGTGTGCAAGTGTGTCTAGTAACCAGTGTGAAAATGACCTTAAAACACCAGTATAAAAATGTGTATGTGTGGTACGTGAGCGCGGTGTGTGTATACCTATGCGCCTACTTTGTAATCGCAAATGAAAAAAAATGTGAGCAACAACCT
Source organism: Phyllostachys edulis (assembly GCA_036346405.1). Lineage (NCBI taxonomy): Eukaryota > Viridiplantae > Streptophyta > Magnoliopsida > Poales > Poaceae > Phyllostachys > Phyllostachys edulis. The sequence goes on along the minus strand of CM070555.1, from coordinate 65,072,230 downwards.
CATTTGCAAAGAGGACAGAATCGATCTACGGAAAAAGGAGAGAGCAAGTGAAGGGGAGGAAGGAAATTGAAACAGACGTCATGTAGACGGGGAGCTGTAATTTTCATGATTTAGATTTGAAGGCACTAGAACAACCAGCAGCATCTTTTCTTACTGTGACACTACCTTTAACAAGTTCTACTGACAACAAAAATAGTGAAACTAAATCTTAATTAATTACCGAGTACCACTAGTTAAACACATGCATCATCTCAAAAGGAAAAGAAGTTTAGACACATGCATTAATAACTATTCATCCTCTAGGAAGCTCGTGTTAATTATTAATCACGTACTATTTCATCCTCTAAGTAACTCGTATTTCTTCGGATTGTATAACAGCTAGCTATGCTCCTGTAGTGCATCCAGGTAATCCTCTTCATATATATCTTCTGACCATATGAGCACGTGCGTACGTGAAATATGGTTATTGATGCTGCTGCGTATAGTACATAAGAGCTGCGACAGGTATATACACCAAAAGGACCTGACCTGTGCATGCATGCTTGGACACAAGATTGGCAACACCTGAATCCACAAACGAAAACTATAGCACGACTGCACATGGGGACAGCATAATGTTCAGGGAAGCCATCAACAAGCAAGGTCATTGCTGCATACGCACCTCACAACAATTTTTTCGGTTTTGCTAACTCACCTTTGGATCGTATGTGGAGATTCATGGTCGAGGTTGTCTTCTTCTTCGCCTGCTGCTAGCGGCTGCGCTGTCAAGTTAAGGTTAGGGTTCATCGGTGCCCCAGAGCTTAGAGAAAGGCCGGGGTGGCGGTAGACTTGCGGTGGGTGGTGGCAGCAGCGGTGTGTCGAGGTGGCAACACCACTACAGGACGCGAGCGAGGAGGAGGGCGGTGGGCAGTGGAGGTCAGTGAGGGCGACGAGACCGAAGTGGTTAGGAGCCCGCGGGAGGTGGTGGTGGATCCGGTGACAAGAGGTGATGGCGGATCCGGTGGCGAGAGCCGCCCGAGACAAGTTAGAGGACGGTGGCGGGGCATCTCACAGCAGAGGAGGAAGAAAGCGGCGGCAGTAGCGGGGGCTGGAGAGGCGGGGTGGAGGAGGAGGAGGAGGGTGGCAGGGGAGGTGCTTGTCTGCGGGGCACGTCGATGCGGAAGGCGGCGCGGGGGCTGAGGGAGTGTGGGGGTGAGGGTTGGTGGGTTAGGTTAGTTTTGCACAAATCTTGAAACAATCTCAACCGCTGAGAAGTGACTGCGATTTTTTTATTTAAAAAAATCAGTCGACTTTGCAATAGTCACCCCCTAATTTTTTTTTCATCAATTTGTGTTTGCTCTACATTCTAGCTGAATTTTCAGACTTAGCCACAGACAATCAAATTCACAGAAATTGACACATGTGACATATAGATCATGTAAACGAAAATATTTAGCACATGAATCATAAATTCAGTCTGAAAGAAAATAGGACAAAGATAAATTTTTTGCTTGCAACACGTCCTCTAAATTACTACATCAAAGAATCAGATTGCTGCTACTATAATAGAATTTTAGAAAACAATTAGTACAACATCACAAAAGCAGATTACAAGCGGATTATTGCGACTACTTAGTAAAACATAGCAAAAACGTGAAAACGATAGATTCTTGCTGCCTGAAAATGCTTCAAGTTGCTTCTGCGTCAAGAAACACGATCAGGCTCTTAGTTTGTTGATTCACACCAAGTTCTTGGTGCAGATCATGGAGGAGGCAGGGTCGTCTTCGGCCGCCGCGTCGCCTTCCAGAGGCGAATAGCGAGTCCTCAGCCAGCGTAGGGTGGGCAGCGACCGGTGCGAGGTGGAAGCTAGCGGTCCCATGCATCTACATCCAAACCTGTTGGACCCTGGTCTTTGAATACTCGAAGCTCTCGTGTGTACCGTACTAATCCCGTGATCAGTGACTATTACACACATCCATAACATTGGTGATCACCTCCATACATTCATACATGCAGAATAACGAAATACGCACATAACTTAAACGATTACATTATTTACAACACAAGGAACCGCTGGCCAAATAAATGCTTAAGTATCAGAAGTGACAAATGTAACAACGGGAGCACAATATGTAATAAGTCTAAATTCCTACGGCATGCCCATCCGAACCCTCAAGCAACTGACTAGAGACAAGTCCTAGAAAGACCCGTCACCGAACCCACCGGTTTCGGGTACAAAGAATGTGTCATCCAGTGTAGGATCATCTTTTATCTCTGAAAACCATTTAAGCAAGATTGAGTACATTGTGTCACTACTACAAAAAGGCTAATACTGGACGTCTCATCACAGACGGTTTACCAAAACCGTCAGTATTAAATACAATCACGGACGGTTTTGGTTTACCGACCGTCTGTGTTACTGGCTGCGCTAAAAACCATCTGTGAAAAGGTAATTTCATAGACAGTTCATGTTTAAAACTGTCTGTGACGTATCACAGACGGTTCTGAACACGAACCGTCTGTGATAATTGTAGACTTCATAGATGGTTTTTAATTATAACAATCTATGATAATATTACTTCGGCTCTTCAATGAGTCTCTTCGTCGTCGCCGACGCCTCTCTTCGTCGCATCAATGCCGCTTCAGCTCCCCGAAGCGTCTCTTGATCTCACATGCCGAATTTATTCCTTGTTTTATAAAATGGATCATCAACTGTCGAAGATCATAATCCCCACATCACTCTATACTCTAAAGCAGAAATGGGTCCCTCTTCTGTTTCCTTGTCGTTGGCATTGATGGCCTACTCCGACCATCTTGTCTGAGCACCTCTCGATTAGACGTTAACGGATCTTCATGAAGGACATTGTGTCAACAAGGTCCTCCTCCTCTGTCCGAGGATTTTCATGACTGTGGTGTGTGGGAAGTGCTTCAGTGCTAGTAGTAAAAGAGAAAGAAAGAAAATTTAAAGTGTGATGTGGGTTTAATTTGCAATTACCCAGCCCACCAATGACATTGCTGTTATGTTAACTGTATTTAGAAGAAGAAAAAACCGTAATAATTCTCACTACATTGAAAAAAGAAACTAGAAAACCCCGTACTAATTGGGGGGGAAAGTGAAATGGGGTGTGATCATGTGATCATGTCACATTACCGAAAATGAAATGGTACAATATCCAAAAGACATGCACATACTAGAGTTATTACAAAAGGGGCCGACCGGCCAAATGACAAGTTAAATAACTAAAGTAGCAGCGGAAGCAAAGGCCATAAGATGGCGATAACAAAAGCCAACCGGTTTTCCCTTACCCACAAGGCAACTGACCGGGCCGCCAAGCTAGTCGTCCTGCTGAAAGTCGGTCTCACAATAGTCGTTTATTTGGAGTTCATTTGAATTTGTTATGAATTTTATAAGGTTAAAGTCCTTAAGGTACAATTAAATTAATTATCAAATTTTTATGTGAAGGAATATGTTTCAAAGTTATTCCAGATTAAAGTACAGTAAAAATAAAAATTAACAAAACTGATTTCATTTGATTTGGAGTTAAAATGAATTACTTATGAATTTTAGAAGTTAAAACCATTTTCAGTGTAATTTTCTAAGTTATTTGAGTTTTTAGTGCAATTTTAATTCATTTCAGAATTTCTAAAAGAATTAAATCGGAGATAGCCGGAATGCGGACGACGGAGAAAATCGGAGATAGCCGAAACGCGGACAGCGGCGGACCACCGTGTTCAGAGAAGATGAGGTAGATCTTCTCTGTGACCCAGTCGCGACCTCCCTCTTTGCACCGTCCGATCTTTGATGGACGGCTAGATCTGTTGGTTATGCTCGGACCTCCAGACAGCCAAACCGCTTTGCACCATCCGATCTAGCCTGGATGGCTAGATTAGCTTGTGATGTTCGGACAACCGAACGACCCAATCGTTTTGCACCGTCCGATCGAAATCGGACGGCCTCCATCACTCCTCCTCAGCGTCATGACCTCCTCAGGTCACGACCTCCCTTTTTGCAAAGACCACCCTCTCAGTCATGACCACCTTTCTGGTTACGACCTCCCTTTTTGCAAAGACCACCCTCTTTTCAGGACCCCTTTGCAAGACCTCCTTGTGGCCAGGACCTCCCTTGTTGATCACGACCTCCTTTGTGGTCAGGACCTCTTCAGAAGCACCCACGTGGATTCATCCGGACCACTCAGGACCTCCTTCCTTTGGACCTCCTCTGTTGGACTTCCTCCTCAGGACCTCCTACGTTGGACCTCCTCCTCAGGACCGCCTCCGTTGGACCTCCTCCTTTGGACCTCCTCCTTTGGACCTCCTTCGTTGGATCTCCTCCTCAGGACCCCCTCCCACTACTACAAAACATGCAATAGCAGACGCCTCATCACAGACAGTTCAAAAGGAACCGTCTGTGTTGGATTTGTCGGGACCGGGCATAGCTTATCACAGACGGTTCTTATTATGAACCGTCTGTGATACGCACCTATCACAGATGGTTTTTTAATAGAACCGTCTGTGATCATTCACAGACGGTTCTATTAGGGTGCGTTTGGTTGATAGGACGAGGTTGAATGGGATGGGATCGTACGGGTAGGATGGGATCGTTCTATATGGGATGGTACAATCAGTCTGTTTGGTTGGTTGTATGAGATGATACATGGTTTTGTTTGGTTGGTTGTATATGATGATTCTGGATGGTTCAAGAGGTTGTTTGGTTGGTTGTATATGATGATTCTGGATGGTTCAAGAGGTTGTTTGGTTTGGTGGATGAAGTTGGATATGATAACCCTCTCACTAGAGGTGGTGAGTTCACCTCCTACAATTGTGAGACTTGAGTTTAGAAATTGATTTGAATTTAAATTCGAGTTTGAAAATAGTTTTGCAAACAATTAATTATATATCTTTTGCCAAGCCGAATTTGAGGCAAGGAATTTATTTTAACTTTCAAAATTTAACAATATTTAACGATATTTAACAACATTTAACGATATTTAACAACATTTAACGATATTTAACGACATTTAACAACATTTGACAACATTTGACGATATTTGACGATATTTGACGACAGTTGATGACATTTGACAATAATTGACAACATTTAACGACATTTGATGATAATCGATAATATTTAACGACATTTGACGATAATTGACAACATTTGACGACATTTGACGACTATACATGTTGAGACATCTAGAGTTACTTCACAGTCATTGTAAACTACTTCCGAGCAAGTTTCACTGATCCTCTAGATATCAATTACACCTTACCAACCTCAATTAGGTCATAAAATTGATCAAGCACCGAATTGAATCCATGCATGACTTTTTGGAAACTTTTGCATATTTTATTGCATTTGGAAAATCTCAAATAAAGTTTAAACCTACAACTCAATTATAAGTTCCAAAAGAAAACAAGAACAAAAACTCTTGTTCATCTTCTGGAAATAATTTATTGAAATACTATAATAATTATCATGTATTAATATAATTTTATTCCTATTTTTAAAGCCTTGGTCAAAACCTTTTGTTTCAAACTCAAATGAAAGACCTGTTCTAAGTTTGAATTTAAATAATTCAAAATAAATCTTGAAAAGTGAAGTTTAAGATTTTAATTGAGTCCTAGGATATCCCAGGAACCCCTCTGATTTATTTCAGAATTTTAGGAATTTTATTCCTATTTTTAAAGCCTTGGTCAAACCCTTTTGTTTCTTGGTCAACTGCTTTTCAAAACTTGGGCGCACTGTTGGCTCAACCGCACCCTGGCTCGAGCCCGACGCACCAACTTGGTTCCACCCAACCGCCTAAACGAACTCGCACGCGGACCATCGGATCATGATCGGAGGGCCCAAACGGAGTGGGCCGTTTAGACCGTCCGAACGGCACCAACGACGCGAGCCCTACGATAAAAAATGAACGGCCTAGATGCGTTGGGCCGTTCGGACCGTCCGAATGGCACAATGGATGTGAGCCGTTCGATCCGCATTGGGCGTCCCAAAGGAAACAACGCGATGAGGCGGTGAAAACCAGACTCGGGTGTGCGCGATGGGGTTGGGTTGGACCAAGTCAAACGAGTCCGGTTGGTTTGGAGTTTGGGTTAGGGTTTAAAAGGGTTTTGACCGAAAAGGAAAAGAGTTTGACCGGCCGATTTAAAATAGAAGAAAAATTTGAAAATTTCTGAATTTTTTTGAGGAGGTTCTAAGAATCACCTAGGTCTTAGGAAAAATATTTTTAAGCACTTTTCAAACTAAAATTTGTCAGAAATAAATTATTTTCAAAACTGAATTAGTGAAAAGGTTTGAATTTTGGTGAGATCATAATAATTTCTAAAAATTTGTTAAAAATAATAATAATTCAATATAAATAATCTAGTATTTGAATAAATTATTTCTAACAAGTTTTACTCACACAAATATTCTAGATTCAAATAAAAGATGGAAAACAAGTTAAAATTTGAAATTTCGGGCAAACTTTATTACAATCAAACAAAGGTTTTATAATTTTGGGCCGTACTTTTTTGCACTAAAATATGCCAACAGTGGTCTTGTTTTATTGATTAAATAACAAGGAACACAACGGTTCAATCGGATTGTAAATCGGATACTCAGTTTAGGAAATATGGTTATTTGAAGCTTGTAAATTAGATTGCCACGTCACCTTTTTTAATTCTACATGCTCTGTTTGAAGCAATGGTGTGGCGTGGGAGAGAGAGAGGTAGAGTGAACGGCGTGGTTCGGGCTTTTTTGGCGAACGGGATGATACAACATATTAAGGGAATATTCTCATTTCTAGAACCATCAGATCCTGGATGGTTTGGTACCATCCAACCAACCAAACGCCTGAACACACTCATTTCCTGAACGGGATGGTGCCATTCAGCTTGATATGTCCAACCAAACGCACACTTAAAGAACCGTCTGTGATAATCACTGTTATCACAGACGGTTCTTGAGAACAACCGTCTGTGAATTAACACAGATGGTTCTAGTTACAAACCGTCTGTGATAGTACGTATCACAGATGGTTCTTAACAAGAACCGTCTCTGATTGTTGGGCGGGAAACAAAAATTTGGACATAATGGGCGAGTTGCCGAAACTCGCTTTATATTAATATTGCGCCTCTGCCGTCTCTCCTCCTCACACCTTGTGCCCCGGCCACCTCCAACTCGCCCTAGCCTCATCATCACCAGCCTCCTCCGAACCGTCGCCCCCGGCCTCCTCCACCTTGCCCCGGCCTTATCATCACTGGCCTCCCATGACCTCGTCGCCCTCGGCCTCCTCCACTTCATCGCCCCGGCCTCCCACGACCTCACTCTCTCTACTCCCCCCTTTCCTCTGTGATGTGGATTACTGAGAGCTAGTGTTAGCGCTCTGTAAATGGATTGAGTTGATGCTACTGTGATGTGGGTGATGCTGTGGTTTATTGTTGGAGGCTCTCTGTGCATTTGTAGTTCATGTTGAGTTATTTGGTTTGGGCAAAAATATAGATGGTAGATCGCACACTGTCTGGTAAAACTGCCATAACTTTTGCATACCAACTCGGATTACGACGTTCTTTGGCTCGTTGGAAAGCTAACAAAAAGTGAAAACCCCCAAAAAGGCCGTTTAGGGCCTCAAAACAGCCTTCGAAGTTTTAGCAGTCGTTTTCGATTTTTTTTTTGCAGCAGAAAAGGCTATCACAGACGGTTATAAACAAGAACTGTCTGTGAAAACTCATCACAGATGGTTCTGAACAAGAACCGTCTGTGAAAACGTCATCCGTCTGTGATAGCTTTTTCACAAACGGTTCAAAAATCGTCTGTGATGACCTCATATCATCACGCAACCGAACGAACAAATTGAGACGGTTTGGAAATATGCGTGATGACGATTCGAACAAATGCTCGTGATGAGGTTTTCCCTAGTAGTGTCCGTTCGGGTCAGCGCCGTGCGTGCATTGAATGCGGCGTCCTCTGTCACGCGCATTGAATGCGGCGCCTCTGTCGCACCCATTACCGCCGCCCTCTCCCCTCTCAGGACCTCCTCGTGCCTATATAAGCACTAGGGAGCCCTCTTGCCCTCCTTTTGTTTTCCCCTCAAGACCTCCCTCTTTGGACCTCCCTTTCCGTTGAAGACCTCCCTTTCAGCTGAAAGACCTCCTTCTGAAGGCTCGATCTTCTTCACCCGAACTTTAATTCGTGTGATTCAAATTCTTAACTCCATCTAAATTCTATACCTTTCTTTTGTGCTCTAGTTTGGTAGGTTCTTGGGTCTTTATTTGGAGTTGCTTTAGTTATTTATTTTGCTTTGTTCATGCGTGTAGATTCTAGCGTTAGGAAGATTTAGTGGACACAATCGACCTTAGCAAAGCGTCTCAACCCTTCTTGAAGGCAAGTCGTGGACCTTTGATCATGTTGAATCCATTTTTCTAAACGTATCTTGTTTCGATATAAACTTGCATGGCTAGTTGTATTGGTTTTATTGGTTTTATTGGATTTAAAGTTTTATTGATTTTTATTGGATTTAAAGTTAAAAATGAAAATCTAATTAATTTCTGGAATTTTTGAAATTTTAAAAGCTTTTTCCTATTTATTTTAAAGCCAAAATAAATTAATTACAAAATCTATTACCAAAGTTAAGTTGGAAATATTTTATTTAAATCCAAAATGCCTTAGGAATTCTGTGAATTTTCTCATAATTTTTGGATTTAATTTACTAATTTCTAAAGCTATTTTGATTTAACATTTTATTCAATTGCTAAATCAATTTTAAATACTCAATCGTCCTTGGGCCTAAACCTCCTCATTTCAACCCAAATCTCACGCGCTTCGCACCCTTCTCTCTCTCGACAATGGGACCCACCCATCGCCTCACTGCTCCATCTACGCGTCGTATATAATCAAGAACCAATCTCGGTAGTTGGATCAAGCTTGAACGGTCCGATCTTGATGGAGCTTTGGACGATCCGAACATCGGCCGATGTGGACCGTCAGATCTGAAATGGACGACCCAATCTCTTTTTCCCATTCGGACGGTCCTAACGTTTCCAAGCAACGTGGACTGTCCGATCTAAATCAAACGGCCCAGTCAGCCTGCTTCAATCGCTTAGCCCGTGCGTTTCACTTCAAACCATTTCGGCCGTTGGATCAAGAATGCAAGGTCCGATCTTGTTAGACGTTCAGAGCGGTCCGAACGTTTACATCCTTGTGAGTCGTTCGATCTAATTTGAACGGTCCCGATCAAAATTGCTGTTCGGAGTGGTCCGAACGTTCCACTCAGTTTGGACCGTCTGATTTAAATCGAACGGCCCAAACGCCACTTGTTCCTTTTCTTTTCTTTGCTGTCACCGCTAAGTGGGGCCCGTTTGCGCCATGTCACCTTCGTCTCCACCTTCCTTCTTCGTTTCCGTTCAAGCTTTTCGCATCCGCCATTTTCGCTGATTCGGAGCTTTCCAAAAGCCATTAAAACACGAACCAATTCCCTTGATTTCGCGCGCATTTAAGTCGCCGTGTCAATTCGCGCCCGTTACCACCATTATCCCCTTCATCTCCGGCATTGAGTGCTCTAATGTCGCCGGTAACCATTGTTATTGACGAGGTGAAATCTTTCTAATCTAGATGCTTTGATATGAAAGACCTAGGAGAGACAGATGTTATTCTAAATATCAAATTGATCAAAAATGAGGATAGGATCACTTTGAACCAATCCCATTATCCTAAGAAAATCTTGAGCCGGTTCGGTTTTGATAACTTGAAGATTTCCCCAACTCCTTATGATGCTAGTGTTATGTTTTGAAAGAATAAGGGATTAGGAAAATATCAATTGAGATATTCACAAATTATTGGGTCCCTTATGTATCTATCTGGTGCCACAAGATCAGACATATCATTTGCTGTGAGCAAATTAAGTCGGTTTACTTCTAACCCAGGCGATGATCACTAGGAGGCACTTGAGAGAGTGTTGCACTACTTGAGAGGCACAACCTCTATGAAATTCACTATACTGGGTATCCATCTGTATTAGAAGGATATAGTTATTCAAATTGGATCTTTGATGCAGATGAGATCAAAGTTACAAGTGGGTATGTGTTTACCCTTGCAGGTGCTGCAGTTTCATGAAGTCGTGTAAACAGGTCATACTGATGAGGTCAACCATGGAAGCATAACTTGTAGTACTAGACATAGCTACTGCTGAGGCCGAATGGCTAAGAGAGCTTCTGTTGGACTTACCACTGGTTGAGAAACCAATACCGGTCAAGTTCTCCTCCCTTGCGTCCCAGGTACGTCCTACCATTTCATTCTGATCTCTTCTCTATAAAGTCTCCAAGCAAAGGTTTTGCTTGTGTGTTTAAAACACACACACACACACATACATACATACATACATACATACATATATATATATATATATATATATATATATATATATATATATATATATATATATATATATATATATATATGTGTGTGTGTGTGTGTGTGTGTGTGTGTGTGTGTGTGTGTGTGTGTGTGTGTGTGTGTGTACATATATGTACTTGTATATGTACATATATATACATATTGTTCGTAATCCCTACCCACTTTACGGGGGGCATGAGGAGGGTGAGACAATAGCCACAGGCAACCTCATGGAGCCTGCAAGTTCAAGAAGCATGGTTACTAGGAGAGTGCGTGGACATCCAATTACCTGGATGTTGTCGATAGGTAATTAGACTTGACATCAAGGAATGGTTGGTTGCTGATACATGAAGCCACTTCTCAGTCGAAGTACCTGTGCGTCCACAACATGTTCAGAAAGTGGCGTGGATGCGCAGGTATTCCGACTAGGAAGTGGCTTTATGTATCAAAAACCAACCATTCCTTGATGTCAAATCCAATTACCTATCGATGACATCCAGGTAATTGTATGTCCACGCATTCTCCTGGCAACCATGCTTCTTGAACTTGCAGGCTCAATGAATCCTCACGACCACTCGAAAGTGGTCGGAACACGAACAATATATATATATATATATATATATATATATATATATATATATAGTCGTTTTAAAGGCACAAGCGACCACCGCTGGAGACTTTATAGAGATCGACCATCACAGCGGTTCCATATACAAACCGTATGTGATACATCAGCTATCACAGACGATTCTATATAAAAACCGTCTGTGATAGTATATATCACAGACAGATCAAAAACCGTCTGTGATGATCTCATGTCATCACTGACCCATAAACTCAAACGGCTCATGAAATCGTCTATTATGACATTTGTGAACCGTCTGTGAATACCTTTTCTGTAGTAGTGCGTAGATATATTTGAAAAATTAGCACAACGAGATACATGAAAACTAAGTTTGGAAAAACATTAATCGATGATGCTATAACCTTTGCAACTTTTTGAAAACACATACAACACATCGTCTCAAGCAAACATCAGTAAACAATTTGTGCAACAATTGATAATCAACGCATACAACAAAAAGTTTGAGCCTAATTTATGAAACATTCTGAGTTCACATGTGCAACAATGAACATCACCATATGCAACATTGAGAAATTCTTTTAATATTATTGTAATATTCAAAAACTGTAGTCCTAATATCACAAATTACCTCTTGTAACAAAAAAAACGTATGGCTACAACATTTTGGACAGCACGGTACGTACATATCTTTGTGTATGCATTAGTGGTCTCTAATTATAACTCTAGTCCGCAAATTAACGCGTGAAGTCCAAATCGTCGACCGACTCAAAAAAAAAAATCCAATCTGTCAACATGTCGCTGATCGGTCTTAAAAGCGCATGTTAAAATCACCCACGAACTCCAAGAGAGAAAAGAAAAGGCCAAGTAGTCAGTAGTAGTAATTGTATCAAAGTAAAAGACAAATTCATACTCAAGAGAGTGACTTGGCGGCGGCGCTTTGTTGCCACGACAATGATCGTATAGACCGCGACGGTGAGGGAGAAAGAAAAGGCCAAATGCGTGTCAGTAGTGTCGATCGTGTCAGTAAAAGACATAATCATACACAAGAGATGAAGAGTGACTTGGCGCGACACTTTGCTTTGCCACGACAATAAGATATAGATCCGACGATCACGATCCATCGCTACAACGACGCAATAGGTGAGGCACATGCAAGGGCGCCCGTCAAGATGCCATCCTGGCCGCCGGGCCCGCCAGAACGTACGGCTCCATGCGCGCTCGGGAAGAAGCACGCGCGCATGCGGCTGATGAGATTTCACTACTAGAAATCCTCGTTTTCCCTACAGTTTAAAATGTTTCTTAGTAGTGGAATTATAATCTAAAGGAAAATATCTATCTCTGAGGTAAGGTAAAAACCCTAAGAAACGAAATCGTTCCTTACTGTTTACATAAATTACTAGGAAAAGACTACGGAGAGCGAAATGGACTGTGCCCTATAAGCGCTATGGTGGCAACTTTCCCTACTTAGATGAACAAACCCGTAGGGAATTTCATTTTCAGTTTTGCCTCCAATTTTTTTTGCTCTCCGCTAGTTATTTTTTTGCTGCGCGGTCTACTTTTTTAGGCACCGCGCCATTTTTTTGGCTGCGCTTTACTTGCCTCGCTGCGAATTCCCCAAACCATCGCACACGGTTCTACTGCCTCCCAATATTCCACAAACCATCTCCACAACCTCCCACACGACTTCGCCACCGTGCCGCCATGGAACTTCACCTCCGCGACTGCCTCTTCGTGCTATAAGCGTCGCGCTCGAGGTTCAAATCTGCACCCCAAGCTGCCCTGACCTAGAAACCCTAGCCATCACCCTCGGTTTTCGCATTGAAGTCGTTGAATCGAAGTCGAAGTCCAAGCCTCCTCTGCTGCCTTTGTCGCCAAATCCTTCCTACCACCGGTGAGCTCCGAGCCTTGCCGTCGCCTCCGTTGGCTTGATCTCACCGAGATCTACTTTGCCCTTTCCTTGGTTTTGTTGGGAACCCACCGTCTCCACCGATGCCCTAGCGTCACCACCGCATAAATCTCACCGCCGGCCACATCCAAGACCATCAATCCCCGTGCCCTGCTTCATGGGCTCATGTCTCCCTACTCTTCTAGATCCACCGCTCCATGTCCCTCCAAGATCTGAGCTGGTTCCTCTCCTCCCAAAGATCCCCTTGGGCCATTGCTTCTTGGCTTTACATTCTGCATAGCATAACTAGCAAGTAACAATTGATCTAATATTTTACGTGATGCAGTGTTTACCATGGTGCTCGGTGGCATCTTTGCAATTGTATATGTCTTTGGGATTACGGTTTCTTGACTTCTCCAACAATCTTGTGCAAGTGAGTGCTTCTATATGAGTGGTCCTGCTTAAGAATTTTGTGCAAAGGACTATATAAATCGACTTTTGCCATGGAATTGTTAGGGTCCAAAGACGCACTCTAAAGGCTAATTTGTCGTAATATTGATTGCTTGCTCATTTCGAGTTTTCCATGGAGTTCAAGCAAAAAGTTGTTCTTGTTATGACAAAGAATGGAATTTGGGATCCGATCTCCCATTTTTGTTCAAATAGGTCGCCACGGGCTCAGTCTTTGCTAATTCAATCTTACGTTCTTGGGCGGCATTAGGAAATATCCTAGGGTATTCCTCCTGTTCCACAAATAGTGGCACAAGTAAGTTCACTCATATGTACTAGTTTCAACTACCTATTCTGTTTTGCACACAAGTTTATTGAGAAGTTGCATTTTGCCTGATTAATTTCATAGGTGGCTTCCCTTCCTTAAAACAAAAGCTTGTTGTGAAGCTTGTGCAAATTTGAAAGGTGCATTTCGTGGTCGTGGTAAGTGTTTTATTCCTCATAATATGCCTATAGGTCGATTTTCGTAATGCACAACTCTTGATAAGATGATAATAAGCCGGTTTTATACTGAAAAAAGTTCCAAAAACAATTAACTTCCATGTATGTTCCAGCCATGTTCATTGCATTATTCTGTATAGTGTTCCTTTTGCGGTGACGGCACAACTAGCAGCTAGTAAAGGGGGTGGCCAAGGTGCGTGAAACTTCTTGCAGTTTCTTCATAGTGTTTATTGTTGCTTTACTAGTATTTATAATGTGGGGAATGACGGATAATTCATCACAATTCGCAGGGCTCGACACTGGCGTCTTGAACATTTCCATTGTTATTCCTCAGGTTAGTTTCTAAACCATTTCCCTTGAAACGAATCAGATAGCTGAGCACATAGTTTGTTGAGACTTTTAATCTTGACATGGTGATCTTTTTAGAACCAAAGGGAGAACCCCCGCTCCAATTTTTATTACGAAAATATAAACTAAATAGTTTCTCTCTCGAAGGACAGTTCTAAGATACAACCCATAGCATTACAAGTTCTTCCTTTTTCCACAACTACCAAAACAAGAGCTTATGCCAGCATCATGCTTCCCAAAATCAGCTCTTTTTCTTTAGCTAACCTATAGACATCGGCAAAGGACCAACAAACTCCACAACTCCTACATTGACATGGTGTTCTTTTCGCTAGTAGGGCACATTTCACATGGTTCAACAAGCGCCACACTTGCAAGTGTTCTCGAGATGATCATCGTACTTGGGCGCCGACCGTGGGACAAGCTGTTCAGCAATGTAGAAATATTATAACATAAATTAATTCTGGGACATCCTAACATTTAATTTATTCTCGTGATTGTTAAAACTTGAGGTTGGAGAGAATAATCTTCCAACAGATTTTTCGATGTGTTGGGTGCCAATTAGTTTTAGATGTTGTGTCAATACATTTTGTTTAGAGTAAAGTTGCGTCATACTAGTTTGAAATAAACAATAAGTTCACGTATGACCACTGTCTACAATATACTCATCATAGTTTTTTTTTTTTGCGAAACAAATACATACCACTGTTTTTGTTGCTACATTTTTGGGACCTTGCTCAACCTGTAAGCATAACTAGAGCTTTTTGCTACTGCAGATTTTATTTATCTTTCAAGATGGTTGATATGTTATCGTTATGTGCTTACATTAATGTCTCATCTTCGCTTTTACATCCTCACCGAAGTTTACTAATACTAAGCTTCTTCGCCACTTGCTTTGTTTAAGTTATTTCAATTCAATATTAAGCACATAATTGTAGATGTGTTTATCTAGAGATCTTTTAGTAACTAATCTTAGTGTTGAATATTCAAGGAAGAAATCTTCAATTTTCTTGACTCTGAAGACTAAAACTTGCTAATGGACTACTTATGTTATCCCATGCAGTGGCCTTTCAAAACACTCATTTAGCAAAGGATTATGCACAGACTTTATTATACTGGAGTAGTAGTGTGCACAACCACAATACCAACATCCAGAGGTTCATGGAGGTGCAATGTCATTCTATAATGCTGATTGTGCCGCTAGAATGTTTTATAGCTTTACTTCCTTGGTGTGTCTGCATACTTCCAGGTGGTATGTGCAAAGGGATACATGCTGATTGCCATATGCTGAGGTTTTGGTGTTTCACACATGCTGATTGCCATATTCTTTCATGAACTATTTTTTTCATCAAATTGTTGTACAGTCCATGATTATGTGTCTGATCTATGAATATTTAGGCTATACATACATGGCTTCATATGTTTCTTGGTCAATTGTCACGTGCAACACTTTATGCTTGTCCTACTTACTAAATTTTATGCATTATGTAGCTGAAAACCGTGCAACTTTTACAATAGTTGTAGAAATTGCTACACTTGAAAAATCATGTCAGCATAACCGTATTTCTTTTCTGATTTTTTTACTAAACTTTGAACTATTTTTGTTGTATAGCTCGATACAGGCCGGTTCAATTTGTTGGAGTAGAGAACCCGAATGATACATTGAATATGATTGCTCAAGGAATGTTTGGAGGTTATGTTAACGCATCTGTTAGTGCTGATGGGAACTACTCTTCTCCACTGGATGATGATCTTGCACTATTTTATTGTCAGCCATGATCCAATTACATGTGGAAGCATACTTTTGTTGCAAGTGGTGCATGTTGCCTTCTTTTATGGAATGACTAACATGTAAGGGTTGCATTTTGATGTCTGTGAAACCTTGCTAGTCATTTGTACTTCAGTATGCATGTGTTGTGCACTTGTAGTGCAAGCGTGGGTGTTGTTTTTTTGGACTTTTTGGTAGTGTGATGTTTACATTTTGATATGTTGGTGGAAATGTGTCTCAAATAGTACTTAATGGTCTATTGGAAATATAAGATATTGTTATGTTTATCTCCTGTATAAACTTTGTTTTGAGTGATAATGTGAATTTAATGTCTTTTGATTGTAACAGGGCATATAAATAAGTATTTGAATAATATATGTATATTTAGAGAAAAAACAATAATTTCAGTACCCTAAGTGTTCATGCCAAACTGTAGGGGATGAATTTCGAATTAGCAATAGGAAAATAATGTTTATATAAAAATGTTCCATAGGGCATACAAGAAATAACGTAGGGAATTTGTTGGATTCTTTCCCTAGGTTGGCAGAAAGGTAACACGTAGGGAAATAATCTTTCCACGTCAGATGACAATGCCATGTGGACGAGATTTCCCTACCGTTTAAAATCCTAGAGAACGATTCTTTTCCTAGGTTTTTTAAAAAAAAACCGTAGGGAACGTTTTCTTTCCCCACATTCTTTCCCTAGTAGTCGTTCCCTACGAATGCCACTAGGGAAACCAATTCCCTATAGTGTTTTGCATGTTCCCTAGTATATTACTCATTAGGAAAAACGGGGATTTCTAGTAGTGTTTGAGATAGATGTACATATGGCAATGCAATGCTGCTGGTTGTACGTACGTATATTGGGCCGTGTCTCACGTTTCTGTGCTACTGCGCACACATTTTAGACCGCTGACGATGACTGCACATCATTGCATGGTATGATTGTGGGCAAATATTTCTCTAGGGCACACCCCCCGTGAGGCACCCCCTCCGGGCCTTTGGATCAGGGGGGAGGGGAAGAGTGGACGGTGGATGGGCGAAGCCTCACGGTGAGACCCCGCTCCACATAATTTTTCTCCATGATTGTGGGCCATTGTTTTGGCGACCAGGCACGTCTAACCTCTGGCACCGCGACTGTACCCGTAGCAGTGCTTGGATCCAACACATAGGATCTGCAGGGCCTGCGAGATGCCTCACATGCATGATGCATGCATGCAGTACATGCTCACTCACCCGTGTAGACAAAGAGACCTGAGCGGTTGCTAGTCTGGCCGCTTGCTGAAGGTCGTCCCGGTTATATACACAGAAGTCGTACGTACGGCTCACCGACCAAACTAGGAAGTCGACAAAACAAGACTAGGTGAGATCGACTAAGTAGCTAGGCAATAAAAACGCTCAGGTCTGTGTCGTTCAAAACCGGTTGATGCGACCAGAAAACTACTATTTATGTACATATATCAGGTGACAAAGGTAGGAGCATCTGTAACTTTCTTCGGAAAAAAAAACCGAATGTCTATAACTTAAGCAAGTTTCAGACGATTCTCAAACGCAACCATTTTTTTTTTCCGAAAAATTTCAACCAACCGAAAAGACATGCAACACCACTGAACGAAAAAAAATGCAACCACCCCGCATAAAACCGAGATAGGGGTAATTTGGTCCATAATGACATCTATATCTCAGAAGGAGCAACTTTGTAATAACATATTTCAAAACCGAAACTCTATAATAGCATATCTCAAAAATGAGATCTCTGCAATGGCATTTATCTAATTTTCCTTATTTTTGTCCAATGGGCCTTTTGTACCATATTCACCCAGATATATTCAGTGTCCAAATTCTCTTCCTGCTGAGAACCCGGACGCCTAAGCAAGTGCTCTACAAATTATTCGAGAAAACGAGGTGCACGGAAGAAAAAAGTAAGTACAAGCGTATGCGAGTTCATTGTCCCAGCATGCCGCGAGTACTCCATCTTAATTTTAGACCAAGTTCTCTGTTCCTGAGTAAGAAAGGTCGTTATAATTTCACGCCAAATAAGGACGAAAGACGTGTCACCATCTGCATGCATGATCAGTGCGGCCGGCCACTGGGGACGACCGGAAGGCCATGCAAGGACGTACAGGGAGGCAGCTACTGCAGCTAATTAACCTGTGTACAGGGAGGCAGGGACAAGGGATATCACACGCGGGAGCGGAGAAAAAAAGACGGGGGCGGCCGCGGCACGTACGGTCCTTACTCATCATCGGCACACGGGCTGGAGAAACGATGTCGCGCGAGCTTGGTTCTCTGTGATGTCTGCATTCGACTGGTCGGACGGACAGCTATAAATACTCGCACACGTCACCGTTCAAAGTCATATCCGGCCGCCAACGCGGCATCCGGGAAGCTAGTGTCCCATGCTTCCCAACCTACTTAAGCAGCCTTACTTGCACTTATTTATCTCATAATAGTCAGTTCAGGAAAACGAACAACATGTCGTCGCCGTCGCAGTCGGATCAGTCGGTGCCGCCGTCACCACCGACCGGTGCAACGGAGAGGAAGTACAAGGGCGTGCGGCTGCGCAAGTGGGGGAAGTGGGTGTCAGAGATTCGGCTGCCCAACAGCCGCGAGCGGATATGGCTCGGCTCCTACGACACCGCAGAGAAGGCGGCCCGTGCGTTCGATGCGGCCTTCGTTTGCCTCCGCGGCCACGGCTCCGAGGGGGGCCTCAACTTCCCGGAATCGCCACCGGCCGTCGGCCGGTGCAGCGATCCGCAAGAAGTGCACTCGGCGGCGGTGTTGCATGCAAACCGGACGACCGGAGGCCCCGTTTTCACGGTTCCACGGGAACCAGCTGATGCGACGGCGTTTACGGAGGTTGAACCGAAGTCGACGGACATGACGGTATCGACGGCCGCGCAGGCGACGGAAGAAGTAGAACCCAATGTATTCAGGGAAAATTTGGTGGTGCTAACTCTGCGGGCGGCAGACGGGAGCTTCGACTGGTCGCAGATGATGGCAAACCCACCGCCACTCTACTCGCCAAACCACATGGGGGGACATGCATACGACTTGCCGATGTCGCCGACGGCACAGGCAGCAGAATACACGGCGGAGGGCGACAATGGTACAAGTGATAGTCTTTGGAGTTTTGATCCTTGATCGAGTTGTATACTTGTATTTCGGCATTAAGTGTTTAACATTGGAACCGAATAAAAACTTAATACTCCCTGTTATCACAAATGTCGTTTTCGATATGGACATGATCTCTCCAAAATACAACTTTGTCCCACCAACTTATGTAACAAACCGAATTTTCCTCGCAATTGTGCGGCTAGATACTACAATATGTATGTCTATATTTGGAAAATAGAGTTGTATTTGTTAACTAACTCTAATAGCCATGATTGAAAATTTAGTTGTGGCTATTATACAATTGTAACAATTCTCATATACATCTAATTGATCTATACCCATATAATCTAGACCCACCAAAATAACACTACTAGAAAACAGAGCAAACCTAAGGGCCACGAATTACGCTAACGGACCCGCTCCGACCGTCACGTTTACCCAAATTATGCTGACGGACCCGCAACGACCGTCAAGTTATACTATTTTGGTCACAGGAATAGTAACTCCCTCAGCAAAATTCCAAATTTCCTGATGGTTAAAACCGTCAATATAATATATTTTCCTGATGGTTAAAACCGTCAGATTAATTGTTTGGAAATTCCTGCACTTTGCGCGTTTGCACAAAAAAAATTGGGTAGCGTTTGGATGTGTAAGGTTGCGTTTGGATGGGTGAACGAAGTTAGATGGAATGTGATGGTACATGATGGATGGGATGAAGTTGAATGGGATGGTACAAGTAGGGTGTTTGGTTGGTTGGACGTGATGATACAAGATTTTGTTTGGTTGATTGGATAGGATGGTCTTGAATGGTTCAAGTTGGTGTTTGGTTTGATGGATGAAGGTGGGTATTGTCGTAGCTAAAAGACTAGACAGTGGGTACGGAGGGTACTCCGTACCCTTTGTCTTAGGAGAAGGACCAAAGAGAGAGAGAAGCCAAAGACATGTATGAATATGTGTATTGCTTGTATGTAAATGAGAGAGATCCCCTTATTACATGCCCATGGGGCTTTATTTATAGGGGGCAAGAAGGAACATTTACCTTCTTGCCCCCATAGGCGAGAGAGAGAGAGAGAGGGCATTTTAGGTACATTTTCCCTAACATACACTATACAAACTAGATTTACATATGTACAGCATCCCTGACGGCACACCGGTATTCCCGACGATCCGAGGGTGCGGGGCACCCCTTGGTGCCCTGCTACGATAACTCCCTCGTCTGCGTGGTCCGAGGTCACGAGGATAGATCCCGTGGTCCCGAGGGGGGAGCGGACGTAATCGTATCGCCCCCGGCCCCTCGGGAGTCGGGATACCCCCGAAGAAGTTGACGTAGAACCGCCCCACCGAGGCATTGGCCTCGAGGCAGGCGGCGGGCAAAGCCGGAGCGGAGCCGCCTCACCGAGGCATGGGCCTCGGGCGGGCGACTCGTGAGGGCCGCCCGCCGAGGCCATAGCCTCGAGGCGGGCGACGGGCGTGGCCGAGTAGAGCCGCCTCCATCGAGGCATGGGCCTCGAGGCGGGCGGCGCGGCCGGTGGAGCCGCCTCAGAGGCATGGGCCTCGAGGCGGCGCACACGTGGGGCCGCCCGCCCGAGGCCATAACTGTCGCCGCTCCCTCAACTTTCTCTTCTTGGGCTCGTTTGAGAGCCAGGCTAGCGAGGGGGAGGCGGTTGGCCGCCCCCAACTTTCTCTTCTTGGGCTCGTTTGAGAGCCCAGAAGCTAGCGAGGGGGAGGCGGCCGATCGCCGCCTCTCCCAACTTTCTTTGCTTGGGCTCGTTTGAGAGCCCGTGGAAGCGAGGAGGAGGCGGCCGCCGCCGTCCCAACTTTCTTTTCTTGGGCTCGTTTGAGAGCCCATAATCTAGCGAGGGGGAGGCGAAGCCGATCGCAAAAGTGTCGATGAGGGTGACGCCGTCCCCCCTTGGTATGTTTTGGTCTTGGGACCGTGCTGTGGTGGGGTTAGTTTCACACGCCGTCTTCATCGAGGCAATCATGTCTGCGGATGGTACTGGCGTGCAGCGGGGCTGAAGGCCATGCGCGATGGCACTCATGCCTGCGGGAGGCATCGGTGTGCACCAGGGCCGAAGGCCATGCACGGTGGCTTTGTTTTTGCTGTGGCCTCTTGCTGCTTTTTCATTGAAGGGGAGCCAAACAATGCAATAAGTTATTGGTGTTTTTGTACCCGCCCGCTCTGTTTGGAAACGGTGGTTCTATTTCCCGGGCGCAGCCGAATTTTACAATTGTAAGGATAGTGATTTAGCAGGCTCCTCGCGTTCCGAGCATGGCCCGATTGCTTGTCGCCGAGGCAAGGCCTTCGGAACGACTAGATCTCTGTGCAAATGAGCGCGAATGTGCGCAGTCTCCCCACCGGGGTGAGTCACTTGAGGCAGGAGGCTCCCTAGTCTCCGAGGCGGTGCCTACGAAATGACTAGGGATGCGCGTTTGAGCGCCGTTTAAAATGTCTCCCGTCGGGGCGAGGCCCTCGTGGCGGGAGACTGCCTAGTCGCCGAGGCGGTGCCTTGGAGCGACTAGGGCGATGCACGTTTGAGCGCGATATGAGACGTCTCTCCGCCGGGGCAAGGCCCTCGCGGTGGGATACTCCCTAGTCGCCTAGGCAGGGCCTCTGGAACATCTAGGGATACGCGTTTGAGCGCAATTTGAAATATCTCCCGCCGGGGCGAGGCCCTCGCGGCGGGAGACTCCCGAGTCACCGAGGCGATGCCTCGGAGCGACTAGGGCGATGCGCGTTTGAGCGTGATATGAGACGTCTCTCCGCCAGGGCAAGGCCCTCGTGGTAGGAGACTCCCTAGTCGCCGAGGTAGGGCCTCCGGAACGACTAGGGATGCGCGTTTGAGCACGGTTTGAAATGTGTCCCGCCGGGCGAGGCCCTCGCGACGGGAGACTCCCTAGTCGCCGAGGCGGGGCCTCGGAGCGACTAGGGATGCGTGTTTGAGCGCGGTTTGAAATGTCACTACTACAGAAATGTTAATACTAGACGCCTGATCACAGACGGTTCATCGAAACCGTCTCAGATAAATACAATCTCGGGCGGTTTTTGTTTACCCACCGCTCGTCATCACGGGCGGTTTTTGGTCGTAACCGCTCAGGATACTTCACGAGCGGTTCCAAACATGAACCGCTCAGTGATATGATCTCTTCACGCAGCGGTTTTAACAAAACCGTCCGTGATAATTAACTCATCACAGATGGTGTAGTGTACATATATAGCTCCTCGGCCAACAGAGTCTTCTTGATCTCCATCTCTGGTGCTACGGTAACCACGGGAGATCTCCAAGCCCGGTGGGTCCATCGCCGCTCCGTGCCCGGTTTGAGTATCGCCTCACCTCACTGAGCCGACCCGCTCGTGTGGTCCATTTCAGCAATTGTCGCCGAAGAGCTTGCCGCCATCGCCTCTGTTCACCGATCGACGACCAGCCGCCTTGGACCTTCCCGACTTCATTGACACCTTCCTCGTGATCGAGGTGAGCTCTTTGAGCATAAGCATCCTTTATTTGAGTAGTTTGAGCGCTTACGCCAAATCGCTAGTTTCAGCGCCATGCAGGACATCACCGTCGGTTCGCCTCGAGCGACTATAGGGCGAGCCACGACTATTAGCAATGCGATGTCACCCTAAGCCCGCTTTGAGCTTCAAATCCTCTGCTTTTTAATCATTTAGTTAATAAACTAACGAAGTCTATGACATATGAGACCGCCATAGATTTTATAAATGAGTCACTGACAAGTAGGGCCCACATGTAAGTTAATAAAATCCAAAAAAATGAAAAAAAAATGAAAAAAACGTAATTAAGCCTTAGAAAATACGCTTTCGAAGTTACCCTTTTATTTATTTTCAGGGTTTTCAATACGAACCGTGTGATGGACCGAAGCTGGACGTACGCTGAGAACCATGTGAGTGAAGAGTACATTAATGGCGTGTCTGCTTTTACAAGAGCCGATCGAGGAGGATATGTTGAATAAGGGGCGGAATATATGTCTTGTCCATGCATTGATCGCGAGAATCAAGATGTTTAACAACCGAAGCGCAGATCGAAGCACACTTGATTCAAGGGGTTTCAAAAGGGTTATACATGTTGGACCATCCACGTGAAGAGCATATTATCTGAGAGGTCAACGATATGCATATTATACAGAAGTCAACGATATGCCGCCGAATGATGTCGATTGTGGTTCCGATTTGGATAGGCTGCACGATGACAATCTACATCAGATGCTTCGTGATGTACAAGGGAACTGTGATAAGAGGGAGTATGTTCAATTCCGGGGCTTGATGGAGGACTCGGAGAAACCTTTGTTCCTGGGCTACAAGTCGGAATACACAAGGTCGTCATCCGTGCTTAAACGACTGAAAATAAAGGCAAGCAACGGTTGGTCCGACAAGAGTTTCACGGAGTTGTTAGGTCTCTTAGCGGACATGCTTCCGGAGGGAAACGAGTTGCCCAAAACCACCTACAAAGCCAAGAAGGTTCTTTGTCCATTGGGAATGGAAGTAGAAATAATACATGCATGTCCAAACGACTGTATCCTCTACCGTAACGAGTATACAAACATGCATATATGTCCGGTGTGCAACGCATCCCGATACAAGCGTAAGAATCAATCAGATGACGATGAGGGAATCGAGGTGAAGAAAGGACCTCCTGCTAAGGTGGCGTGGTATCTTCCTGTAATTCCCCGTTTGAAACGGTTTTTTGCGAACCCAAAGAATGCAAAACTGCTGTATTGGCATTCAGAGGAGCATAAGAATGACGGAAAGTTAAGACACCCTACTGATTCCGCCCAGTGGAGAAACATTGATAGGAGGTTTGCAGACTTCGGTGCGGAACCGAGGAATATAAGGTTCGGATTGAGTACAGATGGAATGAATCCTTTCGGTAACATGAGCAGCCGACATAGCACTTGGCCCGTGACGCTCTGTATCTATAACCTTCCTCCTTGGTTGTGTGTGAAGCGGAAGTATATTTTGTTGTCGATACTTATCCAAGGGCGTATAACACAGGAATGATATTGATGTGTACCTAGCACCATTGATGGAAGATCTAAAAATACTGTGGATTGAAGGGGTACATGTATGGGATGCGTACAAACGAGAGAACTTCACTTTACGTTCCTTGTTGTTCTGCACCATAAATGATTATCCTGCCCTTGCTAATCTGTCGGGCCAGAGTACAAAAGGGGCCAAAGCCCGTACTCACCGCTAGATGATACCGAGAGTGTGGTTTGAATCACTCGCGCAAAACCGTGTACATACGTCATCGTAGGTTCCTTCGGAGGGCTCACCCATACCGTAGGATGAAGAAACAATTCGACGGAGAGAAGGAGGATAGTTCAGCTCCAAGGCATTTAAGCGGAAAAGAGGTCTATGATATGGTTAAGGATTTAGATGTTGTGCTTGGAAAGGGATGTAAATCGAGGACCCGTAAGAAGAACATGTGGAAGAAGAGATCAATATTTTGGGACTTACCTTATTGGGAGCACCTAGAAGTTCGCCACTGCATCGACGTCATGCACGTAGAGAAGAATGTATGTGACAGCTTGATTGGTCTCTTACTGAACATTCGTGACAAAACAAAGGATGGTGTCAACGCACGGCTTGACTTGGTTGATATGGACACCAGACCTGAGTTAGCACCAACAAGGACCAATAAAGGACGGATGTACCTTCACCCTGCTTGTTACACTCTGTCCAAGGCTGAGAGAACCGAACTGTGCTGGTGCTTGCATGGTGTGAAAGTTCTGTCCGGTTACTCCGCCAACATGAAGAAACTTGTTTCGATGGAAGATTTGAAGTTAATTGGCATGAAGTCTCATGATTGTCATGTGTTGATGACACAAATGCTCCTTGTTGTAATTAGAAGTATTTTACCGATCAAGGTCCGAGAGACAATCATGAGGCTGTGTTATTTCTTTAACACAATTGCTCAGAAGGTCATCGATCCCGAAGGACTAGATGCTCTGCAGGACGAGGTGGTGATGACTCTATGTGATCTTGAGATGTATTTTCCTCCGTCGTTTTTCGATATCATGGTGCATCTAATTGTTCATATTGTGAGGGAGATAAAGATGTGCGAGCCCGTGTTCCTACGTAGCATGTACTCATTTGAGAGGTTCATGGGAATTCTCAAGTCATATGTACGGAATCAATCTCGGCCAGAGGGCATCATCGTCGAAGGTTATGCAATCAAGAGGTCATTGAGTTCTGCGTCGATTACATGGCTCGAGTCGAACCGATAAGTGTGCCTCGATCTCGCCATGAGGGAGGCTCGAGGTATCGGGACTATCGGAAGGAAAGCAATCACTCGGATATGGATGCGTATGCTCAAGCCCATTTCGTGGTCTTGCAACACATGACCGAAGTGTGCTCAGATATCGACCAAAGACAAGGATGTGCTTGACAATGTAATCCGGTCGGCCGGATGTTTGGATCACGAGACAACACAATGCATTTGGTTCAACCAATGGTTGAAGGAAGCGACTTGCTAGGAGCTCGTCAAGTGATATCTTGACATGGTTGGCAAAAGGTCCAACATTTACAGTATTAACAAGGCGAGGATACGACATAAATGGGTACACATTCTATACGTAGGCTCAGGATATAAAAAGTACTAACCAGAACAGCGGTGTCCGCATAGATGCATTCAGTACCGATGGGCTGAGGAGCTCCTACTATGGGCAAATAGAGGAGATATGGGAGCTCGACTACGTGCTTTTCAAGATCCCCCTATTTCGGTGCCGTTGGGTCCATCTCCCACAGGTGAAGGTCGACAAGTATGGCGTCACTACCGTGGACCTCGAACGTGTTGGATACAAAGACGAACCATTCGTACTGGCTAACCAAGTTGTTCAAGTCTTCTATGTTACCGATCCGGCAAATAAGAAGCGCCACGTAGTTCTTCATGGAAAAAGGAGAATTGTCGGAGTTGAGAATGTAGCGGACGAGGAAGAATACAATCAATTTAACGAGTTGCCTCCTTTCGGAAACGGCATAAGGGTCGAGGAAGAAGAATGTGACGAAACTAGCTACATACGCGTTGATCATCATGACGGGCTAATTTTTAAAGATTAATTGAACAATGTGTGTATATATATATACGCTTACGATGAATGGTTAATTTTAGTTCATTTGAGTTAATTAATTGATTTGTCTTGTGAAATGGATGTGATTGTTTCTCAAATGAATGTGAATTGGATGTATATACATGTACTTGTTGTCTTTTCTGCTTGTTTCAGAGGGCATGGCTAGCATTTCCTGAGGCTAGCCAATAAACAGATCTAGATATCAACCAAAACAAAATAATATCACAGACGGTTTGAACTACAAACCGTCTTACATCACATATCACAGAGCGGTTGTTTATTAAAACCGTTTGTGATACATGTATATCACAGACGGTTGTTTATTAAAACCGTGCAGGATACATCACATATCACGAGCGGTTCTAAGTGAGAACCGCTCAGCGATAGTAATGTATCCTGAGCAGTTCTAATTTAGAATCGCCTCGTGATGTCCATCCCTATTTATATTCGGACTCTAGCTAGGGTTTGCCGTGCCCGCCACTCTCAAGCGATTAAGTTTCTCAACTCCTCGCTCCCTCCTCCCAGAGCCCATCGCCGCCCTCGACGCCGCCTCGCCTCCTCGAGCAGGTCGACTCCTCCCCTATCCCATCGACGCCGCCTCCTCCTCTAGCCTAAGCGAAGGGTAAATCGAGACGATCGACTCCTCTCCCGATATCCCTTCTTGCCGTTGGCGGAAATTGTGCTAGGCGAGCCGCTGCTCAAGAAGTTAGACAGCCCTACCCTAGGACCGATTGCACGGAATTGCATACATGGTACATAGAAACGATCCAACAAGCGGTTGATCAACGGCCGGGTTTCACCGTCAAGTTCAAAGAGGATCATTTTAACCACGTGCATCAAGACGTTGTCTTCACGGTGACCTTCGACAACTTGTTCTGTCACTTCAACCTCGACGAGCTCGACGTCTCACTCATACGATGCTGGACACTGTAAGTGTGTACAATCACGGTCAATGTTCATGTAATACCGATAAATGTTATATATAACTCCTTGCTTTTGTATATAGATACATGATGTTTGAAGCCGAAAGAAGGAATTCACCGGTAGGTTTCCTCGACCCACACGTGGTCTCCGAGCAAACCATCAAGGCGAATGCAATATTCGTCGAGAATTATGTTATAGAGTTTTTCCTGGCTCGCCGCAACAAGAAATACATACTTTTGCCCTACAACTAGGAGTAAGTGTTGCACTACTGGCTATACTTGTCGATTTCTACTTTATAAGCAACACGAACTTAGGTTTAATGACCATACTGACATACCTGTGTAGCTTCCACTGGATTCTAATTGTAATTATATCAAAACGGAAATAGGTAATATACCTAGATTCCCTAAAGAGTTCCACTCACAACTTCATAGTTTTCCAGAATTTAATCAACAGGTAAACACATTTCCTCCATAGACACTCTATTGTAGTCTTTTCTTCCTTTGCAATGGCTAAGGCTAACTTCTTGGAGTCACGTATGGTGTTCGACGTGTTATATGCTAGAGGATGGAATTGCGAGGAAGGTGGTACGCAACATGATCTAACTTTCCTGTGACTCGCTAGCTAGCACACATTAATCCTATATAACACTTCGTAGTAATGCCTCTCAAACTAACCAATTCTATTTTTGCAGTGCCACCAGCAGCCGCCGGGCCGCAACGTCTGTGGATACTATGTTTGCCACAACATAGAACTACTTATCGGTTCCGCGATCACCAATGATCCTCAGGTTTGTCAATCTTGCAGCAATTATTTCATATATACTTACCAATTTATATAAGCACGAATTTAATCTTCCTATCGACCGGTTGCGACCATCGCTGAAACTGCGTTGGAACAGAGCGAGTTCATAAAAGTTCGATCACACCTTGCGCCATTCCTGAACAGTTAGGTCATAAATCCAGATGGAAGTTTCCACAGTGTAGATTGAACTTGATTGGGATATATTGAACATAATGGTACATGTGTGTAAATTAATGTACATTAATGGTTAATTTTAGTTAATTGATTTGTGAATTGGATGTGCTTGTTTCTTAAATGAATGCAAATTTGATGTGCTTCTGAAATGAATGTGAATTGGATGTGCTTGTTTCAGAGGGCATGGCTAGCATTTCCTGAGGCTAGCCAATAAATAGAAATAGATTTAGTAATGCAAAAGAATATCATAGACGGTTTGTAGATGAAACCGTCTGTGATTGTCGACTATCACAGATGGTTTTGAGTTAATAACCGTCTATGATGTTATGTATCACAGACGGTTCGAAAACCGTCTGTGATGACCTATGTCATTACTGACCGATAAACTCAGACGGCTCACGAAACTGTCTATGATGATGTTTTTGAACCATCTGTGAAGGCCTTTTCTGTAGTAGTGCTTGTCTCTTAGACTGCTATCTAATATCAACCCGTTTTTCTCGGTGTATGTTGTATGATGTATGTAGCTATAAATGCAAATTTTTTTTGTCCCTATGTAGCATTTATTCAAAGTCAGCGAAGACGACGAGGCAGAAGCAGATTGAGTCCTTGAAATTTATTCTTTGGATCGTGTGAAGCAAATGATGTATAATGCTCGTGTTGATGCTGTCAAGGAGTACTACAAAAAACAAGGAGAGGAGATTGATGACACCCTGGCACATCCGAGAGAATTAGAGTACGAGCAATACTTGATTGGTAGGGTTTGGTGGTGCAATGAGCAAGTATGGCACATCTTTTTCGTAACTAGTGCAGCGACAAATTCTTGACAAAACGAAGGAGAGGTCAGGAGGCACGCTTCAAATCTGAAGATGTTGCTCAAAACCGATCAGGTTCACAATCATACTCGGAAACCCAACAATATCTGGTATATTATACATGTTCCCTCTCTCTTTTTCGCCTTTAGATATTGTAAGGTAGTAGGTTGTGATTGGGTTAATTTTGTTCTTCACCGTGTTGTAGGAACACAAGTTTGGACCAGAAAATGCTACATGCCTGAAGACATATGCCGTAATGAAGTCTGGCATGAAAAATGTGGATAGTAGTGGCAGCTGTGGTCCAATTTGTAGCCAAATAGCACAGAAACGCATTGTAAGTTGGAGCAAATTGACATATACATCCACCTAGTTATGTTGCTTTCTCTTTACATATATGTGTACTATTGTAGTCAACTCAAGTGAACTCAACTTCTACGAAAGCAAATCATATGAAATGTTGCTTTTGTTCTAGGATGATTACTCTGTAGCTGCCAGTGCTCAACATCCAGATGGTGAGTGGGAGCAGAACCACTTGATGGAGCAATACTTTACAACAACAATGGTAGCTTGCCCCATGGCCATGTACCAATAGGGAATGGTACTATCAAGAAGGCTGATGTTCTAATAGCAGCTAAATCAAGAAATATTAGGCCATCCAATTCCACGTCATATCGTAATGTGGTCCGACATAATCAAGAACTACTCCGGACACAAGAAATTCACCGCCAAATGATAGTGGTAACATTGTTATTTCACACATATTAATTTACATCCAATGTCATTATTTCATACTGTGCATGGATGGGTTTGGACTGTCCATTAGTGTTAGCTTGATTATTTAGTGAGAACATTGACCATATTGATAGGGTCACAGTATGCATGCATTTAAGACTATGATAGAACAAAGCATGGTTTTGTCTGTACTCTAGTGAATTATATCAAGTTATGACTATTGTTTCGATCTGATGCAAGAAATCGATGTGTGTTGATGCAAGAAATCGATCTGTATTCTCGGGTTTCAAGAATGTCGATATCAGGATGTGTTTCTGGAGGTGTGGAATCATTCATTTTTATATGTCTTTGCTCATGTAATTGTGTCTAAACTTGGGATCTGAAATGGTGTTGTTTGAATCTTGATATGTTGTTGCTCGTAGCCTCATATATATGTAGCTGATGTACATCATCAGGTGAAAATATGTTCATATGTAGCTCACTACTGCTGCTATTAAGTCCAACACACATAGAATTGAAATTCAACTACTTCTACTGTTCTGTACAGAACACAAACAATTGAAATTTGGGGCAGCTATTTTCTCTAGTAACATAACAATGACAACAATGACAATTAAAGGTTCTAATGAATGTAAATTTGAAATCCACTTGCTGCTGCTATTTTGTTTAGAACACATAATTGAAATTTGGAGCAGCTATTTTGTCAAGAACATAACAATGACAATAGAAGGTTTTCAACAGTACATAACCATTTAGCAGTAGATGAGAAGCTTCAACACCTGAAGTCTCTACTACATAAGAAACTACTACATGAATTTTGTAGTGCATGGCAGCAATAAGTTTCCATTACATTAGAGGCCACTCTAACCTTGTGAAGTTTTCAAATGTAGATGCTTTTCCGTAAGATGAGTGAAGAACCACCACCAGGTGGTCTTTGGCAAGTGAAACATCTCGCACAATCACGTAAGAATACTTAGCAACTAAAATTATTGCCAATGCTACCAACGATATCTCATGAAAGTTACAAGGTTGTCCAAACCTCTATCATTTGGAGGACTAGCTAATTTGGACTAAACACTAATACTTTTTAGTGTGTCAGAGTGACAATAAGCAGTGCAACAGTGAGCGAGTGGACTCATGTTGAGTGTTCTATCACATGGGCTTAATCTGAATCCTATTTAGTTATATGTTCATGGTAAGGTGGCAATGGGTTTACAGAGAATTTTTTGTCCACGCAGCAACCATTTTGTAAAAAACAGGCTTGTCATAGATTTTGATTGGTCTAGCTATTCCTTTAGCACTTATAATGGTTCTAATTGTGCTTAGGCAGACTCCTAATGCTAGTGTTTAGTGGGTTGCTTTAGCTCTTCTGTTAGCACTTCTAATGGTTTATTTGTGCTAAGGCAGACTCATAATGTTGGCACACTCTATTCACCTTACAGGAAGGGACCAGGATTGGGACTGGATCCTCCCATGTGGGCTCAGCACCGGATGACAATGCCATTGATGGCAACAATGCTAACAATGATGGCGACAACTGCAATGGTGACATTAATGGCGGAAACAACCATGATGCCAACAACATCGACAGCGATATATGCAACTGAATGTCCACATGATCTTTGATGATATCTTGCTAGCTCTTTTGAATAGTTCAACATGAATGGTATTACTGGACTTTTAGATGGACTTACATGACTTGTATGTGATATTGCTCTTTAGGTGTATTTTGGTAGTACTGGACTTTTAGATATCTTTTGTACGGATTACAATGTTGCTTTTTGTAAGTGAACCTTATGGATGGTATTGGGCTTAAAAAAATGCTAGTTTAAGCTTGAACTTATTTTGTGTGTGGATTAATGTATGGATGTGTATTGTGGATTATATGATGCATGGATATGTATTGTGGATTATATGAGGTATGGATGTGTATGAATCAAATAATAGTGCGTGTATGATCATTGACATTTTCTGCTAGCATTGCTATCTTGGCTGCTAATAATTTTGTTGACAGCCACGGAGTTATTTTGGTGACAGTAATACACTCACGAAAAAATAATTCGCATACGGGCACAAAACCATCAGGTTTAATTTTCTTGACGGTAATATCTCAACCGTCAAGTTTTATTTCCTTGACGGTAATGTTCCAACCGTCAAGTTATATTTTCTTGACGGTAATGACCAACCGTCAATTTTTATTTTCTTGACGGTTATGTTGTAACTGTCAAGTTTTATTTTATTGACGGTAATGTCCCAACCATCAGGTATGTTTTTCTTGATGGTTAATACCCGTTAGGTCAATTCGTTTTATGGACGAGCAACAAAACCGTCAAGTAAATGTTTCTTGACGGTGAATACCTCTGAAGGAAAATCTTTTTTATGGGTGGTTCGTAAAGCCGCCATGAAAAAATTTCTTAACGGTGAACCATCAAACAAATTGGATTTTCCCGACCACCTAGACATGAGGGGATTTGCCTGACGGTTAACCATTAGGAAAACAAAACCTGACGGTTTTTCCTATTTTCCTGATGGTTTTCGACCATGGGCAAATACCCCTTTTCTAGTAGTGTAAGGGGGGGAAGATTTTTCTCTTTTTTCTCCGATTAACATGGTAATTTCTAGTTCTTGAGAGCGAAAGTGGTGCCTTTGTTTTTCTTAGTTTTAATAATATAATAATTAGCCAAATTCCCCGCACAACAGGGCGGCTAGATATTACAATACATATGATTTTATTTGGAAATAAACATGTATTCATTATACAACTCTACTGCTTATGATTGAAAATAGAGTTGTATTTCTTATGAAATTGTAATAGTTCTGATATATATCTAATTAATCTACACTGTTATAATCTGAACCCACCAAATAAGCGGTATAGATATTTCTTTTTTCCTCTGATTAAAAATTCTAGCCTCTTAAAGCGAACATGATAGCATATTTTGCCTTTGCTTTAATAATTTTCTAGCCTCGCCGAGCGAATATGGTGATTTCTTTCGCCATTGCTTCAATAATATAATACAAGATAGATATACTGCGATGAAAAGAAAGTGCTCTGTCATTTGATAGAACTAATCTAAATATTGAAAAATAAAGGTTTTGTGAATCACGCATGCATATATACTGGAATATGACACTAGCAATCGAGAGCATGTTCCATCATCGTCGGATGGCAATGATAGACATGACGGCATGTGGCAATGCTGATCTGGATGGGTCAATCTGGATAATTGTTGATTAGTTACGAGATAAAAGACAAGAGGAAGATCCTAATAACTAGTAAGTTGGTCCGCGCGATTGCGCGGCTATCCATTTTGATATAATTGAAGCAACAAACCACTGTGATGATGTTTCTTCTTGGATAAATGGAGGAAATATAAAATAGATCAATGCATGTGACTTACCTTGGTGTGTCATAAATTCTTCTTTTTAATCTGTTCTGAAAAACTACTCATGAAATTTGTTCTGATTAAGACTTTCACCTCTTTGTACTTACTTGTTTTGTCTCATCGTTGCACAAAGGAACTACACCAGATTAAATGCTACATGTTTTGCTTTTCATTTTCAGGAATTTGTGTCATAGTTTTGGTTCAATAACATCCAATGGCTGCTATAGTTTAGGTTTAATTAGGGTCCATCAAATTGAGAGCTAGATGTTTAGCCCTTTTCTAAGAATTTATAGCTTTTGTGAGAAGTATTAATTGAAACTTAAACCCTATGCTTTCGATTAAGGAATACAACAAAGAAAACAAAACATTAGGGTCCATGTACAGAGTAGCAAAATAAGGAAAAATCATTAATCAATAAAGTGGATAAAGGATAATAAGTATTACTCCATCTGTTCATAAATATATGACGTTTTAGAAAATGCGCAGTCAAACTTCCTTAACTTTGACCACTAATAAAAAAATATTTGTGTTGGTAATGTGAAAATGGTATCAGTAGACTAGTCATGAAAATTATTTTCATAATATAATAGTTTTATATTATTTTATGAACATATTTATATAAAAAGTAATGGACAAATTTGCATGTTGAAGACTATTATTATCATGTAACCTTCTATGGTTATGCATCGTGCACTACTACAGAACAGACCTTTGGTCGAACTGCCAAATGGGCAATAGTCTCGGAGAAAATTGCGTCCGGGACAAAAAAGATCTTTAGTCCCTTAGTAACACCAACCGACTAAAAGTCCCCGCCCAACGGCTCGTGGCGTGCTCGGTGGCAGAGTTTTAGTCCTGTTGGTGTTACCAACCGACTAAATGTCAACCTTTAGTCCCGGTTGGTACTACAATCGGGACTAAATCTTTAGTCCCGGATTGTAGTACCAACTCGACTAAGGTTGGATTTAGTCCCTTGCAGTAACACCAACCGACTAAATGTCCTTCTATTTAAACTCCTCGCTTGGCTGCTCACACAGAGCCGGAACGCCGCTGTCGCCGCCACGGGGACACGCCGCCGCTTGCCACCACCGCCGAGCTGCTCATTCACTCAACCGTATTCACCGGCGTGTTGTAAGCTCTCGATGCTAACCTCTGCCGTCCATTATGAAAAATATGAAATGTGAAATTTGAATAATTTTTATATGTTATAAAATTGCCAATTAATTCATAAATGGAACTTTCATGATTTTTGTAGGCCACAATAAATTTCCAAAAATCATGAAATTTGTTTTTCCACTAAGTTACACTGTGAACAGTCCATATAAAAATTTTAAGACTATTTGGACAAAGTTGAATTTATACCTATTTTATGCTTATTTATTTAATTATTATTCCATGAATTTTGTAGGCTAAATTAATGATCCAAAAATTCTGAAAATTGTTTTGCCATCTAATTAGGCTATGAACTATCTGTACAAAAATTTTGGGATCAATCTGAAGACTTTTATTTTTCACCTTATTTAATAATTATTTAAATAAATGAAAAATGACTTTTACATGTGTTAGTTAGGTTAAGCTTTGAGGGTGTTTGATGAGATAAGTCTTATCTTATCAGATCCAACCTCTTGGTAAAAATAATAAATATTAATTTTGTTTTAATAAATAAGTTTAATATTTAATTATTAAGTAATTAGTTAATCTCTTAATTAGCTTAATCACTTAGTTATTGTTTGCCTTTTGGATTGATTGTTGACTTAGTAATTATGTGATATGTCATATAATGCAGACGATGACACGCCATTGGATGTACAATGTCGATCGCCGCTCCAAAGAGTTCATTGATGGCGCATTATTTCTTAAGAGTGGCCGAGGCAAACAAGCGGGATGGTTTCATGTGTCATCCATGTGCCCTGTGTAAGAATTTGAAGGAATATTCTAGCTCAAGGAGTCTTCACTCACACTTGTTGAAGTCGGGTTTCATGCCAAACTATATTTGTTGGACCAAGCACGGAGAAACCAGGGTTATAATGGAAGAAGGTGAAGAAGAACAATTGGACCCTAACGACATTATTGCTCAATACGGTGACTTCGATGATACTGCAATGGGCGAAGCTGAAGAAGAGGCAGGGCCAGAAGACACACTCGCTGAAGATGATGCTCTTGGTGATGTCATTCGTGATGCACAAAGAGATTGCGAAAGTGAAAAGGAGAAGGCTAAGTTTGACCGCATGCTAGAGGATCACAAGAAATTACTATACCCGTCCGTAAAGATGGGCAAAAAAGTTGGGTACAACATCGAGTTGCTACAATGGAAGGCATGTAATGGTGTATCCGACAAGGCATTTGGGCAATTATCAAGATCCAAAAAAGATGCTTCCGCCTAACGAATTGCCCGCCACTACGCACGAAAGCAAAAACAGTCGTTTGCCCTTTGGGATTAGAAATCCGTAAGATACATGCATGTCCTAATGATCGCATCCCGATCGTGGCAAGGACTACGAGAATTTGGATGAATGCCCCGTATGCAAAGCGTCGCGGTATAAGATCAGCGAGATGACCTCGGCGATGTTGAGGGCGAAGAACGCCCCAGAAGAAAATCCTCGCCAAGGTTATGTGGTATGCTCCTATAATACCACGCTCAAACGTCTGCTCATAAACAAGGACCATGCAAAGTTATCGCGATGGCACAAAGAAGACCGTAAGGTAGACAACATGTTGAGACACCCGCCGATGGGTCCCAAAGGAGAGCAATAGATGAGAGAATTCCGAGTTTGCAGATGACGAAGAAACCTAAGGTTCGCTTTAGCACGGATGGTATGAATCCTTTTGGGGACGAGCACTAGTCATAGCACTTGGCTCACATTTATGTATCTACAACCTTCCTCCATGGTTATGCATGAAGCGGAAGTTCATTATGATGCCGGTGCTCATCCAAGGCCCGAGGCAACCCGGCAACGACATCGATGTTCACCGAGGCCATTAGTTGAGGAACTCCGCTTATGGAGCAAACCAGTGTACGTGTGTGGATGAGTACAAACAGAACACTTCGACCATGCGAGCATTGTTGTTCGTAATAATCAATGATTGGCCCGCTCTAAGTAATCTTTCAGATGCATAAACAAGGGATACAATGCATGCACACAATGTTTTGATGACATTGACAAGATATATTTGAAAAATGTCGAAAGGTCGTGGTACCTTGGCCATCGCTGCTTTCTTCCTATGAATCACCAACTAAGAAAGAAAGGCAAGCATTTTAACGGTAAGGCGTAACAATCAACCAAGCCTCGCGAACCGAACCGGGAGGATGTACTTGATATGGTCAAGGATGTGCAAGTAGTCTTTGAAAGGGACAAGGCAAATAACCTGTTCGAAGATGCTAAGGACACGCACCCATGTGGAAGAAGAAGTCCATATTTTGGGAGCTACCCTATTGGCAAGTCCTAGAGGTCCGCAACGCGATCGACGTGATGCACCGACAAAGAATCTTTGTGTGAACTCGCTAGGATTCATGGATGTGTATGGAAAGTCTAAGGATTCACTCAAGCACGACAGACTTGCAACAAGATGAAAGAACGAGACAACTCGATCCAGAGAAGATGACGATGGACGCCATTACTTAAGACCTCGCTAGCTTCACTCTTAGCAAAGAAGAGAAGGAAAGCATGTTTGAATGCCTAAACAAAGATCAAGGTCCCATCTCGATTCTCCTCCAATATAAAGCGATAATAAATGTGCCGAGAAGAAATTCCTACACTTAAAGTCCCATGATCGCCACGCGCTTATGACGCAATTGCTTCCGGTTGCTTTAAGAGGAATTCTACCTCCACATGTACGCCCGCCATCGTGAAGCTATGTGCATTCCTCAATGCAATTTCTCGAAGGCAATCAATCCAATGGAACTAGCTACTCTACGTAATGATGTGGTTCAATGTCTTGTCACTTTGAGTTGGTGTTCCTCCATCCTTCTTTAATATCATGACACACCTCCTAGTTCACCCGGTCAAGGAGATTAATATTCTCGGTCCTGTTCCTACACAACATGTTCCCTTTGAGAGGTTCATGGAGTCCCAAGAAATATGTTCACCAGCCGTGTTTCGCCGAAAGGAAGCATCGCCAAGGGCTACGGGACGAGGAGGTCATTGAGTTCTGTGGTTGACTTCATTCCCGACCTTGACCCGATTGGTGTTCCCGAATCGCGACACGGGGAGACTTAGTGGA
Organism: Phyllostachys edulis; assembly: GCA_036346405.1. Taxonomy (NCBI): domain Eukaryota; kingdom Viridiplantae; phylum Streptophyta; class Magnoliopsida; order Poales; family Poaceae; genus Phyllostachys; species Phyllostachys edulis. The sequence goes on along the minus strand of CM070555.1, from coordinate 65,035,092 downwards.
AAGGGAACACTAGGGAAGAAAACATATATCGGCACGGGGACGATTATTTCAATAAAGCGCACTACACAGCTTCTTCAAAACTCCTCCGGTGGAGCCGTATGTCGAGGTACACAAGGAGTTCCTACGATCCCGCTTCAGGAAGAATGAAGCTTGGATTAGGCGTCATCACATGGAAACTTTCAGCGGTTGGTTGCGTAAAAGAATGTCGTGGTGATGACAATATTGATGAGCAATCAGATTTGTTGGCTAGGCAACCATCGTGGCACATCCTCACGCATAAAGGGTACGAGATAAATGGAAATACATTTTACATCAGTAGCCCAAGATAAAAGGAGCACGAACCAAAACAAGGGTGTCCGCAGAGATGCCATGCACCCAAATGGAAAGAGGCAAACATATTATGGCAGATAGAGGAGATTTGGGAACTAGACTACGACCTAATTTTAAAGTCCCTTTGTTCCAAAGGCTAATGGGTGAAGATGACCGGAGGCGGGTAACAAATGACAAGGAGTATGGAATGACAAAAAGGACCTCAACAATATTGGGTACAAAGACGAACCATTCGTCCTTGTCGCGATGTGAATCGTGTTCTATGTGAAAGACATGTCTACAAAACCCAAGAGAGGGAAAACGACGACAAATCAACCAATGAGCTAAAACGCCACATAGTTCTTTCAGGAAAAGAAACATCGTGGGAATTGAGGACAAGTCGACAAGTCAAGATTATGAAAGGGATGACCGAATCCCGCCTTCAAGCAGACCAAAGACCCAAGCATCTGCTAAATGCCGAGGACACTCCATGGTTACGATGATCATAACCAAGGGTCATACGTCAAGAAGAAGTTCACCATCGTGCCCGCTTGATATATAGTGATGTTTAATAAATAGTGTGTATTAGAGATTTTATGTAATAATTGTAACTTCAGATGTTTCTATCATATTTTTCTTGTTTTTATCATTTCAAATGAAATTCCTATTCGATAAAAGGACACATGTACCTCTGCGGAAGCATGTCTTCTCCACCGTGTCAAAATGACTTGAAATTTTTTAGCAAGTATTTATGCCTTCAAATGAAATTCCCGACTTTTGTGGTTTGAGCCCTTCATTTTGTTTATAGTTGGCTCTTCACTTCCCAAATTGTGGTCACTATAAAAGTCGCTTGAAATGTCAATAAGATAAAAGGAAATGCAACTATTATTTTAAAAAAATTTATGCCTAGTATTTAATTTACTATGCATTTAACAAGAATTAGCATATTTATACAAATAAACTTAATACAAAACCCAAATCTGGAAAACTGTATGAACTCTAATAGTGTAGTGGGGACCTTTAGTCCCGGTTCAGACACGCCTGACTAAAGGTCACACACCGAGACTAAAGGTTCTTCGAAAATATGTCCTCACAAGAACCTTTTAGTCCCGGGCCGTGGCACCACCCGGACTAAAGGTCCAAATTTTTTAGTCCCGGGTCCCAGATTACCACGCTGACTAAAGGTCTTTAGTCCCGTTGGTATTACCGCCTGACTAAAGGTCCCCATCAAGACTTAAACAACAAGGGCTTCTTCCCTTCTTCCACCCTTCCGCCTCCCTCGCTGGGTCTCCTCGGCTCCAGCCTGTCAAGGCCGGCCTCCTCCTTCCTCCGTGGCGCCCCCACTCCCGCCACCACCTCCACTCCTCCTCCTCCGCCGCTCCAGCCTCGCCCGCCCTCCTCCTTCACTGGATCCGGCTGGCCACCGCCAAGAAGAATACACCACCTGCCCGAGCCGCACTCCTCCACGCCGTGAGCTCCCACTGCTTCTTGTCGATGTGCATTTCTCTGCGCAGTTTGTCAAATTATTTCCTTTTGGGGATTGAAAGGAGACCGTTCTGTAAATAGTGGCTGCCAAGTTCTTGATGAAGCCAACGAGGAAGAGATTAGCAGTAGCTTCTCTTGCGTAGAGATGTGCTTGAGTCTCCGAGGTTAGGATAGGCCTACCATGAAACAAGTGGAGATGGCTTTATGGTTTTATGAAATGGCCGAATTCGAATGACAACATGGACGATGCCATGATGGATATTATCAACAATGACGCCTTACAAGGTGCCCAATTCAAGGTGATGACAACAATCAAGAAGTAGATGACGGAGTCAAGATTTTGTCGATTATGAAGATGAGCAAGACAATGTCAAGTAGGTCTATCTACAATCTCTATGTATACATGAAATTCGAATAATTTCATTTGTCGATAAATATATTTATTTAAATCTTTGTGTTTCTACATTCGTAGCTCTCGGATCGACGACAACAACGGGAAGAGTAGAAATGTACGAGGTCCAAGAAGCCGTTGAGGGTCGGTTCATTCTCTCGCAATTCGAGGAGGATACAGCAAAGTACTTGGACCACATGCACGTAAATTTGTCACCATCGTGGGTACCTTGTAAGGGACAGATCCCGATCAATGCTCGTGAATGGAAGCAAAAGAAAGTTGTTCTCATATTAGTTTTGTCTCTCGATCGTGACAAGGCACTAGTTTGGCAAGATGTCCTTCAACATTTCGCTACCGACATGTAAGATGAAGCTTTGAAGGAGAGAGTTAGGAACTGGCTATGAAGAAGATGGCCACACAATTCCAAAGGTTGAAGAAGAAATTGTACAACACATTTATCAGAAGAACCCGACGCCAGATTTCAACACTAAGGCCTACGCCAAGTTGAGGCCGCTTTGGGATGAGTTTGTACAGCCAAGACATCGGAAGAGGGTGAGGCACGGTGAGAAGGAACCAACAGAATGCCCGACAAAAGCAATACCACCATCACTTGGGATCAGGTGGCTACAGGAGTGCCATTCCTAAGTGGGAAAGAATGGAACGGGAGATTCTTGCCAAGGGGATCGAACCAGAATCAATCAACTGGCCTGTGCGCGCCAAGTATTGGTTTTTCGGTCATGGGAAGCCCGACCTAGAGACCGAAAGATAGTGTATGGCGAAAACTCCAAAGAGCAACCAAAGATTTGCTTATGCTCGAGGCTTGGCCGAGAGTGGCAGTGGCACCAACAGAGATAAGGATGAGCCGACATACGCCCGGAGAGTACCGAACACTGCATGCTAACAAGAGGCTATGGGAGGTGTCGGGAGCATGCCTTCCTAAAGACAAAGCCACCTATAGAAGCCGCCAGAGAAAGAAGTACGAGGAGGCAGAGCGGATGCGCAGGATGGAGGAAATGGTTCTTGAGTCACGGAAGTGGCTCGTGAAGCAAGAGAGCGAGAAAAGCACTTGAAGCCAAAATGAATGAGGAAATCAAAAGGCAAGTGCAGATAGCAAGAAGTTCCATCCAAAGGCAAATCGTGATCACACCGGAGTCAACATCACCCCTAATCGCTTGAAAAGGGCTATGCTTCCACCTGAGGTGCCAAGATTCAAGATGACGCAGGTCGCGCTTCCTCGGATGACATCACCGATCCTCTCACGACATGTGAGCTGCACATTCCAGAGGGAATGCCACACCATGGTGGCTATCGGTGTTGTATCTCGACGACCCTACGAAGACACCAAGATGCCATGGGGCATTAATACCTCCCGGATATGCTAGCGCCTCGGTGGATAGAGTTGTGAAAGGTAATAGCAATGTGCCTCTTGACATTGAAGGAGGTGATGGGAGAAGACTTTAGGAGAAGCGGAGAAGACATTCATATGTTGGCGCAAGCGCTATATCATTATTCCTGGGCCACCTCCTCCTCCTCAACAACCTAACCCTAGGTGCGATGAAAGTGAACTAAACATTTTTTCACTAATTATGTATTGGCTTAAATAACGGTTTACTCATACCACGTTGTTTTCACAGCAGAACCTCCCCAACCTAAGTCCAATTATCCATTCACCACCGTCACAAGTGTTGCGGGCGATGACAATGAAGTGGAAGACACGGCCGCATCCCCACCGCCCCATCGCTTCCACGGCGGCTCCAACGCCGACGCCGCCACATCCGCCCATCGCTTCCACTGCTGGCTCCAACGCCGCCATCGCCCCATCGCTTCCACGGCGGGCTCCAACGCCGCCACCGCCGCTTCCATCGCTTCCACGGCGGGCTCCAACGCCGACACCGCCGCCTTCTCCAAAGAAGAGGCGCACCACACAACGGCGCGCGCCGCCCCACCGCCAAGAAGAAACCTCAGGAGAACACCACTATTTCTAAGACGCATTTAAACTTTCCTATGAGAAGATCGCCGAGGAAATAGATGCTTCAAAGGAAAACAGATGTGGATGCTTTTCGAAAAGTCAAGGCTAAAAGTGAAGCGGTTAAACCCCGAGAAGTCAGATTTCTTCAGACGTCCGAAGTTCTAAGGCAAAGGGTGGACGCCACGAAAAAAGTTACGCATGCTCGTAAGGATTCGCCACTATCGGACTATGACCGCACTCTCACAAGTCAATTGAGGAGGCGAAGAAGAAAGAGAAGAGAGCACTGGAAGGGTGTTGCACACCGGGGAACAATCACAACAATCAAGGCCCCGCTTAGTTATTGGGAATGAATATGGTTCAAACACTAACGCATAGAACAGATATCCGAAATGTGCATTTGGATCAACTTGATGAATTTTTCATGAAACCGGTCTAAGCATTTCCCAAATTCTCGGCGAGCACACATCAAAAGTGCTCCGAAGTTGATAATTGGAAGAAGGAATATGTATATGGCAAGAGTCTATACAACCCCGAGAAGCTCATGGAACTTCAGACGCAAATGTACTTGTTAAACAAGGGTACATGGCGGCGTGTCGCAAAAAGCGGATGACTATATTTGCGCTAAAATTAGAAACCATCATTACTTCCGTATGGCGACATTATAATGGTTCGCTTTAATGAGTTACACCAATATGCCACATGAACGCTTCTAGACAAATCTCTCATCACCGCTTTTGTCTCAGACGTGATTCTTTCTTTTAATAATCTCACTCTAGCATATGTATATGTATAAGTAATTATCCTCACACTAGCTAGCATGTCTATACATATGCAGAGACATGATGAGAGACCTCACACGAGAAACGACAAGAACATTGGTTTCATGGATCCATATATCGTATTCAAGGACCCAAACACTCCCTACGATCAATGGAGACCTCAAACGGAGAGGAATTTCCTGAGGTTCTTGATCAACCAAAAGAACAAAAGATTTATACTCTTCCCTACAACTTTGGGTGAGTGTTGTTATCGTGGTGCACATTTTACTTTACTTACTCAATCCAACATAAAGATATATATGTTGACTCTATAAACAAATGCAATTTTCATCGATAATCGATTGTCTTCGATCTCTCCGACGGTCATTTGCTAATCTATGACTCGTTGAGAAAACCGCAGAAGATTACCAAGATATGATAGACATTATCCAGGTAACTTCGATCTTTAAATATTTATTCCTCGCTTCTTTAACTCGCAATAGTTAATTAACGATCCAATTATTAAGTGGTTTGGGCTTGGTTCGCTCAATACACACCGTCCGGATCCGAAAGCGCCACTTCCCGATCCACACCGACCGGATGTAAGTTGTACTAGCTCCCCGATCTTTACCTTATCATGCTTCACCACGCCACGGATGACGAGAGTAATCTTTTATATCGCATGATGGTTCTACTACACCACCACCGTGCAACAATTTGTGTGGATACTACGCTTATGAAGTTCCTCATGGTGTATGCAAAAGAACCCATCTACAGATGCGTAAAGTGAATAAGTATATATAATAAATCCATTTTATTTATTTGTTGCTATTAAATAAATCTTATGTATATTAATACTTCTTTCGCTTAATGCAAATTGAAGGAGATATGGTTGAAGGAACAGTGTTGGATATGGACCGCCTCAAAGGAATTCAAGAGACAATCGCAGATTTCTAATGAGCATGTCCTCAAGCCCGCACCGAAGTTCTACTTTAACCCAGATGAACAATTGAAGCCAAACCAGATTTAACATTTGTATGACATTTAAGTGGAGGACAACATTTGTGTTGTAAATACCAAGGATGCATGAATAATGTTGTAAATTTTATGTGCATATATATATATATTATACATATATATAGCTCCATAATATATATAGTTTCATACTTTATTTGTGTGTAATAATGTTCCAAACTAAATTATATGTGGGCGATACATATATTAGCAAATAAGAATACGATTTGAAAACCTAATGTAATTGTAAAACCAAAATCAATAATGAATTGAAATGGAAACAAAAAGAAAAAAAACATTTTAGTCCCTATTGGTAATACTAACCGGATTAAAGGGGCCCTGTGGTTTCACCTTTCAATGGACCTTTTTTGTCCCGGTTGGTATTACTAACCGACTAAAGGTCGGCCTTTAGTCCCGGTCGGGCCGGACTTTTAGTCCCGGCAGGTATACTAACTGGGACTAAAATCGGCCTTTAGTCCTGGTTTGGGACCCGGACTAAAGGTGAGACATTTAGTCTCGATTTCTAGTCCCGCTCTATAATCGGGACTAGAGGCCTTTAGGCCCGAGCAATGTGCCGCCTGCTCAGTAGTAGTGGTGGGTGGTGGTGGCAACATGTTGAGGAGGAGAGGCTCACGGGAATTAAGGGGACAGGAGGCAGTGGTGAGAGAGCAACACTCGAGGAAGAGGTCGAACTCGAAGGGGACATCGAGGGCTCAGGTGACGCAGCTTTTTTCAGATTTTTTTTTGTAGGGGTAAGATTAAAGGGGATTAGGTCTTGATATTTGATTCGCCCATGGCCGATGGAACGGTCATCTCATTTTGAGGCGACGTGGCAACATGATATGGTTCCTCTTTTGCTAAATAACATTCAATGGTCGCTATGATTTAACTTTAATTATGGCTCATCCAATTAAGGGCTGGATGTTTTTTTGTCAATTTCTAGAATATTTATCTTTTTTATTAACAGTTATAAAATGACTATCATGAGTTTTTATTATATATAAGGATAGATATATGAACCATGCCTTCACGTTCGTACAGTGCGCACGGCGCTGCATGATTAACGCGTACAATCATCAACCAACAGCACGCGGCACGTACATCTAACGGGTCATATATGCATCGACATGCATGCTTCTCCCGCCGCGGGCAGCGACTTACAGCCATGCAGGCTGGCCGGCCAAAGGAGGCGAGTGCGTGCGTGCTATGGCGCGCGGCTATGCGCGCGTACGGGGAGTATATACGCAGCTGACGCTATATATCGTACGTGCTACGGCAATGCAACGCTGGAAGCTAGCATGTCGTGTGTCGGTAGCGAAGCTAGGATTTTGACGATGGTGATGCGAATTTAATGCCACATTCATTCTAACACAAAAATTTAAATGACATAATATAGAAGTTCAAATGACACAAATTACATGTTTGCACTACAACCGACAACACAAAGTGTTTTAAAAAAATTATAACATGATACGACGTTCCTACATATTTGAAAGCGGTTGATTACAACATCGTCACTAACTTGTAGAAAAAAATAAAGACTCAATGAATGTAACTAAGCGATGGGTTTGGGTGTGAGACGTCAGACGACTAGGGCAAACGTATGATGCGATGGTGATTGGATTTAGGGATCGATCCTGAGCCAGGCTGCCAGGGAGGTGTCGACCTTGTGGCTTGGTGGGCTTTGGGCAGCTGGGTCATTACAGTTGGCTATGTGGACCGTTGGGTTTGTGGGCGTAGGCTGCCAAGGCAAATTGAAGAAGGAGTGTCTCTCGTTCTAATATATGACGTTGACTTAAAGATGTAGTCAAACTTATCTAACTTTGACTAATAATATATGAAAAACTATTTAGATTGATCATGAGTGAATAGTATAATTAGATTTGTCATGATAAATATTTTCATAATATAATAATTTTTAATTTTTACTAACAAAATCATATGAAAAGTAATGGTCAGTTATATAAGTTTGACTGCATGTTTGGTCAAACGTCATGTATTTAAGAACGGAGGGAGTATTAGTTAGTGTATATTTTGTGTATTAGAGGTATATATACTAGGTATTTTGGCAAAAAATTTAGGGTACAGTTATACCCCACGCACCTTCATCAGCTCGGCCACTGTCGTATGTGTGTTCGCGCACCACTCTTGGATTGGGTCAAGGCGTCTCTTTTTTGAAACATCTTGCCTCCTGCGCATAGTGCACCAGGGAAAACGGGCAAAGAAGCGACACTTGGTCAGACCTGAACGTAAGCCTCACGAGGGTCGCTACTGCTTTCGTCCATGAATGGTGACGAGGAAGAGGTGGAAAGGATGTTGGGGAGACAAAAAAAAACCGGTGCTTACGATTGGCACCGCTCGGATACCATGAAAGCGAGAATATGTTTTGGACATAGGTAGGTTGATACATCAACTCCCTCTCGCCCCCTCCGTGACTCAGACCTCGACGCTTTTCTTCCACACAGCAGCCTCCCAAGACCAAGGCTCAAGCCTCCCCCCTCCCCCTCCCCCCGCCCCCCTTCAGCCATTCCCCCCCTTACCACCCCTTCCTATCCCTCCGCCGCCTTCTTCCTTTTTCTCCCCTCCAGACCGCTCTTCGCACCACGACCCCCTCCGCTTCCTCCCTCAGACTCCAAAGACTCCCACCTCCTCCATTCCTCCCACCTCCTCATCAGAGCCATTGCCGGGCCAGATCCAGATCTCGATCCGCCCGCCTGAGCTCGAGCTTCTCCTCCCTCCAAGCCCCGCTGATAGCCCCTTCTAGCCACGCCTCCGTCACTTCCGCCTCCTCAAGAATGGCTCCCTCCCAGATCTTTGGCCAGATCCGTATTGATTAGTTCCATCTTTATGCAGATTCTCCAAATACAGTTCCACCAGCGGCACCTCATTTATCGCCTCGCCGCCTAATTGCCTCTCCACCCAACTCCATTCAAGAGCCTCAAAGACCTCTCAAAGCTACTGAAGATACACGGCGTGCCCCATCCCATCGAAGCTTCCTCGAGCGTGCTGCGTATTCCCAAGTCAGAGAAGGGATGACCTCGTCCAACCCCAAAGCCGTTCGGCCCGGCGCAACAGAAGGGTGGCAGGAAGTTAAGCGGCCTCACTGGTGGCGTGCAGAGGGTCGGCGTTCCACCCGGCGGGTTGACACAACTTCAACAGCCTCCTTGCTCCTCAAATCTGAAGGAAGATGTTTTCGCTGCCTCTCGCGCGACCATAAAGTCCACAACTGCCGTGATCCCATTCGGCGTCTCCTCTGCCTCTCCTCTGGGCACAGGGCAAGGGAGTGCAGGTGCAGGATTAACCAACTCCTCTCCACCACCACACGTCAGCGCTAGCAAGCCCCGCCGAAGCCCCCTCACCGGCGGGCTACCCCGAAGCCAAAGGCCCCAGCCATAACGTTCCTGGGTGCACTAGATACCAGGCCGGAGGAGGACTACTGTGTTGTCAATGGTTACCCCCAGCTTGACCGAGCCCGTCAGGATTGGGAAGCTACTGCACTTGTGGCGTGGGTGTTGAAGGGTGATGCCAACGCCGATGACAGTGCGGTTGCGGAGGCTGTCCGGTGTTGCTTCGGCCTGCGCCGGGATGAAGTCGATGTCTCCCTCCACCACCCGGAGACCTATCTCCTCAAGTTCGGTAGCAAGCTTACTAGGGACAAAGTGCGCGAAGCGAAGAAATTCCAACATGAGGCCTTGGAGATCCATGTGTGTCCCTGGAGGGCTGTGAGTCACGCCTTCGGAGCGGCGATGTTCTTCCGAGTGTGGCTCTGCCTGGAAGGGCTACCGGTGTTTGCTTGGACACCGGATGTAGCGGAGCGATTCGTCGGCAGAAAATGCTCGCTGCACACCATTGAAGGGGTCTCGACGAGCCAGGAGGACACGAGGACCCTCAACCTCTGGGCCTGGACGGCCAACCCGAGCTCCATCCCTAAGGTGGCCTGGATCACCTTCACTTCGCTGGGCTCTGATTCAAGCGGACCAGAAGCGAGTTCCCGCCTCCCTAACAAATGGAGGCGCGGACTCACCCACCGGGTGATCATTCACCTTGACTACGTCGAGGATCACACTGCAGCACCTCTCGACGACTTCATCTCGATGGCGGACACTGCTGCGTACGAACCGATCACAACAAGCCTCCCTTGGAATTTGGGGGCAGTGGACGGCACGCCAGAATCAAAAGGGAGGCCGAACCACTTGCCTCCACATCCGCCGAGGCAGGAAGAGGAAGCGGAAGAACACCACGAAGCTGAAGCGCACCGCGATTCCCGCGGTCAATGCCGTCCCACTCGCCGTGGGGTCTACGATGACCATCCTACCTCCACGATCTGGAAGCATAAGGATGATGACGACAGGGACGACGACAAGGGCCGCCACAACCACACCAGCCATATAAGCTACAGGAGCTCACACGCCCTCCAGTAATATAAGGTCCCGGCAGGAACGGAACGCTCTTCGCCAGGACACCACCACGGCAACAACCAGGAGCGCTGGTCAGGGCGCCGGGGACCAAAGACTTCAACCGGCCTCAGACAAGGTGCCACCGGTGTTGATCTCCCCAAGCACTCACCAGAACAGGTCAAAGCTCACACTGATCGAACTCTCCAGGAGCTCTTCACTGCATACGCCAATTCCATGCGCATAGCTCTACATGAAGTCTTCGACAACACCAACCACCAGCCCTCCCTGCAAACTCCATCCTACTCAGAGTAGGCTCGAGGCGATTGGTCACAGAAGTCGAGGATTACATCCTGGCCGCTCTCGGCTCGGCTGGTACCCCTGTGCTTGCCCCGGCTCTGTCGTCTCCTCACCCAAGCCAACTTGGTCTAACTTCCTCCAGGCAGCAGGTCGTCTAATGGCTCCAACATCTCCGAAACAGGTCATTGCCCAAGAGCCTACCACTAGCCAGGAGAACCACATTGACACAAGCTTCTCTAACCCTCAAGCCCCGCTGGTAGCCCCTCAGATCCGTGGTTTCCAGACAGTTCCAGAGGACGCCCGCCGATGCCCAAGGTCTCTCCGAGCGCCCTCCTATTCCGCCAACACCTGCTTCCACCAGGTACCATTGAGGAGGTGTCTGGGTCAACTCAAGGGTCACCTCTGGGAAGGTGCTTGTCACCCTCCACAGGACCACACCTCAATGAGGCAGATCTGCACATGCAGATCACCAACCAAGTGCAGATGCCAGAGATGACACTCCTAATCCAGAGCAGCCCAGGAGTTCGAAGTGGCAGACCTAAAGAGGCGCTGTTTCAACCCCGCCCCCCGATCCTGAAGCCCTCGACCGACTCTCCCCAAACCATATGCAACAAGACTTCGGCTTCACCTCCAACGCAGCAGAAGCGCCAAGCTTAAAGCTTGGCTCCATGCCGCATCACGCCTAAGAAGCCTCGCCCAAAATCGGCACTTACCTAAAGACTAACCATCGACGGAGGAGGCGCCAAAGAATACATCTTCATTTGAAGCGCTTATACCAAGATGATACATCGCCGCTTTGTCGCAGTTTTTTCGTTGGATCGCCACCACTTCGCAGCAGACGGGTTTTGCCGAGCTCGTGAGGTTTTGGCGTGTCCGACACCTAAGAGATCGAGATCGCGATTACTACATCGCTTGCCTTCACTCTCGATTTCACCAAAGAGCTCAGAGCGCTTTGTGGCAGCTGCCTAGAGCTCGCTTCTTCACCACCGTAGTCGATTTACATTGCTGTGATCATGCGTAGTACCATGATCGCTTCCCGCTACTTTTGCCTTTCGTCGCTTTTTCTCTCGCTTTTCCTTCGCTTTGCCGGACGCCGTTGTTCCTCCCCTGATGTTTGCTACTGTTCTCTACTCCTAAATGGCCTCAGCGGGTTCGGTTATTTGCTTTGGCCTTTTTTCTGTTTGATGGATGCTGACAGTTTGTCCAAGGATGCTGGTAACTGTTGTCGGCTGTCAAACTAGTCGGTTGCTTTTTGGATGTCCAATGCGGTCACCTTCTGTGTTAGTTTCCTCTGGCAGTGGTATTTTGTTTTGGATGCTGACTGCTTGCTGATTGTGGTCTACAACGGCGTTGGCTCCTGCTGTCTGCCTTCTATCTTTCCCAATGCTGCTTGCTTGATATATGTGGCCAATACCAGTACCGGTATTACTGTCAGTCGTTTTCCTTTTCGGTGGATGTTGGTTTGTTGTTGACTGTGGTCACCACCTATGTTGGTTCATGCTGCCAGTACCCTTCTGCTGTAGTTCGTCTGAAAATCGAGGAAGCTGCTTGGTCGTTGAATGTGATCTCTTCCTGTGCTAATATCTACTGGCAGCCGTATAACTTGATGGATGTTGTTTGCTTGTTGATTGTGGACTACAATGATGTTGGCTCCTATTGTATGCCTCCTCTCTTTCCTATTGCTGCTTGTTTGAGGATTATTTCCACTACCAGTACTGGCTCCTACTGTCAGCCGATTTCGGTGGCTGTTGGCCAGTTGGTTACGGACACCACCTTAGCTGGTCCCTGCTGCCAGCTCTCTTCTTCCGTAGTTTGTCTGAAATTCGAGGGCATTACCTGTGTCGGTCCCAGAATTCAGCTGGAGGCTACCTGTTCGCTGTCTGTGGTTTCCTTTGGTGTCGGCCTCCATAATCTCCCGATTGTGTCAGCCATCCCACCAATTAGTCACATGAAAGTCCTCACCTGCTCGGGACATGGGCGCTATCGCTCTACCGCCAAGTGCGTTGGTCGCTCACATCTTAGAGTCCTCAAGGATCTGGTTCACCAGAGGCTTACACCGGTTCCAAACTACCAAATCATCGCTACGTCTCTACACGCTACCAATTAAAGATCTTCCTGCACATCTTGTCCATTCCTCTTCAAGTTGTTACCTCAAATTCTAATGACTGGTCCAAACATTAACATTTTAAGCTGGAACGTGTGTGGTCTTAACAACCAAGCCAGAAGGTCGACAGTCTATGAGACTTTGACCACGACAACATGCCATTTAGCCTACCTTTAGGAAACTAAACTCAATAATGTCGACCTCAACCTAGCTGGCTACCTCGGGGGCTTCAACCTGCGTAGCTACGTTCAAAAACCGGCTGAGGGCACAAGGGGTGGCATTCTCCTCCTGTGGAACAACGATTGTATCGACGTTGCGGAGGTGCATCAGTCGGTCTTCAGTCTGTCAGCGACCGTCATCTTAAGAGAGTGCAAATCGACTTTTCGTTTAACCATCGTATACGGACCCTCTCAAAGTAGCACCAAGCGGGTTTTTTTTTGCAGGAAATTGCTTCCTTAAAACCTCCCTTAGGCTCCAATTGGTTGGTCCTGGGTGACTTCAACCTCACCCGCCAAGCCGCTGACAAAAACAACTCCAACATCAATCCAAGACGCATGGCACAATTTCAAAACATTCTTAATACCTGTGAATTAAAAGAAATCCACCTTCAAAACAGAAAGTTCACGTGGAGCAATGAACGCCATTCAACCCTTGTCGACCGACTAAGCCTTCAGAACGCAGTCGACACCTTTTTGAAAACCATGTCCTTCAGTTCGCTTCTTCTATCTCCGATCATTGCCCCCTACTGCTCTCAAACTCCTCAGGCCCGGAGCGCCCAAAAATCTTTTGGTTCGAAAGCTTCTAGACCAAGATGCCAGGCTTTCTCGAGACGGTCCAAAAAACATGGCTCGCCCACTGCCCGCACTCAGAGCCAATGCACCGGATACATCACAAATTAGCAAAGAATAACCCTCAAAAGTCCCGAGTAGTGACTCTTCCCTGCACTAAAGCTCTACTACACATGGCCTTAGAGCTCATCCCGCGCTTGACGTGGCTCAAGAAACCAGGTCCTAACCTCCTGTGAATCAAGATCGAGGGCAAACTTAAAAAGAGAGTCATGGGGCCGGCAATGTTGAGCGCATCAGAAACGCCAGAGTTCTCAGATTGTCCTAAGAGAAAGCGATGCCAACACAAAATTCTTTCACCTTAAGGCCAATGGACGCAGACGAAAAACCACATCCTCAGCCTCAACTGGGCTTATTGGGCTACTCAAGACGAGAGAAAGAGAGACTTAATCCAAAAGCACTTCAAGACACGCCGCCCCACCCAACCTCGTGATCATCGTTTCAATGGGGAGGTGCCGAACCTCCTACGATAGACTCGCACTTCGCAAGACGCCACGTAAAATGAAGTTCTCAACGCTTTAGACCACCTTCCAGGGGACAAAGCTCCGGGACCGGAGGGCTTCTCCACTACTTTCTACAAATCTTGCTGGTCAACCATCAAAGCAGACATCATGGCAGTTTTCAATAGCTTCCACTCTCTCCGCACGTCTCATCTACACCTCCTTAACTCAGCTAACATCGTGCTCATCCCAAAAAAAGAGGGGGCAGACAGAGTGCAAGACTATAGACCTATCAGCCTCATTCACGGCTTGGGAAAGTGGATTGCTAAGACACTAGCGCTGCGGGTGGCCCTGTTCCTGGACAGTCTGGTCTCGCAAGCTCAAAGCGCTTTCATCAAGACGCGAAGCATTCAAGACAACTTCCTTTACGTCCGCAACCTGATAAGAAGGCTACATCGCCCAAAACTCCATCGCTTTTCTCAAGCTAGATATTGCTAAAGCCTTCGACACAAATTACCGATTACCTCCTTGACCTCTTCAAAAAGAGGCTTCCCCACAGATGGACTAACTGGTAGCGCCTCTTAAGATCAGCCTCTTCTAGAGTTCTACTTAATGGCATCCCCGGGAAGGTGATCTCCCACGGAAGGGGGCTAAGGCAAGGAGACCCTCTGTCACCCTTCCTCTTCATTTTGGCCATTGACCCCATCCAGCATCTTCTAGAGGTAGCCACGGACATGGGCGCTCTGGCCCGCACACAAGACCGCTTCGCCAGACTCAGAACCTCCATTTACGCAGATGACGCAGCCATTTTCATCAACCCAAGTGTCAGCGAAATTCACATAACCTTCCAAATCCTCTCCATTTTCGGGACGGTCTCCGGCCTTCATACCAACTTCCAAAAAAGAAAAGTTCTTCCAATAAGTTGCGACCACCTTGACCTGAACTCGGTCCTCCAAGACTTCCCGGCAACCCGATCGACCTTTCCGACCAAATATCTCGGATTACCGCTCACCTACAAAAGGCTTAGTAGGGTGGATTACCAACCGCTTCTGGACAAAGTCGGAGGGCGGTTGGCAGGCTGGCAAGGCCGTCTTCTGTCCCCAGCAGGGCGGGCCACCCTGGTCAAATCCGTCCTCACCTCGATCCCGATCTATTACCTCACGGTCTTCAAGACTCCCAAGACGGTCCTTAACGCCATGGACCGAATCAGGCGTCGATTCCTGTGGGTCGACACGTTAATCAAGACAAACGGAAGAGTAAAATTAATTGGGCTAAAGTGTGTCACCCAACCCAGCTTACGGCGTTCGGCATTCTCACCTCCCGCACTCTCCTCAAAGACTTAGATCATACCGGTTGTGGCAAAATTGAAGAACTAATCCAAACCGTGGGTAGGAATGGAAATCCTTTGCATTTAAACTAACGTTGTTTATTTTCGGCAGCTACTACAATCTCCCTCGGAGACGGCCAGACGGCTATCTTTTGGTACTCGGCTTGGCTGAACGGAGAAGCACCCGAAGACCTAGCCCCTAAGATCTTCGAGATCTCAAAATGGAAAAACCGAAACGTGGCCTCGGCGCTACAGAATGGACGTTGGATACAAGATTTAAACCTTCTACAGGGTTTGTCAACCCACCACATCCAACAATTCGTAGGACTTTGAACCAGCCTCAACTAAATTCAACTGTCACACACCAACCCAGACGACATATCGTGGAAGCCTACCGTGATAGGATTATACTCTTCAAAATCCGCCTACAATTTATTCTTCCTGGGGCCCATTATGATTTAACTTCAAGACTTTAACTGAAAACCCATGCCCCCTAAGTGCAAATTCTTCGCGGGTGGCAATCCAAAATAAGCTCGACCTCGACAGCAGATTGAAGCTGGGTGGCCTAACCAATATGGCCCCCTATGCGTATTAACACCTTGAATCGCCTTGCATCTCTTCACCCAATGTCGCTTTTCTGTCAGAATCTGGAAGCACATGGCGGACTGGCTCGACAACGATAGCCTACAGCCATCCCTTTGGCCCCCCAATATGTACTTCCGAGAGTGGTGGTCAAATGCTGCAGAAAAGAAAGGCTCTGTGAAAACCATTTACCACAATCTCGATTCTCATAACTGGGAAACTGAAGGAACGTAATGCTAGAATCTTCAACAACAAAGCCACCAGCCCGGTCGAGCTCCTAGCGAAGATCAAGGAGGAGGGAAGATCCTGGTTTCTAGAGGGGGGCAAATGTCTGGAGTCTTTCAATTCTCTGTAATTAAGGCCTTGTAACACTGCAACGGTTCTTTGCGGTTCGTGTTCCGCCCTTCTTTATTAATATAACAGGCAAACCTTCTGCCGGTTGTCATTAAAAAAAATGAAAGCGAGAATAACTCAACGCTTTGCTCTCATTAACAGACCAAGAGTATAAATACGCACGCGCAAGGATACAAGCGGCGGCAGAAGTGCAACGCACAGCAAAGGATTCTCACTCAAGGAAGGCGACCAATTAGTCAATTCGCTGAAGAAGAATAGAACACCAACACTGGGGAGGAAGCCCCGCACCTGGGACTCCTACCAAAGCACGCCCAGTCCAA
Source organism: Phyllostachys edulis (assembly GCA_036346405.1). Classification (NCBI taxonomy): domain Eukaryota; kingdom Viridiplantae; phylum Streptophyta; class Magnoliopsida; order Poales; family Poaceae; genus Phyllostachys; species Phyllostachys edulis. The sequence goes on along the minus strand of CM070555.1, from coordinate 65,018,500 downwards.
ACCAGCCGAGCAACAACAAAACAAAAAACCTCACCCATAGCTATCAAGCAAAGTCTAGAACTGGCAGAGATTGAAGCAAAGCACAGAGCTGAAGATACTCTTGCAGTAGCCTAGTCCCAGATAGTTGGGCGAGATTAGTGCATATGGCCTACTAGTACCCGTCTAATTTTAGGGAGAGTTTGTTTTGCGTAGTCATACAGTATTTAGATAGTATTCATTATAGATATTAGAGTTTATATGGTATCTCTTCAGGATACGTAAAATCCTTGCCGGATACGAATAGTCGTTTGCTGTTAATAAAAGAGCACCCTTGTAATCAGATTTTGTGAACAAGAAAAAGAGCAATAGAAGAGAGAAAATCAGAAAAGTTGTAGTTGTTCCGGCGGCACAAGAAACTTTCTTGCGTTTGCGTGCGTTCATCTTCGGTTTGAGCCAACAGATTATCTTTGTCTACTTCACTTCATATCCTCCTCGTGCGTCGACCCGTCGAGATCGGACAACTCGCCGGCCGGTGATATGTCCATATCCTCTGTCTGCAGTAGAGTTTGAACGCGAAGCGCACGCACGCGTCACACAGACGTCGCTACCAGATTTCACATACGCCTGGAAAGTGGAAACAGGGGCGGGGCGGCTAAGTACCTGTACGTGGTGCAGTTGCTGTGTTAATTATACACAGACGTCCTTTTTTGCAGAGTCAAATCATAAAACAACGGTTCTCTAAAAGCCTCCACATATAGGACGATCCCGATCTCGCCTACTCGAAGATATCAGTGGTGTGATCAAACAAGTCCCACCGGCCTCTCCCTATTTGCCAAGCTTGGCTTGAAAGTCCTTTGTGTGTGCAAGTGTGTCTAGTAACCAGTGTGAAAATGACCTTAAAACACCAGTATAAAAATGTGTATGTGTGGTACGTGAGCGTGGTGTGTGTATACCTATGCGCCTACTTTGTAATCACAAATGAAAAAAATGTGAGCAACAACCTCATTTGCAAAGAGGACAGAATCGATCTACGGAAAAAGGAGAGAGCAAGTGAAGGGGAGGAAGGAAATTGAAAGATACGTCATGTAGACGGGGAGCTGTAATTTTCATGATTTAGATTTGAAGGCACTAGAACAACCAGCAGCATCTTTTCTGACTGTGAATCTGTGACACTACCTTTAACAAGTTCTACTGACAACAAAAATAGTGAAACTAAATATTAATTAATTACCGAGTACCACTAGTTAAACACATGCATCATCTCAAAAGGAAAAGAAGTTTAGACACATGCATAAATAACCATTCATCCTCTAGGGAGTTCGTGTTAATTATTAATCACGTACTGTTTCATCCTCAAGTCCTGATTGTATAACAGCTAGCTATGTTCCTGTAGAGCATCCAGGTAATCCTCTTCATATATATCTTCTGACCATATGAGCACGTGCGTACATGAAATATGGTTATTGATGCTGCTGCGTATCCTTCGGTATAAATGAACACTACCGAGACGGCTTTTGTTGAAAGTGTCCCATACTTTGCCGAGTGCTTTTATCGGCACTGCAAAGAGCCCATTTGCCGAAAGTGCCGAGATAAAGAACTCGCAAACACACCGCACTGCAAAGAGTGGTTTGTCGAAAGTGCCGAGCACTCTAAGCAAACCATTACACTCAAGAAAAGATATGGTTTGCCGAGTGCCCGCACTCGCAAACAAGAACACCGTAAAGGGCACCACTGCTAACGGCCGGCAAGTGCCACTTGCATTTTTGCCGAGTGTCCAAAAAATGACACTTTAGCAAAGAGGTTCCTTTTTGAACCGAGTGTCATTTTTGGACACAAAGAGTGCAGACTTGTCAAGATTTTTGATATCATTGGAGGCATGATAAAATTTGAGAAGGTTTCAAGTTGTCACGCATTTATGCTTGCAAACCTTAGAAAGACAGAAGAATACATGACAACTTCTTCGGAGATTCTTCGGTTTGCAAGCATCATACGTGACAACTTGCGCGAAACCTTCTGAAATTTTTATCACAGCCTCCACATATGATATCATGACATCTTGACAAGTTTCATGATTTTCAGACTTCGTTTGCTTTTTATACAATTTAAAAACAACTCGACCGCAAGTTCGTGGTCATGTTTCGTGAACAAGATGTTCGAAATTGGTGGTCTGTTCCTGGTTACGGCCTCACATTATACTAAATAACATGAATATCATTTTTCCATTCATTTTTTTCCATTATTCGAATGACTAGCAGTTATAATTTGAATTATCCAAGAAAATTCAATTAATTGAAATAAATTAAAGAAATATAGAACAAGTCCGAGAAATATGCCACATTGGAACATGGAGTACCAGGTATTGTATGAGGACCGCAGAAAAGTTTGAGGTCAAAAGTGGAAAATGGTTTGCCGAGTGTCAAAAATGACACTCTAAGAAGGAGCCTTTTGCCGAGTGTCGCTTTTGACACTCTAAGAAACCATTTTTGAATTTTTTTAAAACCCTCTTGCCGAAAGTGCCGATCGGGGCACTTTCAGCAAGGGGGATTTAAACTCCCCGCCGGTCTGCCCACCTGGCCCACACACACGCACACACGCCGCCCCCCACACACCTCACACACACACACACACACACACACACACACACACACACACACCATGCACAGCCACCACACACACACACACACACACACACACACACACACACACACAAGGCCAAGGCCAAGGCCACGGCCAGAGGAGGAGGAGAAAGAGAGGAGGAGGAGGAGAGGAGGAAGAAGGTGGATTCGCCATACTCGAGCCGCCGTCTTCGCCAGAGGTCTCCGCCATTCATTCTGTTGATTCGCGCCTCGCCAGGAGCTCGCTGCCATTGCCGCAGTACTCACCATTCTAGTTATGCTTATCTCGCCGACGGCCATCGAGGGCGCACGTCCGGGCTCTGTGGTGCATCTCTGACGCCTTGCTCGCTGCTAGATGAATGACTAGTGGCTATTTGAATGAAATTTCTAACTACTAGTATTAGAATGTCATTAGCCTAGTGATAATTCGGATTATCTTCAATCTGGTTTACTTGAAGTTGTAAGTTATATGTCCACGACGCAATATGGAATTATACCCTGTAAAGTTAATATTAAAGTTGCAGTTGCTTTTGAAAATTACATGAAAAATGTAATTTCAACAGAAGGAAAAAAATTCAACTTACCAAAGAAACACATCCTCACTTAAGTTTATAGTTTTAGATGCTTTGCTTATGCCACCTCTTGTCAAATGAAACATCGATCGAAAATGTCTGGATGTTCTCACCTGAGAGGATTAGCAAGGAATCTCTGTCAGCATCTAATAGCATATGTCTCTTGATATGACATGAATCCAGCAAGTGATGAAACACTAGGATATGTCTCTAAGCCCAAGGATAGTTGGAGCTTGGTTCCTAGGATGCCTAACAAACTCTTGAATGACATTTCTCATTGTGAGCTTCTTCCAGATAGTTGTCCTGATAGCATGGTATATAAATGAACAGAAAGTTTTTATAGAGAACCTAAACTATAGAAGAATGTCCAGTTCATTACTTGATTCATATCAATTATTTCTAGTAATCAGTTTTGTTTTCTAATTCATTAAGTCATTATGAATGTGTGTATTCGAAACCATTAGAGTGATGTATGTGTATGTCAAATGACAATGACCTATTGTCATAATTTCAACTTTAAAAATTCATAACTAATTTAATTTAACTCTAAAACGAGTGAACCCAATTTTGCTGATCTTAGAATACCATGCTCTACCTGTCATAAAATTTCACACTCAACAACCTCCTAGAAAATTGTGTGATGAACAGTACCGAAAACAATTAAATTGGAATTTCCAGCCGATTGAAATTGTTTTAGCCATAACTTTTTCATACTTTATCCAAGTCGAATGATTCTTGTTGCTAAATTCATTTAAAATCGTGGTCTTCCTGCTGTATAAATTACATGGATTTTGTTGACTTTGGATTTTTGAATCTTTTTCGGTGTTCGTCGTTTTTATTGGATTTTCTCGTTTATGCGATAGGTACCAACAATATTATCGATTGGGAGAGTATTCTCTGCAGCAGGTTAAGCATCTCCAAAGAAAGGCAAGCAGTTTGATCATATCTTATCCAAATGTGCATGTCGGCCATCGTGCCGTTGGTTTGCTACCACACTTTTAGCATACCACAATATCTTAGCTTGGTGACCCACCTGTCATGGACACAACCCCTTGCCATATTGTGCCACACTCGTGGTAGATGATTTTTGTGCCACAATAACTGTGGCATGCCCTAAGTTGTTTAAGTAGTTTTCAAAATTTAACTTGTCGCTCCCGTCCTTGCGTTTGCATGTTAGTTGTTATTCGGAGTTACGGGCAGTGCTTTTACATCTAGTTCGGGGGTTTCGAATTACTTCTTATTAAGGATTTATTTAATGTTTTGATGGCTCATTACCTTACAAACATGATGTCTACTACCACCGATCACAAAAAAAGTGTTGTTATTTACTTTTGAAGTATTCATGATGTAACTTTGACCGTGATTTCTCCTAATCATATATTTTCCGTATCATGGTCGTAGATCACGTAACCCAGTTAGGCGTCTCCCGTTCGAAAGAGATACGGTTGGAAATATGCGATATTTCCATATCTAAAACCGTGTCTGCTTCAATTGTCCACGTTTTTGGACAGCCAGCGGATGAGGTGGGGTTAGTTTCCATGAGTGCTGCTCGATCCAGGAGCAGTTTGGCATCATCTCCTGTTGTTCTCCGGATACACACTCTCCTGGCAGACGGTATTTGGAGAACGGCGAAAAAAATTTGCTCTTGATAGGAGTAGAGCATGGAAACTAACCTCATCTACGATCCTCTGTGGATTAGGACCTATCTTCACCTATTAGATAGGAGAAAGATCGTAGATGCATTTGATTCTTATATTACTCCTCGATATGTTAGAGGATGGATGACCGTGAGTGGATGTACACGGGCCACTCAAGTCAGGGTTCGTTGTCCGATGAATGGATTGGGAAGACCGATGCTTTCTTGGAACTAGCATTTGCCAAGGTTAAAGGAGCGCGTGCCACTTGGTGTCCCTGCAGCAGATGTGCAAACACGCGTCGACAAACAAAGGAGGTCATGGGTAAACATCTTTGTAAGTTTGGATTTACGGCAGACTATACCCGGTGGATCTACCACGGTGAATCCGATCAGTGAGAGAGGAGGTCGTGAGACCACGCTACGAGGATTATGATGTTGATGGCGGGGTAGGAGACATGTTAAATGACTATCATGAAGCACACTTCGCCGAAGGACGTAGGGAGGAGGAGCCAGAGGCAACCGCAAAGGCGATTATTTACATGTTGTGCTGCGTACGAAAACCCTTCACGGCGAGACGAAGGTTTTCAACCGGATGGCATTGGACGCAGAATGGCCTTGAAGTCCCGGGCTTAGCTTGAGTCGAGACGCCGATGTTATGTTGATAGCTTTTGGCAAGATGCTTCCGAGGGTCACATTCGCCAAAGAGCATGTACGAAGTCAAAGAAACTCCTTCGCACTTAAGATGCCATATGAGCAGATACATGCTTGTCCGAAGGGTGCATCCTATTTAGGAAAGAACACGCGAAGCAAAGTGCGTGCAAAGTGTGGATCCTCTAGGTTCTGGAGGTAGACTCGTGATGGTCAAGAGGCACTTTATGATCCCGTGAAAATCCTACGGTACCTTCCGCTCATACCGAGGATCCAACGGCTATACATGACCGAGGAAACCACGAAATGATGACATGGCACAAAAATGGACGCCGACATAATCTCGAGAAGCCGTACATCCATCCGATGGTGAAGCATGGACCCACTTTGATGTGATTCATCGTGAGAAAGTCAGAGAGGCTCAGAATGTACGTGTTCTATACCGGCAACAGATGGGTTCAATCCTTATGGAATGATGGCGCCCCATACACTTGTTGGCCGTGTTCGTTATCCCCTCAATCTCCCCGGCGTCCTCTTCCAACGATGTAACATATTCTTGTCGTTGATAATTCTGAACACCCGGGAATAATATGGGTGTGTTCATGGAGCCTGTGATTGATGAATTGGTCCGTGCTTGGGAGGAAGGGTATGGACATACTGATCGAGCTACAAAGAGAAACTTCAAAATGCATGTTTGGTACCACTACTCCTGCATGACTTCGTATGGGATATTCTCATGGTGTGTTCACGGAAGTTCCCATGCCCAAGATGCAAGGTAGCTCAAGTTCATTTGGTTGTCAAGGGTGGCAAGTATTCTTCGCTCGACAAACATCGACAATTCCTCCCTCTTGACCATGCATTCAGACGAGACATCAAGAACTTTACGAAGGTGTCGAGTTATAGACCTGCACCGCAGATGATGACCGTGCCATGTTCGTGCTCAGATAGATGCTCTCGAGGTCAATCAAGAAGGTGGTTTTGTGGGATATGGTGAGCAACATGCATGGACTCATAAGTCGGGCTTGTTGAGGCTCCCCTATTTTGATGACCTTCTTCTTCCACATAACATTGATGTAATGCACACTGAAAAGAATGTCGCCGAGGCACTTTGGGCAACAATCATGGACATTCCTGATAAGACAAAGGACAACATTAAGGCTAGAGTGGATCTGGCAACGTTATGCGATAGACCAAAGCAAGAAATGAAGCCTCCTAGAGGCGGCAGGACATGGAGAAAGCCTAAGGCCGAATTCGTCTTGACCAGGCCCCAAAGGAGGGAAGTACTAGAATGGTTCCAAACGTTAATGTTCCCTGATGGGTATGCAGCGAATCTGAGGAGGGGAGTGAACTTATCTACTATGCGAATCAATGGGCTCAAGAGTCATGACTACCACATATGGCTTGAGCGGCTTCTTCCTGATGGTTCGAGGCTATGTCCTCGAGCATGTCCGGCTAGTGCCGCAGAGTTGAGCAATTTCTTCCGCCAGCTTTGTGCCAAGGAGTTATCTCGGACCGTGATTGCAGACTTGGAAAGAATGGCACCTGTGTTGCTCTGTAAGTTGGAGAAGATCTTTCCACCCGGCTTCTTCAATCCGATGCAGCATTTGATTTTGCACCTCCGTATGAGGCACGAATGGGGGGCCGTCTTGCAGGTTGGTGCTATCCAATTGAGAGATGTCTAAAGGTTCATCGAACTAAATGTAAAAATAAATGCAAAATTGAGGCTTCCGCGAGAGGCATACATTTTGGAGGAGGTGTCAAACTTCACAACAACGTACTATGGTGACAACCTTCCTAGCGTGCACAATCCACCCCCTCGTTATAATGTCAAGCGAAAATGAATCGAACCTCAAGATTTTCCGAGGGCAACTTCGAAGTGCAAGTGATGCGACCCCAAGACCTTGAAACATGAAGAGTGGCGACTATCATGCTATATGTGTTGAACAACCTTTCGAAGTGGAGCCGTACATGCGTAAGTTGTCAACAAACTTGTTCTCGAGTAGTCACTATTCGCATCCAACCCTCTTGTTTCTCGTTGGTGCGGAATTTCATCATCAATTCGGCGTGAATCAAGGGAACCTACCCGCGAGGAAGTCGAGACCCTTCTTAGGCAGGTGCGGAAATGGAATGTCCGATTTCATTTCTTGGTTCAAACAGAAGGTATTGTCAATTTAGCTCGTACTACGCTTTGACATTACAAGTTGCTCGTGACGCGAATAATATAACGAACTATCACGCTTGAGCTTGCGGGGCCAAACCGATCGCGCTATGAGTGCCGAGTTGAGACAGTTGCCGATGGTCGTGCCTATAGGGTAAGCTCATTTACCGTTATGACGGGAATGGATATCGCTTTCACACAACAAGACATGAGCAGAGTCGCCCAATCAAGAACCACAAATACCGGAGTTTTTACGCTGGCCTTGATGGGGTCGAGTATTATGGAAGAATTGAAGAAATATACGAACTCACGCTTCATGGTTGCAAACCTCTTAATCTGTCATATTCAAATGCCATTGGTTTGATCCTCAAGTAACGAGACGGACCCTAATCTTGGGCTAGTCGAATTTAAGCGACCATCCGTCTTACCAGAGACGATGTGTATATTGTGGCTCAACAGCCACGCAAGTATATTATCTCTCATACCGTGCCAAAAAGACGACCGCCTTAAGGGTTGGGATGTTGTGTACAAGGTATCGCCACACGGTAAACTACCCGTCCCAAACAATGAAGATTACAATTTTGATCCAAACACATATGACGGAGAGTTCTTTCAAGAAGAGGGGCTAGAAGGAGTTTTGAGATAGACTTAACCGGGCGATCGGAATGGAAGTAGACAATGAAAGGGTTGTTGACGAGGACGCCGGAGATGAGGTTCAAAATGTGAAGGACTTAGAATTACTTCAATGATTACATTTAGGCAATGACAAAGATGACAACATTGCTCCTTCAATAGTGTTGATTATATGGACATGGTGATAGTGATGATGAGACTTATGATCCACTAATCCCGATCATTCGATTATTTCTAATACATGTAATACTTTGTTATTTTCTAATTATGTTTTGTTTATTTTGCATCTCTTTCTAAGCACGCCTTGTTTATCTGTGCTTATTGGTTTACTCTTTTTAATTGCAGGTGATTGAACAAAGATGGTGGGCGGTATGAGGAACGTAAGGTCGCTTTACCAAAGACGGCCTGATGCAGCTGAGCAGTCGGGGAGCAGGAGTAGGAGGAGCGGGAGGAGCAGCAGGAGCAGGAGGAGCAGGAGCACTCTTGAGGGGGAGCGGGAGGAGGAGCGGGAGGAGGAGCGGGAGCAGGAGGAGGAGCGGGAGCAGGAGGGGGAGCGGGAGCAGGAGGGGGAGCGGGAGGGGGAGGGAGGCGGGAGGAGCGGGAGCAGGAGGAGGAGGAGGAGGAGGAGGAGTTGGAGGCGGCAGGGGGTTCCGCTTCCTCTGGTTCGTCGGGTGTCTGGTTGCGAGGTCCCTCGACCCTCCCGAGGCGACCGATACCTCGTGAGAGACGCCCGCTGATTCAACCCACTGGGGCTAGGTAAGTAACTTTAGATGTTATCACTACTTTTTCATTTGATATGTTGAAAATCACAATAGAAACTAATAATTTATCTCAATCACTTGGGCGGGGTTGGACGCCAGGTCAGCGGTGATCACAAACGCCATGTCAATGGCATCCTGGGTCTTTGTGCAAAGCTACACTTCCTGGCCCGGTTTGCGTTTGGCGGAGGCGAGAGCCGGCCTACACATGGGACCACTACGCCGCTTTCCCGATTTACCAGATCGGGATGGCAGGGTATTCGCCAACAAGGCGGCGCGGGTGACGGCCGAGCTGTGGGTAAGTCTTCCTCGCACTACATTGCTCAATACATCGCATTCATTGGACATTCTTGAAATAATGACCGGATACATCGCGCCTATATGCGAGGATTTCTTCAGATGCCGTGAGGGATATGAGGCCAAGGCGGCTAGTGTGGCTCACAAAGCCTGTTATAAACTCGTGAAGGACATGCATTACGAGGCGCGCGTCCAGGCCATCGTAACATACAAAGCTACCTACCTTGGTTTGAAGATCAACAAAACTCAAGCAAGAAACATGAGGCTGACCCGGGAAGAATACATACAGGTAAATATAGAACATTAATACTGATTTTTTCTGAGATTAAGTACGCTTAATTTGATCTTCTTATATGTCATATACTTGATGACGTGTAGGTGCCTCCGTGGTGGTGCGCCCAGCATCTCCAGTGCTGGGCACAGATGGTGGACAAGTGGTGCGCCGCCGAGTGGGAGGAGACGCACAACGCTTGCCGGGAGCGGCGTTTGATGATGCCAGGTGCACCACACCATCAAGGCAACCGTAGCCTCGACGAATTCGCGGCTACATGGGTACGCGAATTCATTTCTTTATTATAACGCTCAATTCTGCATAATTTCTAATCATCTTGCTGTTTTTTTCGCAGTCGTCGTCACATGGTGGCCAGCCTTGCTCCCAGTTCAAGGCATGGGCTTTGGCCCACAAGGGCAAGGCGACGTCCAACGTCGACTACAACCCGGAGGACCCGCCCTCGGTGTCTGAGAATGCGACCGTCCATAGCCTCGGTGAGTACACATCGATGGCAAGGGCGGTCCATGGGCCGAGTACGATCCGAGCACCTGTGACCTTGATGGAGAAGTCGTTATGAGGGTGGGAGGAGGCAAGAAGCATGGGCGATCTTGGATTGGCGACAAGACACTCGACACGGCCACTACTCCCACTCTCTCCCAGATTCGATCAAGGGGCACGAGCTCAAGCCCGGCCATACGCCCACCACGGACACCACCACGATCCGGATGGAGGCACTCGAGTTATTTCTGTTTTATTCGCTGCTCATTAATTTTACATACCTTTGCTTTGCATTGTAACATTGGGGTGGAATATTGTAGGCCCAGCTGGAAGAAGAGAAGAGGCTACGGCAGGAGATGGCGGCGAGGATGGAGGCCGATCGGCAGAGGAATGAGGGCGAGCGGCAGAGGATGGAGCAGATGTTTCAGTGGATGCAAAGTCTTGGCGAGAGGATGGGTCAACCTCTACCACCGGAGCTATTCCCTCCTCCACCTCCTCCTGCAACTACTCCTGTGAGTTTGCCTTCTCTACCTTGAGCTCTTTACTTACCATGTTTATTGCTTTCGCTTGTGCTTTGCTTTACCTTAAATCTTGTCTCACACATGCAATCTCTTCTCCTTTGTGCAGAATCAATCGGCGCTTCAATGATGTGCCTTATGACTCATCACATCACGGGGTGGCCAACTTGGTGAATGATGGACTATATGTGATATATCGTGACTTGTGATATGTGATATATTGTGACTTGTGATATGTGATATATTGTGACTTGTGGTGATATATGTGATATATTGTGACTTGTGGTGATATATGTGATATATTGTGGACTATATGTGATTACTTGTGGTGATTACTTGTTGATATATCTCGTGATATTGTGACTTGTTTGAGTGGGGTGCAATAAACAATTAAAATAGTCGGCTTTTTGGCCACTTTGCGTGTGTTACACTCGCAAAGGGAGGCTTTGCCGAGTGTCATGGTAAAAACACTCGCAAAGTGACGCTTCGAGCATTCGGGAACATTGTTTGCCGAGTGTTTAATATTTGCCGAGTGTCATGGTAAAACACTCGCAAAGTATGTTCCTAGAATGCTCAGAAACGTTCCTTTGCCGAGTGTTTTTACCATGACACTCGGCAAACTAGAAGGCATTGCCGAGTGTCATTATGACGACACTCGGCAAAATAGAAGGCATTGCCGAGTGTCATTCCGTCCTGGCACTCGGCAAACGACGCCGTCTCCGTGTTCTCACCGTCCACTACCTTTTGTTTGCCGAGGGTCGCTTCGGCACTCGGCAAAGCCTTTGCCGAGTGCTCGATGAAAAGCACTCGGCAAAGAGCTTTTTGCCGTCAGAAACTATGCCGTGTGAGATATGCCGTTGGTGGCACTCGGCAAAGCCGTTGCCGAGTGTTTCTCGTCCTTTGCCGAGTGCCACCGGCACTCGGCAAAGCTGCTGAGCCCGGTAGTGGAAGAGTAGTTTGAGGCTCAAAGAGCTGCGCCATATCACTCTTTTTTTAGCCGTCCGATCGTTGTTCGCTTCCTTTCTCGGCCGTCTGATCCGTCGCTGATTTTCCCCATCGCGCGGGCCCCACGCACGACGCAAGTTCGCGTCAGCCTCTCCACGCACGAGCTTGGCTCACATCGCTCCACACGCATGGCCCCACCAGCCGCGCTTGTTCTCGGCACGTCGAAGGCGTGCGCGGGCCAACTAGTAGTACATAAGAGCAGCGACAGGTATATACACCAAAAGGATCAGACCTGACCTGTGCATGCATGCTTGGACACAAGATTGGCAACATCTGAATCCACAAACGAAAACTATAGCACGACTGCACATGGGGACAGCATAATGTTCAAGGAAGCCATCAACAAGCAAGGTCATTGCTGCGCACACACACATCACTACAAATTTTTCGGTTTTGCTAAAATTGCTAAAGTTCCAGTCGATTTACTCACCTTTGGATCGCACGTGGAGATTCATGCTCGAGGTCGTCTTCTTCTTCGCCTGCTGCTAGCGACGGCCGTCGAGTTAAGGTTAGGGTTCACCGGATGCCCCAGGCCGGGGTGGCGGTAGACTGGTGGTGGGCAGTGGCAGCAGCGGTGCGTCGAGGCGGCATCACCACTACAGGATGCGGGCGAGGAGGAGGGCGGTGGGCAGTGGAGGTCAGCGAGGGCGACGAGACCGAAGTGGTTAGGAGGCGGCGAGAGGTGGTGGCTGATCCGGTGGCGGGAGCTGCCCGAGACCAGGAAGAGGACGGTGGTGAGGCATCTCACCGCAGAGGAGGAAGAAAGCAGTAGCAGTAGCGGGGGCTGGAGAGGTGGGGTGGAGGAGGAGGAGGAGGGTGGCAGGAGAGGTGCTTGTCGGCGGGGCTCGTCGATGCAGGAGGCGGCGCGGGGGCTGAGGAAGTGTGGGGTGAGGGTTGGTGGGTTAGGTTAGTTTTGCACAAATCTTGGAACAATCTCAACCGTTGAGAATTGACTGCGATTTTTTTAAAAAAAATCGGTCGACTTTGCAATAGTCACCCCCTTTTTTTTTCCTCAATTTGTGTTTGCTCTACATTCTAGCTGAATTTTCAGACTTTGCCACAGACAATCAAATTCACAGAAATTGACACATGTGACATATATATCATGTAAAGGAAAATATTTAGCACATGAATCATAAATTCAGCCTGAAAGAAAATAGGACATAGATAAAATTTTGCTTGCAACACGTCCTCTAAATTACTACATCAAAGAATCAGATTGCTGCTACTATAATAGAATTTTAGAAAACAATTAGTACAACATCACAAAAGCAGATTAAAAGCGGATTATTGCTACTACTTAGTAAAACATAGCAAAAACGTGAAAATGATAGATTCTTCTCATCAAAATGCTTCAAGTTGCTTGCGTCAAGAAACACGATCAGGCTCTTAGTTTGTTGATTCACACCAAGTTCTTGGTGCCGATCATGGAGGCGGCGGGGCCGTCTTCGCCGCCAGCGCGCCTTCGAGGCGAAGAGCGAGTCCTCACCAAACTTAGGGTGGGCAAAGAACCCAAGCGAGGTGGAAGCTAGCATCCCATGCATCTTCATTCAATCCTGTCAGATCCGGTCTTTGAATACCTGAAGTTCTCATGTGTACCGTACTAATCCCATAATCAGTGACTAGCACACACATCCAGAACATTGGTGATCACCTCCATACATTCATACATGCAGAATAACGAAATATGTACATAACTTAAACGATTACATTATTTATAGCACAAGGACTACCGCCGGCCAAATAAAAGCTTAAGTATCAGAAGTGACAAATGTAACAATGGAAGCAAAATATGTAATAAGTCTAAATTTCCAGCGGCATGCCCATCCGAACCCTCAAACAACCGACTAGGGACAATTCCTAGAAAGACCCGTCACCGAACCCACCAGTTCCGGGTACAAAGAATGCATCATCCAGTGTAGGATCATCTTCTATCTCTGAACAACAATTTAAGCAAGATTGAGTACATTGTGTCACTACTACAAAAGGGCTAATACTAGATGCCTCATCACAGACGGTTTACCAAAACCGTCAGTATTAAATACAATCACAGACGGTTTTGTTAATACTGACGGTTTTGGTTTAGCGACTGTCTATGTTACTGGTTGCACTAAAAATCGTCTGTGAAAAGGTAATATCACAAACAGTTCATGTTTAAAACCGTTTGTAACGTATCATAGACAGTTCTGAACACGAACCATCTGTGATAATTGTAGACTTCACAGATGGTTTTTAATTATAACAGTTTGTGATAATGTCACTTCGGCTCTCCGAGGAGTCTCTTCGTCGCCGACGCATCTCTTTGTCGCATCAATGCCGCTTTGGCTCCCCAATGCGTCTCTTCATCTCACACGCCGAATTTATTCCTTGTTTTATAAAATGGATCATCAACCATCGAAGATCATCATCCCCACATCACTCTATACTCGAAAGCAGAAATGAGTCCCTCTTCTATTTCCTTGTCGCCGGCATTGATAGCCTACCTGGTCATACTGTACGAGCACCTCTCCGGCTGAATGCTGGCGGGTGCTGCGGAAGGACATTGTGTCAACAGTGTCCTCCCTCCTCTGTCCGAGGATTTTCATGACTGTGGTGTGTGGGAAGTGCTTCAGTGTTAGCAGTAAAAGAGAAAGAAAGAAATTTTAAAGTGTGATGTGGGTTTAGTTTGCAATTACCCAGCCCACAAATGACATTGCTGTTATGTTAACTGTATTTAGAAGAAGAAAAAACCCTAATAATTCTCACTACACTGAAAAAAGAAACTAGAAAACCCCGTACTAATTGGGGGGAAAGTGAAATGGGGTGTGATCATGTGATATATACTTCTGGGTTTGGTGATGTAAAAATTTGCTGTTTTAATTACCCTGTACAGATTCCTACCTCGCACTATATATGATATCATACATTACAGTTGTCGTGCCACATCGATCTCACCAAACTGGTACGGTTATGGTGACATTGAGAAGCAGATGTTTTCTTTTTCTTTTCTGAAAGGAGAAGCATATGTTAGTTTCTACAAGTCCTAAGGAAGTCAGACTTCTCGTCAAATCTCTCTATATAAAAGGGTGCACAAAGGAGATATGGGGAGAGTGGCCACGTCATTTCGCTTTTCCTGGCCGTCGGATTTACACTTCTCCATCCTCGGCCGTTCGATCGGGCCTGAGGCTTCCTCCACAAGCGCTGCGACACTGCCTCACACTCCTCTTTGGATGCTTCGCTTGCATCGCTCCGTTCACCACACGGTCAGCCACGCGCCCACGCTCCTCTCTGGATGCTTCGCTTGCATCTTTGCTCTTTTCCCGCCCCTCCCCTTCGCCGACTCCTCCCCCGGACCCCGCTCCCGCCAGGCCACCACCATCTCCCCCATCATCCCCTCCCCCTGTCCCACGGCCCCGCCCCATCCCTCAGATTCCCCACGCCCATGCCTGCCGCCTCAGACCCTCCTCTTCCCCGCCCACCACTTCAGATCCAATGAAGACATGGCCCCTATAGATCTCACCCCCAAGGTGGCTCACCGGGCCGCCGCACCATCTGCTCTGCCTCCTCTCCCCGTACCTCTACCTCCCCTGCCTTCTCGTTGTCACTCTTCGTCATCTAGCTCCACTCCCTTTCGTCTCCTTCCCAATCCCCTCCAAGGCCGACGCAAGCAGCCAAGCAGGGATCACAAACATCCGTCTCCGCTTCCAAGTTTTTGCGGAAGAAGAGGCGTGCAACCTACAAATGGAGGTCCAGTGGCCAGCGAAAGCGTTCTAGCTCTGGCAAATTCGGTGGGTGGTGGCCTCTTACTCTTGTGTGCCGCTGTCACCGCCCCTGTTGCCTTGGCCGACTCATCATTTGGGACGACTACAACAGCATGTCAGATCCCTTGTCAATGCCTGCAACTTGTTCATCTTCTAGGTGGCCTCCCTCAAACTTTCCCTCCCTCCCTCTCTCTCTCTCTCTCTCTCTAATTTTTCCTCCTTAAGGCCTTTTTGGATGTGGAGGATTTGGTCTTCCTCCCCAGTTAGCAAGTGTATTGTCCAATGCATCCTTAATCACTAAGTCATGCTCTTTTTAGAAAGCCAGGGCTGAAGAGAAGCATGTGCTTGTCTGCCAAGAGAAAAGGGCCATTGTCCTAGAGAGCAAGTAGAATAAGATGCAAAAGGAAGAGGCAGAAAAGCATTTACACCACTAGCATGACCTGGTATATGTCAAGCCTCACTCACACACATTTCTTATGACAGATTGTAGGTTTGTGTTGCTTACTTTGTCTGATACTCACATTATTCTCTGTGTTTCTTGCTTGATTCCATAAACTATTCAAAACATAGCATATTCCTATGACAACCTTTTACCATTCAAAAAGATAGAGAAAATCAAAAGTGAACTTGAGGAGCAAAGGCGGTTTCTTCAGCAAATGCAGGTAGATAATCAATCCTCTAACTATGAACTAACTACAAAAATGAAGGAGCAGAGACCAAATGGGCAGCAGCACTGATCTCGTTTTCAATGAGCTGCACTGGAAGACAATTCCCTTATTCAGTTGTATGTGTTGTACTTCATTCCCTATCTTACATGAACTGTTGACGAAATGTCCTCCTTAATGTGAGATGTTTGTGAAGTACAAAAAAAGGTAGAGTTATCTGAGCAATTTTTCCATTAATTTATATAGCGTTGATAGGTCCCTAGGTGACTCACCAGAGCGCCGCCAATTTTGCTCTCCATTCCTTTTATTTCCCATTTTTAAAGAGAAAAAACTTCCTTTTTAAGCCTAACGGTTGTGATGGATTCATGTTGATTAACCTAGCAAATATTGATTCCTGGTTGTTTTTATGGGCTTTTTGGCACATTGTTGTTTATTGTCTGTCATTTTACTGTCAGGTACTATATAACTTTTGTGGCTACTTATGTTTGATGATCTTAGATATGGGGGTGGGGAACCCACTGATAATGCGTTAAGATTATGAAAATGGTTCAATGAGGCTTGTAAAAAAAAGGTCACTCACATGTGCTCGCTATTTACTACCACATTTTATGGCTTCTTCTGTAGTTTTTGCACTTAAACAAGGGAAGGAGAGGGAAGTTTGGCTTAAGAATCTTAAGTATGCTGCCTTTGGCCTTGGGAGCAGGCAACACGAGCATTTTAGTAAGTCTTGTTTGATTGAATATGAAATGATAATGATCTTGCCAAGCCTGATTAGGATCTGGTAATTGATACTCGGCTTTTCTGCATGAAAAATATAGGTTGCAAAGGTGGTAGATGATATACTACAGGAGCAGCGTAAGTATTTCGATATATACTACTTTTCGAGAAAAGTAGGGGAAATTGAACAAGTGCATTCCCAATGTAGCAGTTTCTGTAGGCGGATACTATCAAATTTATTCTAGCTATTGCCTCAAAAAACGCTACTTAGGGTTTATGATACCTAAAAAAACACCATGCTTCCTTTGTGATTGCCACACAGGTATACTGTGATTGCCAAAAAAAGAAGCCCTTGGTAGTTAATTAATTCCTGTTTGGTATATATTTCTTTTAGTATCTTTCTCTCTGGATATGTTTTATTATTCTCAAGTGTTAGCTCAATGATGCTGCATTTTTCCCCGCAAGATATCTTGAAACTCTTTCATGGCACGATCTATCGAATGAAGCAACCAAAGATCGTTCTTCCGATTTTTGTTTGAGCAAGATTATTTTTACCGAGCAAAGGTTAGCGGTCTTTTATTGTGTATACCTCCATTGGTTATTCCTTTTCGTACATCTTAAACTACTTTCTTTCCTGGTGAGAGATGAGACATACGCTGCCTTTCAAAACATATAGCTCGGTTGAGCAATCTACCTTTCAAGATGTCTTGGTATGTGGAAATGGTTTGATTTACTCTTACCATTTATAAAAATCCTAAATATCTTATTCCATTTGGTAATTAGAAGTTTGGAATATCTCTGCAAATTTTAGTATTGTATTAAAATGGTTAAAGCTTAGAAATGCTCACCTACCTGTTCTTTTCAGATTATTCTTGACTCTTTTAGTATTGTATTTTTCGCTATACCATCCCGATAAATCTGTATGACTCTTTTTAATAGCTTTGTACCTTCCTTTCTTTTAGATTGTTGAAGAGTACAGCGATCTCCTCACCTGTCAGTTTGAGAAAAAATTAAATGTAAGTCCATACATTCTTGTGCTTGTTTGATATTTATTATCGCTTGCATGATGGTGTACCACTCGTTGCTGCTCCTCTATATTTATAAGATCCATGTGGATGAAATCATTGACATATGGTATTTGAGAAGCTGAATAGGTTAGGTTAGGTTAGGTTTTTTTGGGAAATAATGTAGTACTACGAGTCACTTATGCTAGAGATCAAAGAGGAGAATAGGAAGTAATTAATTTATGCTGCTACTGATAAAGCTATGAGTATAAAACAACAAATGTTTCATTCAAAGAAATCTGTATGGCTCTTTTTAACAGCTTTGTACCTTCCTTTTTTTAGATTGTTGAAGAGTACAGTGATCTCCTCACCTATCAGCTTGAAAAGATTAAATGTAAGTCCGTACATTCTTGTGCTTGTCTGATATTTATTATCGCTTGCATGATGATGTACCACTCGTTGCTGCTCCTCTATATTTATAAGATCCATGTGTATGAAATCATTGACATATGGTATTTGAGAAGCTGATTAGGTTAGGTTAGGTTTTTTTTTGGTAATAATGTGGTACTACGAGTCACTTATGCTAGAGGACAAAGAGGAGAATAGGAAGTAATTAATTTATGCTGCTACTGAGAAAGTTGTGAGTATAAAACAACAAATGTTTCATTCAAAGCTTGCTAAGCACATAGAAGGGAAATGGTCTATTGTCGATGTCAGCCCTTGACTATTTGTTAAAGCTAAATCTGAATATTAGTGCTTAAAAATTAGTGTACTCAGTGACTTAGTTGACATATGTACTTATAATTACTTTTTTTTTACAGATTAATGACAATCTTTTTAGTAATCAGGAGATGTGGATAGAAAAGATTCGAAAAGGACAAGAAATGTATTCAATTGTGGATAAAGCTGGATATTAATGAATCTCACTTAAATTGTGTTCAACAGTACGAGGATGGTGAAGGTGACAAAGTTCTTCTGGCTACTGACAGTGACCTTAGTGGAGCAATTGAGCACGCTAGATCAGCTGGATGGAAGATTATTCTCTTCTTGTTTGCATATTGGATCACTAATTTTATTTATTCAAACACCATAACCACCAAAAAAGTTCTTAGTTCCTTTGTTTGGAACAGGAGATTACATTGTGTATCTTTTATTTTGAGCCCACTAGCTGCTTGTCAGAAAGCTTCATATATGAGATGTTAAGAAAAATCCGAATTCTTATTTGCTTACTGAAACTTTTTGTTGTACCATTTCCTCTACTAATTTTCCCACTTCCAGCACTCTGGCTCCAAAGTTTTTTTTAATAAACATTACAACTCATGTTAAGAATTATCTAAGCACAAATGAAATTATGACCAAGTACTACCAAACAGGTATACTATGATTGCCAAAAAAAAGAGAGCCTTTGGTAGTTAATTAATTCATGTTTGGTACATATTTCTTTTAGGATATTTCTCTTTGGATATGTTTTATTATTCTCAAGTGTAAGCTTAATGATGTCTACCTTTTTTTCCCCTGTAGTATGCGCCAGAACTCTTTCCTGGCCTGATCTATCGAACGAAGCAACCAAATATCGTTCTTCTGATTTTTGTTTGAGGCAAGATTGTTTTGATCGGAGCAAAGGTTAGCAGTCTTTTATTGTGTATACCTCCATTCGTTATTCCTTTTTGTACATTTGAAACTATCGTCTTTCTAGGTGAGAGATGGGACATACACTGCCTTTCAAAACATATAGCTCGGTTGAGCAATCTACCTGCCCAGTATGTCTTGGTATGTGGAATCTGTGTTTATCTGAAATATAATTTTGAAGCTATAGGGAAGGAATTGGCCAATACAAACACCTCTCATGCATGATGCATCTGGATTTTTGGCGCGGTAATGTAGAGGTGTTCATTAATCCATTATGCAACAGCCAACATAAGATGCATCTTTTTAAAAGAATGATAGGAACATGCACATCTTATTTTTCTAAAGGGCCTGGAAAATGGAAGTATTAACTTACTGATATATACTATATATGAAGAAGCAGGTCGTGGACAGGGAGACCTACAGGAACGTGTACTGAAAGGTATATTTCTCAAGAGTCTCTTATGAAACAAAGCATATGTATTATTCTTTGTCCTATTGTTCTTTTAAGACCATTTTTAAGAACAACTTACATGGCAATCTCTAGATAGCTCTGCATTTGTTTAAATATCTTAACATCGTCTTATCTCTACTCAACTAACATAGATAAGTCGTTTCTTTGCTACAGCAGCCTCTACAACGCCTCCTACCATGCCACATTTTTTAGCTCTCCTCCTGTTACGTCTAGCTCAATCGTAACCTATCTGCTGATATCGTCAAAGTTAGCTGGGGTATATTATTGCAATCCAAATATGTAATATATCTACAGTTATGTGTTGCTGCCTAAAACCAAATTGACAATCCGTTCTACTTGCCACCTCAGCTATATATACTCTTAGTTTGGTAATCTCGAACACATCTATCTTTTTTTTGGTTGCCTCTTTATGATTTCTCTGAAATCGCTCCTGCCTGATTGTTTCGCCCTATGCGCTGCATCGTACTTGATAATCTGTTCAGATAGAATTCGACAATATGTATCCTTGCTACTGCATGCTTACGTACTAAGATTATGCTGACACATAAATGTTATGCACAAATCTTGCCTATCAATAGGCTCATTATTCATCAGTTATCTAGATACATTCTTCATCGATTTTTTTCTCTCCTCAATACCACGAGCGCGCCAAGGCGCGCAGGGGTCTCTAGTTTAGATACATCATCGTTCAAATTGTCGCAACCGTGTGCATGATGAGCCTTCGGAAGTTATAACACGCGGGAGCGGAGAAAAAAAGACGGGGGCGGCAGCGGCACGGTCCTTACTCATCATCGGCACACGAGCTGGAAAAACGATGTCGCGCGAGCTTGGTCCGGCCTTTGGGCTGCCGATCGCTGCTCGCCGCCAGCCACGGCGGCTTCACCGGAGGAGTTCGCGTATGCAGCTTGCTAGCTGATGAAATATGGCATTGCTATGAAGATCCTATCCTTCGAGCGTCGGTCCAGATTGGAGCATGGGAAGTGCTTAATTATAACTCAGTAGTCAACTTTTGTCCTGTCCTCTATGGCGTCTGCATTCAACTGGTCGGACCGACAGCTATAAATACTCGCACACGTCACACTGTTCAACGTCATATCCGGCCGCCAACGCGGCATCCGGGAAGCAGCCTTACTTGCACTTATTTATCTCATAATAGCCAGTTCAGGAAAACTAACTGTTGGAATTGAATCTCTCAACTCCCATCTCTCTTCTTCTTTCTCTTGTACACTCACGCAAGAGGTCACATGAAGGAAGAAGAGACACTTGTGGGCTACATTTTCCTCTCTATTCTGTAGCTATTCAACAAACTGATGCAATGCAAATAAATACATCAGGTGAGCAAAAGCTTCAACCCATAACTCATGCAACACACTCACACGATACGCACAACTCGGTCCACTAGTTCACTGACTTGACTAAGCCCTGCATGCACTAGTCGATCGTGCTCCTACAACCCAGGATGACCAAGTACTCACCTACATGCAAGCTAACTACTCACAACGTGCACACACACATGCAGCTACTCACTAGCATCTCAGCTTGCATCCAATGTTGCAGTAATTAACTTCTAATCCTAATATCATCTGGAGCCGTTTGCACTCAACAATAATTCACATGCACTTGCCGCCTCACACGCAACACTTACACGTACCAACGTGTACACAAATCTAACATGTCAAGATTATTCCAATACTAACAACATGTCGTCGCTGTCGCAGTCGGATCAATCGGTGCCGTCGTCGCCACCGACCGGTGCAACGGAGAGGAAGTACAAGGGCGTGCGGCTGCGCAAGTGGGGGAAGTGGGTGTCGGAGATTCGGCTGCCCAACAGCCACGAGTAGATATGGCTCGGCTCCTACGACACCGCGGAGAAGTGCGTTCGATGCGGCCTTCGTTTGCCTCTGCGGCCCCGGCTCCGAGGGGGGCCTCAACTTCCTGGAATCGCCACCGACCGTCGGCCGGTGCAGCGATCCGCAAGAAGTGCACTCGGCAGCAGTGTTGCATGCAAACTGGGCGACCGGAGGCCCCGTTTTCATGGTTCCACGGGAACTAGCTGATGCGACGGTGCTTACGGAGGTTGAACCGAAGTCGACGGACATGACGGTATCGGCGGCCACGCAGGCGACGGAAGAAGTAGAACCCAACGTATTCAGGGGGAATGTGGTGGTGCTGACTCTACGGGCGGTAGATGGGAGCTTCGACTGGTCGCAGATGATGGCAAACCCACCGCCACTCTACTCACCAACCCTCATGGGGGGACATGCATACGACTTGCTGATGTCGCCGACGGCATAGGCAGCAAAATCCACAGCGGAGGACGACAATGGTAGAAGTGATAGTCTTTGGCGTTCCGTGTGGAGTGTGGCATTAAGTATTTAACATTGGAACTAAATAAAAACTTAATATCCCTCTTATCACAAATATCGTTTTTGATATTGACATGATCTCCCCAAAATACAACTTTGTCCCACCAACTTATGTAACAAACCGAATTTTCCGCGCAATTGTGCGGCTAGATACTACAATATGTATGTCTATATTTGGAAAATAGAGCTGTATTTGTTAACTAACTCTAATGCCCATGATTGAAAATTTAGTTGTGTCTATTATACGATTTTAACAATTCTCATATACATCTAATTGATCTATACCCCTTATAATCTGGACCCACCAAAATAGGGGGGGTGGGGATTTTTTTTCTCTTCTCTCTCCTATTAACATGGTAATTTCTAGTTCTTGAGACTGAAAATGGTGACTTTGTTTATTTTCTTAGTTTTAATAATATAATAATTAGCCAAATTCCTCGTACAACAGAGCGGCTAGATATTACAATACATATGATTTTATTTGGAAATAAACTTGTATTCATTATACAACTCTACTGCTTATGATTGAAAATAGAGTTGTATTTCTTATGAAATTGTAACAGTTCCGATATATATCTAATTAATCTACACTGTTATAATCTGGACCCATCAAATAAGCGGTAAAGATATTTCTTTTTCCCTCTGATTAAAAATTTTAGCCTCTTAGAGCGAACGATAGAAGCATATTTTGCCTTTGCTTTAATAATTTTTTAGTCTCTCCGAGCAAACATGGTGATTTCTTTCGCCATTGCTTCAATAATATAATACAAGATAGATATACAGCGACCAAAAGAAAGTACTCTGTCATTTGATAGAACCAATCTAAATATTGAAAAATAAAGGTTTTGTGAACCACGCATGCGTATATTCTGGAATACGGCACTCTAGCGATCGAGAGCATGTTGCGGTGGCAGCCCCTCATGTGCGCGTGAAACACGCATTGATAGACATGACGACACGTGGCGCTGCTGATCTGGGTGGGTCAATTTGGATAATTGTTGATTAGATACGAGACAAAATACAAGAGGAATATCCTAATAACTAGCAAGTTCGCGCGATTGCGCGGGTATCCGTTTTGATATAATTAAAACAACAAACCACTGTGATGATGTTTCTTCATGGATAAATGGAGGAAATATAAAATAGATTAATACACATGTGACTTACCTTGGTGTGTCATAAATTCTTGTTTTTAATCTGTTCTGAAGAACTACTCATGAAATTAGTTCTGATTAAGACTTTCACCTCTTTGTACTTAATTTGTCTCATCGTTGCACAAAGGAACTACACCAGATTAAAGGCTACATGTTTTGCCTTTCAGGAATTTATATCATAGTTTTGGTTCAATAACATCCAATGGCTGCTATAGTTTAGGTTTAATTAGGGTCCATCAAATTGAGAGCTAGATGTTTTGCCTTTTTCTAGAAATTTATAGCTTTTGTGAGAAGTATTAATTGAAACTTAAATCCTATGCTTTCGATTAAGGAATACAATAAAGAAAACAAAACATTAGGGTCCATGTACAGAGTAGCAAAATAAGGGAAAATCATTCATCAATAAAGTGGATAAAGGATAATAAGTATTACTCCATCTGTTCATAAATATATGACGTTTTAAAAAATGTGCAGTCAAACTTTCTTAACTTTGACCACTACCACTAATATATATATATATATATATATATATATATATATATATATATATATATATATATGTGTGTGTGTGTGTGTGTGTGTGTGTGTGTGTGTGTGTGTGTGTGTGCGTGCTGCCAAGACGCATATATTTGCATTAGTCATTCGAAAATGGTATCATTAGACTAGTCATGAAAATTATTTTCATAATATAATAATTTTATATTATTTTATGAACATATTTATATAAAAAGTAATGGACAAATTTGCATGTTGAAGACTATTATTTTCATGTAACCTTCACTACTAGAATCGCCTAATTTTCCGATCGCTGGAAGTTTCCGAGTGTTTTGAATAATACACTCGGGAACTTCCCGAGTGCCTCATGAAACACTCTGGGAGAGAGGAAAACACTGAAATTTTATTTCCGAGTGTCCGACGGACACTCTGAAACTTTGACGGAGCAACGGGAAAAATGCTCTCCCGAGTGTCGCTCAATTCTGACACTCGAGCTAAAAGAACAAGCCGCGCCATTTCCTCCCCACGCGCCGCTTTCTATCCTGCTCCCCAAACCCCCACCACCCCAGCTGCTGCTCCCCTAATCCCATGGCAGCAAGCATCGATCTCCCCACGATCGGCGCCAAGGCCTCCTCCCGTCCTCCGCCACCGACCTCGACTCCGCCTCCCGGCTCCCTCCTCCATTGGCTCCGCCCGACTCCGCCTCCCGGCCCCTCCTCCAGACCCGCCGCCTTGACTCTGCCTCCCGGCTCCCTCGGCTCCCTCCTCCTTGGCCGCCGACTCCGCCTCCCGGCTCCCTCCTCACTGCCCCTTGCCCCGACTCCGCCTCCCCGCCTCCCTCCTCCGATCGGCCGCCCCTCCGTGAGCATCCATTGTAGTAATTTTAAACCTTAAACAAAATGTTGATATATTTGTTGCAACCAAGATTTTTAACATCAGGGGGATCGATTAAATGGGGAAAATATATTAAGGCACACCCAGATCAAGAAAATGTTGATATGAAATGTCATGTAGCTGGTTCCTTTTGTCTTAATTTCATCCAAAGAATCATAACATTTTAGGATATATATTGCACAGTTATCATAGATAAACTATAGAAACAGTACATGGAGTACAATATAGCACAAATCCACTAATAAGAATCTTAAAGGAAACTTGTATTAGAAGTAACACTGTTGTAGGCAATATATGTATCAGATCATACGCATGTATGAATATGATCCGTGCATTTTTAATCAATTAACAAAGAAAAAAAGACAAACTTAATTGGAACCAATAAAAACGTGGTTGCGTGCTTAGTTAATCGTTCCATGGAATGGAGTTGAATTAATTAAGCTAGGTATCTTGCTAGAGGGGGACTAACTAGAGAATTAACTAACCAACCTGGCAGCTCCCACGGCGCGTGGATGTGCAGACCCATGGCTATATGATCGATCTCCTCTGTGGCTCTGTCTATATATCTGTGTGTGTAATTTGTATTGGGATATATATGGATGAAATATATATAGCTAGTTATATGTACATCGAGCTAGCTGCAGAGGGGAGGAGAGGGGGTGCATATCTAGTGCACATAGTGCATTTGGTGCACATATGCACAAACTTTTTGTTTGAGTATCAAACAAGCATAAAAAAATTCTGAAAACAATTCTAGATGTAGTTGATGGTGTTTTGTTCCACCCTTTAAAATTTTAAATTCAAACTCATTGTATGTTAGAAGAAACAAAAAAGAGAAATTCACTGTGAATAGTAACATTTCCTGTTTTCTCTTTCCTCTTTCCTCTTTCCATACTATTCACAGTGAATTTCTCTTTTTTGTTTCTTCTAACATACATTGAGTTTGAACTTGAAATTTTAAAGGGTGGAACAAAACACCATCAACTACATCTAGAATTTTTTTCAGAATTTTTTATGCTTGTTTGATACTCAAACAAAAAGTTTGTGCATATGTGCACCAAATACACTATGTGCACTAGATATGCACCCGGGAGAGAGAGAGAGAGAGAGAGAGAGAGAGAGAGAGATATGAAGTAAGAATTAGCATATGTATGTCGCTGTAGCTTGAGCTTGTGTGACCTTGGAATGGAAGGAAGGAAATATATAGAGCCTGGTGTTGGATTAATAATATGTAGAGAGAAGTGTAAGGGAGCAAGCAACAAGGAGGGGTACTTTAAGCCTAAGGTTGTGCTTGAACTGTCCAACTACCAAAAGCAATTGTCATAGCTGTAGTATGCAAGTAAATAGCCACATATGGCTAATAAATTGTGTAATATGAGAACTTTTACTTCGCTACATGATTTATGTTGGACTATATATAATAATGCATTGAACTATCCCTTTCTCCTCTGTTTTGCATTGATTTTATTGTGGAGTATATAAAGATTGTTTTTTAACATCTAGGTACTAATTCTACTTAGGTTATAATTTATAATTTAATTGTAATGTTGTTACAAGCGTAGAATCTCACAACGTGGTGCTTATATTTTGCTTTTCAGAGATGATATCTCTGCAGTGAGTGTGCAACTTTTGCGCAACATGGTCTAGCCAGATCTTGAGATAAGTGCTTGAGACATAAATGTTGATCAGTAGTTCACAATGACAAAATATTGAGAGTTGGAGTTTAACATTTTTAGCACCTGTGCTTTTCATGTTCTTAACTGATTTGCCATGTTATTAGGTTGTTCATCATGATTTAAAGGAATTTTTTTGCTTTGTCAATAGTTTGGTTAATTATCTTTTCATGTAATATCAATTCCTAACTTTTGTTGTAAGATGGCACTAATATTAAGTTTTGCTCTATCTGCAGAGCTCCCAAAATGATGCTTTTGTGCACAGAAGATTGAAGCAGGAAATTTTGTGCATGCAAATGGTTGTAGTGATACTTGCTTTTGTTTATGTATATAAGAGTATGAAATTACTATTTGGAACTGTCATATGTATAATGCCTTATGCTTACATTTTCGAACTTGAACTTGAATGTTGTGAGCTCGGGAACTGTTATGATGTCTTTTGTTCGATCTATACATACATACATACATATACATACATACATACATACATACATACATACATATATATATATATATATATATATATATATATATATATATTGTGGAATGGATGGATGGATTATTTGATTACTGTGGAATGGATTTTAAATGAATTTGTGAAAAATGGGGTTCTGCTGTTTTGTCGATTTCCCGAGTGTTTTGTGCATTTCTCGAGTGTTTTTGGCACCCGGTAAATTGACCAAATATTTCCCGAGTGTCGACACTAGGGAAATCAACCAAATATTTCCCGAGTGTCGACACTCGGGCAACCGACAAAAAATTTCCCGAGTGTCAACACTCGGGAAAACGTGACCCGTGGGAATTTCCAGTCGGATTCGTCGGAAGCTTTCCCGAGTGTCATTTTCGCTATGCACTCGGGAAAAATGGCCAGGTGTCAATTTTCCCTGGTTTCGTCGGTCAAACATTGGAAACATTCCCGAGTGTTTTTTCAGCATATTACCGAGTGTCAACACTCGGTAAAGATTCCGTTCTGGTCGTGCGGTTGCTCACCGATTTTCTTCCGAGTGTGTGAGTTTCCGAGTAAAATGTACACTCGAACGTAATATTTCGAGTGTAACACTCGGAAACTATTTTATCCCGACTAATCTATCCCGAGTGTTTTTTCCCGAGTGTCACACTCGGGAAATATATTTCCCGAGTGTTTGGCTACCTTTCCCGAGTGTTTTTGGCACTCAGGAAAAATCCTATTTCTGGTAGTGCTTCTAAGGTTATGCGTCGTGGGGGGTGTTGGCAACACGTTGAGGAGGAGAGGCTCATGTCCGTACAGTGTGCACGGCGCTGCATGATTAACACGTACGATCGTCAACCAACAGCACGCGGCACGTACGTCCTCCAAGAATAACGGACCATATATGCATCGACATGCATGAATGTAGCATGCTGCATGCTAGCTTCTCCCGCCGCGGGCAGCGACTTGCAGCCATGCAGGGTGGCCCCCTTGTTTGGCAAACACGTGAGTGAATTGGCCGCCCAAAGGCGCTTCCCGCTTTCCATTTTCGGCCTTTTCGCTTTCCCCAGCCCGAAGGCGCATTCCACCCGGGTGCCTTTGCCGTTCTTCCTCCTCGCGTCGTCACGCCTGGTCGTCACCACGCCCACGCCATTGCTGCCTCCTCCGCTGTCGTCAGCCACCACCGCCTATCTTCGTCATCGGGCCACCTCGCCTAGCCACCTCACCCCGCCATCAATATCGACGCTCAACCCCACCGCCACCTCTCCCCTCCCAGTGTCTTCCACAGCCGCCCAATTGCTCCCGACCACCCACGTCGCCTCCCTGCCACACCGCCTCCCTGACGCAACCGCCTCTCCCCAGCCTATAAAAGCCCACTTGGACCACACCTTCCTCTCCATCTTCCACCTCACCACCTCCCCTCTACCTCCTCCCCTTCCAACGCCGACCGATTTTGAGTTCTCCCCACCGCCTCCTTCTCGGCCGAGGTAAGCTCCCTGGTAAAATTCGCCGCCTCCCTACCTCCCCCTCCCTCCCAACTCCGGCAGTGGCTCCACCTCGCCACCGTGGTTCTTTCCCCACCTTGCCCCACATCCTACCTCACTGGAGCTGGCCGACATCGAGCCTCCCTCATCGCACCATGCACGGCCCACGGTTCCGGGTCTCCTTGAAGCTCCTCAAGCCCCATCTCCACCACCTTCATTCTCCTCGCCACTCACCGATGCTTCATCGCCCATCACCTTGGCTAAAATCCCACCGGAGCGCCGCCCCCATCCTCCCTTGCTCCGACCGACCGCCACCCACGCTGCTACCCTATCCCCGAGCCTCCTCGGCCCGTCCAAATCCCCAAAATGGGTTCTACTTGACTCGGAGATACTTACCGCACCACTCACCCTCGACACCAGTCGCCGGAGCCACCGTAGGCCTCGCCGGCGTGGGCGTGTTCGACTCGGGCGCTTTTGGCCTCCGGCCATGTGCGGCTCAAGCCATTTCAGCTTTGGGCCAAAAGGGCGGGCCCGGTGGCTTTAAGCCTCCATAGTAATGGGCTTAGCCCATTACTGTTCAACCATTTCGGTCGTTACTATTCATTGCACAATAATTCGTTTACTGTTCACCATCTGAAAAAAGAGAAATGGATTATTGTTCCTAAATCCGAAAAAATACACTGTTCATTAACCACAAATAGTAAACCCTAATTACTGCTCATGCATGAATAGTAACTTAGCACTATTCATCATCTAACAATTTTCGCCCGAAACCCTAATTTGATATTATATGTCATTTTTAACCATTTCGAGCCTATGAATCCATTTCTCCACTCTTTTCGATCCAATTAAACAACGAATAAATTCCTACCCTCCCACCCCACCTTTCTTTATGTTTTTTCTCCGATTTTATTTACTTGCATATTGTTCCCAGCTCATTCCTTGTCGAGCCGGATTTTATTTGGTTTATTTTGTTTCGCGCTAGGTCACAACTTCGATGACCAGACTGCAGAAGACGCTAGAGAAGATTAGTATTTAGAAGGAATTGTGCAAGGAGGCAAGTCGTATTCCTTGATCACTTTGAACCCATATTTCATGTATTTATATTGTTACTTTCATTATTATATTTGTGTCAATAACTTTAATATTCAAATAATACTTCTGAATGCCATGATAAATAGATAAATCCCATTCGCAGGTTATTGAACTTGCTCTTGAGATTCTGCACATGCGCATCCTTGACATGATCGGCCCCGAGGTACATCATCTTCAAGGTACCCCAGGCCTCCTTGGCAATCTGCTTCTTCGCCGGGAGTAGCAACATGTCTTTTAGCATAGCTTGGAAGATTGCCGCGAGCGCCATCTGGTCCTTGCTGTCGTGATCATCTACTTGCTTGGCTTCCTAGTTTACGTGGTAGAATTTTTGATTTGTTGCTATCGTAGCCTTCCCGTAACCCTACAGTGGTATCAGAGCCATCCTGCATAGTTATTAATCTGGATCAGTCGCATATACTTGATATACAGTAGTAGTAGATTGGATCTATTACTGGTCGGGTCTGGTAACCTAGATCGGTTCATTTAGATGGAACGATCTAGGCCCTGGTCGATAAGATCGATCGGTTTTCGGTGGTAGTAGATGGGTTTACGAGGAGGTATGAGCTAAAAGGACCAGATGGTTTATTGCGTATGTTCACGACCACGCTGCATAACACTCCTACCGGTCGGAATTCCGCTATCGGAGTATGCCGCAGTGGGTGGTCGTATCAAGGCAATGATCAGATTGGTTCGAAATAGGGTTAATATGATTAGTCCGATGATTTCCAAGGCTCGGTTACGTGAATAAGATTCATGTTCTAGAAAATTTTTCCGAGAGCGCCGTTGTGCTGGGTAATCGTACTACGCGTTATAGGTAGTATGTGTTCATGTCTCCAAAATAGAATTGGATTCCATGCATAACTTATTTTTGCAGGGATTGATGTGAATAGGATGACCCATGATGTATGAGATGCATGTATGTGTGTAATGTTCATGAATTGCATGTCATGCTTATTGTAGCTCAAGGCTGTCTATATTTGTATAACGGCCTGCGTGTTGACTTGTGATGCTTCTTCACTGTATGTAATTTATTACTAATGCTATTAGGAGTAATGGCTTAGTGGGAGTACTTGGAGGAATTGGCCACTTGGAGACATGGCGAACAGAAAACACGGCGATGGAGATCAACATGTGGAAGGGTCATACTATATCACAGTGCAATTTGATTGTCTGTGAATGCCTTTAAATTTTTGTTCATTTATTTCTATGCATGTTATTTCATTGCTTTGAATGCTTTTAACATGGTAGAAGTAAAATTCCCTCACATAATATTAAGTTAAATTGATGCCCTCCCAATTAGCTGCACCATCTAAAGTCATATATTTTAATGGTAGGTCTTGCTAAAGCAGAGTGCCATTAATATTCCTTGACTAGATGGGTTTGTGTCGGACACTTACACGCATAGCATTGGTTTAACTTGACAAGGTCGTCATAACGGTTATGGACCTTGGGGCATAGGGTTGGGTGCTTTAGCATAGAGATACTGCCCAATAACAAGAGTAGAGATATGATTAGCAAAGGGTTGCTTACCAAATTCACTAATCTTCTAGCAGTGATGCCAAAGCTCACTAGTAGATTAAATGATTGAGGGTCTTGAGTCACTAAATGTCATAAGATGGATATGGTATTTAGTGGGAGTATCTTTATTAAATTGTTTAATAGAAGTTACTTTTCTTGAACATATGTCTTAGCTTTGCATATTTTATGTTGTAGATCATGGCACCAACTGCTGTACCTACATCCAGTTTTGCATTACGTTCGATACTTGATAAGGAAAATTTGAATGAAACAAATTTTGCGGATTGGTCCCACAACCTAAAAATTTTTCTAAGGCAAGATAAAAAGGAACATATTCTAGAGGAACCAATTCCAGATGTGCCTGCTGAAAATGCTGCTGCTACTCTTAAAACCGCCTATAAAAAGACATGTGATGAGTCCCTTGATGTTAGCTGTCTCATGCTTACTACGATGAACTCAGACCTTCAAAAACAGTTTGAGAACATCGAGGCCTACGATATGATCATGACGCTCAAAGGCATGTTTGAGACACAAGCAAAAACTGATAGATATGATATCTCAAAGAACTTGTTTGGGAGTAAGCTAGCTGAGGGTAGTCCGGTGAGCCCACATATAATCAAGATGGTTGGTTCACTACTAGAAATTCCCGTTTTTCCTACAGTTTAAAACGTTCCCTAGTAGTGGAATTGTAATCCAAAGGAAAATATCTATCCCTGGGGTGAGGTAAAAAAAACCTAGGGAACGAAATCGTTCCCTACTGTTTACATAAATTACTAGGGAAAGACTATGGAGAGAGAAGTAGACTACGCCATGTCAGCGCCATGGTGGCAAATTTCCTTGCTTGGATGGACAAAACCATAGGGAATGTATTTTTTGTTTTTGCCTCTATTTTTTTTTGCTACGCTACTTTTTTTATGTGCCATTTTTTTGCGCTACTTTTTTTTATTTTAGGCGCCAATTTTTTTTTCTACCCGCTCCCTTTTTTTAGGCGCCATTTTGTTTTCACACGCTACTTTATTTTTCGTTTTGGCAGCAGACCAGTCCACTTCTGCGCTTACTTGCCTCCTGCCCTACCCAAACTCTCGTTCTTCACCCATAGCAGCCGCCGCCCATGCATCGGCACCGCCCCTGCCCCGAGCAGTG
Source organism: Phyllostachys edulis (assembly GCA_036346405.1). NCBI lineage: Eukaryota > Viridiplantae > Streptophyta > Magnoliopsida > Poales > Poaceae > Phyllostachys > Phyllostachys edulis. Next base: position 64,986,415 of record CM070555.1, on the reverse strand, counting down.
CCGCCCCTCCCCTCCTCCTCCCCTGAGCCGCTTGCCCCTCCTCTTCGTCCTCCTTGAAGTCGCCGCCGCTGCCGCCGCCCCGCTTCCCTTCTTCTCCTCCTGCCTTGAGCCGTCACCGTTGACCCCGACGCGGCAACTGCTCCCCCGACGGCCCCCCCCAGCAGATACCTCCACCTCGTACTCCTTATTCGAGCTTCCCCTCTCCCCCCAAAAAGCTAAACCTAGACGGTCAGCTGTCGGCCTCTGCTACATCCCGCCACCGCCGGCCGGTCCCTCCCGCCGCTGCTCCTCACTCCCGGTGCTTCTCGCTACCACCACAACTCTGCCTCCTCTGTAACACCCCAGCCCAACATGAGCCTGGAATGCTACTAATCTAACAATATAACAATTTAAAACTAAGACATTTTTACTAAATTTCGGCAAAACCTCTTTTTTATGGCTAATTATACCGGAGGTTCCAACAGTTAAATATATCATAATTAAATAATCCAACATCTAGCATAAACAATGGGCGTCTAAAATATGCTAATCATCTAAAGCAAAATCAAAGACATCCAAAATATGCTACTCATCACTATTACAAATAATCCAATGCATGAAGCATAACCACAACAAATCCTTTAAGCAGTTTGCTCATTTATTAAGACACAATCTAAAATTTAATCAACTATAAAAGATTCGTGGCAGTGTGTGTCCGAACTTATGACTATTCCCTCCCATGCATGTCATTCTTCTAATGGTTACCGAAAACAACAAACAACAGCAAGAGTGAGTCCACAGACTCAGCAAAGTACAAATAAAAGACATTATAATACACAATTATAACATTAGCATCCATTCCCAAATCTGTACATTATAACATATCACATGCTTATGCAATGCACAATGCATACTTTCTCTTTAACTCTCTTTGCATTTTACCGGTAATACAGGGTATGCAACCGTCGATGCATACCCATGCCTATGCTCGCAAGCACAGGGACCAAGAGCCCAATACTCCGCAAGTAATGGGGACCACAAGCCCACACTCCACAAGTGTGGGGACCACAAGCCCGTCATATACATGATGGGGACCTCAAATATGATAGCAACATGCACATGAGCAATTACACTATCCATCTTTAACATGTATTAACAGCAGCATCAAACATGAATAATCTTACTCATACCTCTAGCATTCACAATCATTAACATACATTTCATACTAGAAACCATGCATAGCTAATATGTACCAAATACTTGCAATCATGATCAAACACTCATAATTAATCTATCAATCAAAGTACTTGCTTCAACCGTGAGACGGAAGACAACGATAGAAAACCTCTAGCCCCAGTGTTCACCACCACCTGGCAACCGTAAAACAATATACTAAGTATACCAATCAAAAGTGTACAGCATTGCAATAGAACAAAACAAGAAAAAGCATCCCTAATCGAAACCCGAACAATTAATCATTATGCTCTCAAATTCCCAAATCTGTCCAAACAGACCGCTGTTAAGGAAAAATTCATAACTTTTGAGTAAAGACTCCAAAAGCCATGAATCTAATTTTTCTAGAACCTACACAAGCCTAGCTACAACTTCTCAGGTGATCGAAAGATCAAATTACCAAATCTAATCCTTTGATTTTAATCCCGAAGACCGTTCTATCATCTTCGGTAAATCTGACTTGGGAAAATCATAACTGTTGTTTGGCACAACCAAACACATTGTTCTAATACTCTCTGGAAACTACAGGAAAACAGCTATCTCAATATTTCACTGTGCAACAAAGGTTGCAAACAGTCCAGTAAAACTCTTCTGTCCACAATAGAGGGACAAATTACACCATTAGCTTCTAAAATTCATATCTTTTGATTTAGAAATCCAACAATTATGAAATTTAACTTACTGGAATTATAATGAAAATACCTACAAATATCATGGAGATCAACTGACCCAATTCGGCCATCTCCAAGATCAAATTTACAGATCTATGTTCACTGCACAAGTCGTGAGACTGAATTAGCACCCAGTCTTGCGAAATTCATAACTAATTCATCGTTTATCCAAAAATTATGAATTAGGACTTTCTGGAAATCTAACGCAATTCCCCATCTAACTCCAGGATACCCTAAACACAGATTCTGCATAGAACTATCTCAAACTCGTGCGTCAACAGATCACAGATTAAACCGATCTACTACAGCAGCTTCCATCTAACATATGGAGACATTACGCACAAGATCGATCTACCAAAACTAATGGGGATCACGAATTTACCCACAAGAACGACGCGGGATGCCACTGAAACCTTAGTGAAGACCTCCCCCACCTTCTTCCTCTTCCCTTCCCTTTTCCTCTCTTCTTCTCCCTTCTTCTTCCTCTCCTTTCTTTCTCTTCTTCTTCCTTCTTTTGGTAGAGCAACAGGAGGGTGGTGCACATATACCGCATGCTACAAAGGCAGCATGGTAATCAGAGCAGTAGTCTAGGATTTTGGGGAAAGGTACCCCCCCCTCTTGACTCCACTAAAAAGGCCGGCCCATTTGGCTAGGACGCCTTGGGCCGAAAGCCCAAGGTCCAATCCTCCCTCAAAAGATTCTGAATTTTTTGAGTAATTTTTCTCTCCAATTTAATGTTGTTCTCTCTAAACTTTATTGCATTCACTTGAATATTCGGGATATTACAAAAAAAAAACCCCCCCTCTAATCCTCTGTTAACTCTTTTCTATTTGGTCCTTCTCCCCAATTTAAATATTCTCTCTCGAATACTCTTTCTAGTCCATCTGGGGTATTACATCGTCACTCCGGCCCGGCGCCATCGATCCTCTTCTCACTTTGGTGTCGCTGCCGCTCGCAGCTGATAACATTTCCTTTTCTATCATCTTGCATTTGTGCTGTGTTAGTGATTATTAATCTCTAGTGCTGTGAGAAATAGCAAAGTGGTAATTGTGGATTCGGATTGAATTGCTCTAAGGTGATTGCTATCAAACAATGAATTTCAAATGGTAACTAGTATCAGACTTGAGTTAAACTAGAATTGCTTACTGTTGTCCTTGTGTTTCTGTCAGTATTGTGTTCTACTCATCATTTTGACTTTTGATATTTTTCGGCTGAGACTAGGCAGAACCTAATCATCTGTTGTGTGTTGTGTTTTTATTGGTACTCTGCTTGCATATTGTATTAAGTGCTAAGATTGTGGCCTTATATACTATATCAGACGTTCAATTCTCTATTGTATTGTGTTTTTGAACAATATTAGTCATACTTGATAGTCCTGTTAATTAATCTAGACATTGACATGCAAAATTTTGGTTTCAGTTTGTTGGCGTGACGTTAGTCATGTCGATAGAAGAGCGTAGTTGGATGTACAGTGGATGGGACCGCACTCTATCCACTAACCATATATTATGATACAACAGATGTTATATGTAGTTTAGTCAGATGTGCTCTTTAATTATTGGTGCCACATATAATATGATTCACTAATACAATGCCCCTCTGTGTTTTTCTCCAAGCTCCGCCACTGCTAGTGTCCTAGCTATTGTTCTTTTGAGAAAATGATAGTGGCTGGGACTGCAACAAAAACTTGAAAATGGACTATGACATGTGCACATGAAAATCCCATGTTAATAGGCTTTGTTGGACAAAAAACATGTACTTGTATAGGATGAGAACCCACCCTCAACAATGGTTTGAATTGGTTGATTGAACTTTCGAATTAATCCACGATATAGAACTGTTTGATGTCACCCAAGTAGGGAATAATTATTGGATGGTACAAGTGAACAATGAGGTGATATTTGTTTAAAACATGTAGTTGCATGTCCTTGAGTAATCAGATTGGGCCTTCTAGGTGTTCTTTTTTCTAGTCCTGTTTTTGGATTGAATGTTGATATAAGTTATAAAGGATCCGTTCAAATGACAAGTTTTTATTATTTGACTATGTCAATTATTCACTTGGATCTGTGTGATGTAAAAGCTACATAGTGTGCTACTGCTTCTGTCAGAAATTCAAAGAACCAAAATGTGTCAAGAGAAGTTTTGTAGTTGTTGGGCAGAGGAATTAACTCTTGAGGTGAACCGAGTAGCAACTATGGAAGGCCTATGAAACCATTTGTTTAAAATTGTCTCTGTATAGTCATGCAATAGGTGCTTAAAGCTGGTAACGATAAGTTGTACTACCGTCTATTTGATTGTAAAGTAGACGTATTTTGTCCTGTAAACTGGGCTAATGGGTTAGTGAATGAATTAGACGAATCTTATTTCATGCTTATCGTCTTACCCTACAAAGATAGATTCCTGTAACACCATGCTTTTTTTCTTTAGAAACTGAACATCTTCAAGCAAATCATAGGATCAATAGTACTGAAAGAAGAGAAAAACATACAAACAGAATTAAGAAGTCTCGGGGTTAGGCAAATTATGATTCATGTGGCTCTAGCCTGCAGAAGCATTTCTAAAATATCGATGTTTCCTTCACATGCAATAGTTGTAGCTCCAGCCACCTGACATTCAAATTGTGCAGCAGTTGTAGCTCCAGCCACCTGACATTCAAATTGCATGCCTATTTGCATAACTATAGAGTATAGAATATTACACAACACCTTTTCCATAGAGATATAAAGAAGAATACTAAACATATGCAAAAATTCCCATTTGTCCTGCACTCTTGCTAAGCATGTTGATGTTCTGTTCTTTAAGATATTTTCTCCCTAATGTTCACTCCTGCTAAGCAATCATAATGTTTTGAGATAATTCAAGCAAGTCATTTCTAATTAGCACTTAGCTGTACTGTTATCATGAGACTTCTTTAATCAATCTGGGGACGTAAAATAGATGAGAACCTAGTCCTCATCTGCAGAGAGATTTGTAAATATTAACAAATCTGTGAATTCTGTTTGGTAAATATTTACAAATCTGTCAATTGCACATATGCCTGCAGTAGCATGGACTCAAAAGAGACAAGAAGTTAGAAACTTGTGCTAGATATACCAGTAGAGTTCTGTCATGCAAACTTGTGCTAGATATATTTACAACCATAATACCAACATCCAGAGGTTCATGGAGGTGCAATATGTCATTCAATATATTAGTTTTTACTTTGAATAATAGATGTTGAACTACATTTGACCTTTTTGCGTTAAATCTTATGATTGCGTAATGTGGTGAGCATACCGAATGCCTTCTCTCTGAGCCTCCGCCTCCCGCCTCCACCTCCTACATATGAAGTTTCAACATCTCCAAATCTATCTCTTGAGGTATATAAGGGATATTTCTTGCTAATTAAACTTATGACTCCACCATTGCCTTAGTGCACACCGCTCTAATGACAATATTCTGTAATTACAAATGCCGATCACTTCAAAGACTTAATCCTCAATAAACTACATTTAATTAAAATATGTGATTTTGTTTACTTCTCAAGATCATATTAATTTTTGAATCAACACAAACCTTAATATGCTCCCAGTCCATATTAACAACAGCAAGCCTATGAGTTTCTTTGTCAATCATAGGTGTATCATCATGCCTGCCCATCAAGTACTGAGCAATGTCACTACCAACAGAGTACTTTTGCTTTGTTTTGTTTTCAATGAACTGTCTTCTTGTTTGCTTTGTTTTTTGTTGTCTTTTACCCTCTTATCTTTTTTACCTGATATCTAGCAAACATAGGTTTATGCCTTTTTTATTATGATGGGCTATTGTCTTTCACTTTCTAGCTTAAAAGATGCCCAACATTTTCATCATGATGGGCTATTTATTGTATTTCACTGTCCTGAGATATTACCACAAACACTGTCCTGAGATATTATCACAACCTAATCAAGACTAAACTAAAGTATATGCTAGTTAGCTAACTTACTTTCTATGGGCTACAATAAGCTTTTCTATGATATTTGAACTAGTTTCAGTGTCCCAACACTTGTTTACCTATAGTAGTGTGCACAACCATAATACCAACATCCAGAGGTTCATGGAGGTGCAATATGTCATTCAACATATTAGTTTTTACTTTGAATAATAGATGTTGAACTACATTTGACCTTTTTGCATTAAATCTTATGATTGCAGAATGTGACTGAGCATATTGGAATGCCTTCTACTGCAGTTCCACCTCCCCTGCCTCCTCCGCCTCCACCTACTACATATGAAGTTTCAACATCTCCAAATCTATCTCTTGAGGTATATAAGGGATATTTCTTGCTAATTCTGGCTTATGTCTCCACCATTGCCTTAGTGCACACTACTCTAATGACAATATTCTGTGTAATTACAAATGCTGATCACTTCAGCACTTAATCCTCAATAAACTACATTTGATTAAAACATGTGATTTTGTTTACTTTTCAAGATCATATTAATTTTGAATCAAGACAAACCTTAATATGCTCCCAATCCATATTAACAAAGAGAAGCCTCGTGAGTTTCCATGTCAATCATAAGTATATCATCATGCACCTTACATCAAGTCTCGAGCAATGTCACTTCGCCGATGAGTACTTTTGCTTTGTTTTGTTTTCAATGAACTGCCTTCATGTTTGCTTTGTTTTTGTTGTCTTTTACCCTCTTATCTTTTTTACCTGATATCTAGCAAACATAGGTTTATGCTTTCCATATTTTTTTACTGATCTTCGAACTATTTTTTGTTGTATAGCCTCATACCAGCGGTTCAGCTGTTGGAGTAGAGAACCCAGATGACACATTGAATAGGATTGCTCGAGGAATGTTTGGAGGTTATGTTAACGCATCTGTCAGTGCTAATGGAAACTACTCTTCTCCGCTGGATGATGATCTTGCACTATTTAATGTCAACCATGGTCTAATTACATGTGGAATTATATTTTTTGTTGCAAGTGGTGCACGTTGCCTTCTTTTATGGAATGACTAACATGTAATGGTTGCATTTTGATGTCTAAAACCTTGCTAGTTATTTGTACTTCAGTATGGATGTGTGTTGTGCACTTGTGGTGCAAGCGTGGGTGTTGTTTTTTGGACTTTTTGGTAGTGTGACATTTACACTTGTATATGTAGGTGCAAATGTGTGAGGACTCTCTCGGGTAATACTAGGAAAGGTCTCACAGGATCTCTTAGAGAGGTCCAACAGGACCACCCGAAGGTACTGGGAGGTCCTCCAAGTATATCCTAAGAGGAGGTCCGCTAGGACCTCCCAAGGGATCTCAAAGACCTCCTGGAGGTCTGGCCTCTGTGCACTGAGCTAGTCCTAGGAACAAGCGCTAGCTCGCACAGAACTCCAAAGGTGTAATAACAACCACACGGTACTGGACAAAAAATGAAGCAGACAAATTAACATATATTAAACAAAGACCTTATGGTTAAGGTTTCTTACAGAGGTTTGCCAACTAGGGCTTACAAAAAACGACAAAAAGAAACCTTCACAACAGACACGCAAAACGCAAGGAGCCATCTGGCAAGCCCACAGGCTGTCGAGTGGAGGACGTCCTAGCACGCTAGGTTATCAAAGAACTCCTCCTCGAAGAGGTCTGTGCTTCCCTGGAATTGATCATCTTCGGCCACTGCTCAAAAAGAGGGCTTAAAGCCATGAGTACGTTTGAATGTACTCAGCAAATCGCAGGGAACAATTATGCACATAATATTCATGCAATGGCTTGGCCAAGGAGAGCTGTAAGGGTAGTTTGCAGAAAGCAAGATTTAATAGTGAATAGCATAAGTAGATTGAAAAGCTCAAGTTAAAAGCATAATACATAGATACATTTGTTTAAAAAGGAGGGAGGTGAGCATCTACTCACTTCCAAAAACCACTCGTGGGAGGTCTGGTCGCACCCACGGCCAGGACCACTCCCACGACCACTAGAGCACCCACTCCAGAGCTCCACAACCAGCCCCTGGATCACATCTCGAGCCAGCCATGACCTCTCGAGAGCCGGCCAAGGTCTCTTCGAGATCAAGCCACGACCTCTCGTAGAAGCACCCAGGGACACATTTTATAAAATCTACCCCTTGTGCAATTTTCACCAGGCAATGTCCATGACCAAGGACTTGGCTATTCAAATAGATTTTTCACTCTGCAGAGGTGTACAACTTTACCCACAATTCACGATCTCTCTAGCGGGTCGGGTTCCCGAAAAACCCTTGCTCACTTTCGAAGGTGAGCAGTCTAGAGAGCGTGACAAGGCCTTTACAAAGCTTTGAACTGGCTCGAAGCTGCCCGCTAAGGTTTCGCAAATCCCCCTCCCCCCCGCCGGGTTATTGGGTGCCCCCTCTTGCGCCAAATGAATCAAAGACGCCCACCACAATGTAACCAAGCCAGCCCATTACTAATTATTTGGCCTGCACCATCCCTATAAAATGGTCTTGTGGTTGCACGGTAAAACCCGGATCAACAGAACACAAAGTTAAGTCTTTAATCCACTCAGACAAGACAACCTCATCCTAGTGTGCACATGGCACCCCCTTTACTGCACGTTCACTTGCCCGAGTGTGAAAACATTTTAGGTTCAACCCGGCCAAAGACCACCCTGGTCTTGGCGCAACAGATTTTAGCAAGAGTGGCATCGCACCACAATCAATATAGTCATGCATCATCGACCTCACCGCTCAATAGTGGCACCAACCACGCCCATAGTTCAATTAGTCAAGATTATTAATGATGAAGCATGATTCTCAAGACCCACGGTTCTAATGCAAGGCTAAGCATAAACATACGATCCCATGTTGGCAATATCAAGCGATACCAACTAAAATTACCCATTCTAAGGTGTCCGAGGGAATCATGTCTACATGTTGAGTACAATCATCCAAGGAGGCATAATGTCAAGTGGGATATAACTACTGCCCAAAACATTCCTTATAAAAGTAGCCATGCAAGATAATGTAAAACAACATATTTTTGAAATGCTAGGTTCAACATGATCAAAGGTCTGCGACTTGCCTTCGTTGAGCAGGGGTGAGCCTTCGGTAGAGACTGCCGAGTCCAAGTACTCCTCGAGCTCAGGATCTACACGTACGCAAACAACCAAACTAAACAAGACAACTCTCGACAAAAGAACTTAAAAGACTCAAAAGAACTTAAGCAAATCTCAACCAAAAATCAGAAAAGCAAGAGGTCTCAACGAGAGGGGAGGTTCAACCCGAAAGAGGGTGGTCTTTCCAAAAAGACCAAGACATGGTTGAGAGGCGATCATGGCCGAGAGGGTGGTCTTTGCAAAAAGACCAGGAGGTGGCCATGAGCGGGAGGGTGGTCTTTGCAAAAAGACCACAAGGGTGGTCTTCGTAGGAAGACCAGAAAAGACCAAGAGGTGGTCTTTGCCAAAAGAGGTCCTGAGGAAACCCAGGGGAGGAGATCCTGGGGAAAACACGACTATTCCACGTGGTTGCGAAAGAGACACGACCTCGTAACGTAGTCGTGAAAAGGATACGATCACACGATGTGGTCGTATGAACAAGAAAAGATAGGCACAAGGAAACTCACCCAAAACCAAGAAAGAAACAGAAAAAGGAGCATATCAGAGGGACAGTTGTGGTGGTCGAGGTTGGCACGGCACTCCAGCGAACTCTTGAGGTAGCAAGACGGCGGCGCCGGCTCCAATGATCTTCTTGGTGAGGAAGAGGTGGTGGCACAGCTTCCTCGGGCACTTCTTGGTGAAGCTTCAAGCACAAGCTTGGAGAAAAATAGGCAAGAGCAGGGAAGTTAGGAGATGAGGAAAAAGGTGACAAGAGAAGGCATACACGGGCTATATAAAGCCAGACAAGGAGGAGAAAAAGAGGGAGCCTCAGGAAAGCTTAGAGACACATTGGTCAAGGGTAGGTGAAAAACAAGGCAAAGATAAGACAGGGTATGCCATCAAAAGGATAAACGAAGTACCCTAGAAGTGACCGCATTTAATGTGATGCAATAGGCATTAAATGTGCTTAGGACTTTAGAGGCAGAGGAATTGAGAAAGTGAGTCGGACTGACTAGTGGGGCCAGTCAAACTCGACGGAGAGATCAGCCAAAGAGGTGGTCTCAGCCGTAAGGGTGGTTTTTGCAAAAAGACCACAGGTCTTGACCTCAAAGGGGGAGGCCTTAACCCGCAAAGGAGGTCTTCACAAACGACCGCAGGTCTTGACCTCAAAGAAGAGGTCTTAACCCGCAAGGGTGGTCTTTGCAAAAAGACCGCGGGGAGGTCCAAAGAAAAGAAGACTCAAAGGAGGGGTCCTGACGGTCAAGATCTACAAGGGGAGGTCACGGCCTCAAGGGGGAGGTCGCGGCTAAACGACAAAAGAGGGGAGGTCGCGGCCTCAAGGGGGAGGTCGCGGCTAAACGACAAAAGAGGGGAGGTCGCGGCCTCAAGGGGGAGGTCATGGCTAAACGACAAAAGAGGGGAGGTCGCGGCCTCAAGGGGGAGGTCGTGGCTAAACGACAAAAGAGGGGAGGTCCTGACTACAAGGGTGGTCTTCAACGGTCAAGATCTAAACAAGGGAGGTCCTGACGGTTAAGATCTCCAAAGGGGAGGTCTCAACGATCAAGATCTAAACAAGGGAGCAGAGCGATAGCAAGGAAAATGCGGAGAAGGCTGGGGCATCAGATCTCGGTCAAACCTGGCAAAGGGATGGGGCCCTCCAACACAGATCGAATGGTACAAAAGCGATAAAAGTCTGGATTAAGGGAAAGGCTCGAACGGACGCGAGTGAGGTCCAAACAAACATAAGGGAGGTCCAACAGAGGAGATTTAAAAAACGAGATCCAAGGAAAAAGGTCCAAAGGAGAAACTCAAGGGAGGACTAAAGAGAAGAAGAAGGAGGGGAGGTCAAATAAGAGGGTGGTCCAGAGAGAGGAAAACCACTCAAACTTGACCCTCAAAAAATGAAAAGGTTTGAAACATAAACCCAAACTGGTCTAGGACCCAAAAGGGGAGGTCTTAGACCTACAACGAGGTCTGGACAAGGGGAGGTCCAACACAAGGGAGATCTGGACCGAGAGAGAGAGAGAGAGAGAGAGAGAGGTCCAGACACAGAAGAGGTCCTGGAAAAGAGAGGCTAAGCCTAACGGCACACAGATCAAAAGAAGAAAGGAAAACAAAAGCCAAGGAACACCAAAGAACTTCAACCAACTAGACTTAGTTGAAGTTTGGTTAGGTCAAGTTAAACCTCCAATATTTCCAAAGTTTCAAGTTAAGCTTGAGCAAGCAAATAAACCGAATGGTTCCTTTTTAGTTTTGAAATCTGGCAAAAACTCTAGGACAAACGGGACGATAAAAAATGTGCCTCAAATAGTACTTGATGGTCAATTGGAATTACATGATATTGTTATGTTTATCTCTTGCATTAATTTTGTAGCGTCTTTGAATATAAATAAGTATTTCAATAATGTATGTATATTTAGAAAAAAAAATAATAAATTCAATACCCCTAGTGTTCATGATAAATAGTAGGGGATGAATTTTGAATTGGAAATAGGAAAATAATATTTATATAAAAATATTCCTTAGGGTATACAAGAAATAACGTAGAGAATTTGTTAATTTCTTTCCCTAGGCTGGCAGAAAGGGAAACGTAGGGAAATAAACTTTCCACGTGAGATGACAATGCCACGTGGACAAGATTTCTCTACCGTTTAAAATCCTAGGGAACGATTATTTCCCTAGGTTTTTCCAAAAAAAACCGTAGGGAACGTTTTCTTTCCCCCACATTCTTTCTCCTAGTAGTTGTTCCCTACGAATGCCACTAGGGAAACCAATTCCCTATAGTTTTGGGCATGTTCCCTAGTATATTACTCACTAGGAAAAATGGGGATTTCTAGTAGTGGTTACACACAGAGCTTGGAAAACTTGGTTTTTCACTTAGTCAAGAGTTGGCTACAGATTTGATTCTTGCTTCGCTTCCAGCAAGCTATGGCCAGTTCATTCTGAACTTCCATATGAATGGCTTAGACAAGAATCTCACCGAACTGCATATGATGCTCAAGACTGCAGAGGACAACATTAAGAAAAGCAACAGTCGTGTGATGATGGTGCAAAAGAGTACAAGCTTCAAGACGAAAGCTAAGACTTGGGTCAAAGGTAAGGGCAAGACTAAAGTTTCAGATGAGATCCAAACTAACAAGCCCAAGGCTAAGTCTAGCCCGACTCAAGAGAATGAATGCTTTTACTGCAAAAAGCCAGGCCATTGGAAAAGGAACTACAAAAAATACCTCGCTGATCAAAAAAAGAATGGTGGGAATAAACCTTCCACTTCATGTATTAATGTTATAGATGTTTTTCTTGCCGATTCTTCTATTAACTCTTGGATATTTGATACCAGATTGGTTGCTCATATTTGCAATTCGATGCAGAGTTTAACAAAGAGTAGGAGAATTGCAAGAGGTGAGATGGATCTTCACGTCGGGAATAAAACAAGAGTTGTTGCATTAGCCGTCGGGACTTTGCCATTACTTTTGCCCTAGGGATTTATTACGGAATTAAATAATTGTTATTACATTCTAGCCATGAGTAGAAACATTATTTCTGCCTCATGTTTGACGGCAGAGGGTTATAAATTCATTATAGAGAACAATGGTTGTTCTATATTTTTGAATAAGATGTTTTATGGCTATGCTCCTATTTTGAATGGGTTGTATATTTTAAATCTTGATGATGCACCCATCTATAACATTAATGCAAAGAGGCCTCGGCCTAATGATATGAATTCCAATTTCATTTAGCATTGTCGTTTGGGTCACATAAGTAAGAAATGCATAAAGAAGCTCCAGGATGATGGAATTCTAAACTCATTTGATTTGGAATCATTTGAAACGTACAAATCTTGTCTACTCGGAAAGATGACCAAGACACCTTTCACTGGTCGGAATGAGAGGCCGTCCGACTTGTTGGCACTCATACATACTGATGTGTGTAGACCAATAAGCATGACAGCTAGAGGTGGTTTTCAGTACTTCATTACTTTCACCGATGACTATAGTAGATATAGATATATCTATTTAATGAGGCACAGGTCGGAATCCTTTGAAAAGTTCAAGAAGTTCCAGAGTGAGGTACAGAATCAACTTGGCAAGACAATCACATCTTTACGATCTAATCGTGGAGGTGAATTTTTGAGCCATGAATTTGGTGATCATTTGAAGCAATGTGGAACTGTTCCACAACTTACACCACTGGGCACTCCACAATGGAATGGGATGTCCAAGCGGCGTAATCGGACCTTGTTGGACATGGTTAGGTCGATGATGAGCCAATCGGATCTGTCATTGTCTTTTTGGGGTTACGCTATAGAAATTGCTGCTTTCACTTTAAATAGGGTACCATCTAAATCAGTAGATAAAACACCATATGAGATATAGACTGGGAAGAGTTCTAGTTTGTCTTTTCTAAAGATTTGGGGATGTGATGTCTATGTTAAACGTTTGACATCTGATAAACTCACACCCAAGTCAGATAAATGCTTATTTATAGGATATCCTAGGGAAACCAAAGGATATTATTTCTACAACCAAGAAGATGGCAAAGTTTTTATTGCCCGAAATGGTGTCTGTTGGAGAAAGAGTTTCTTTCAAAAGGAGTTAGTGGGAGAAAGGTGCAGCTCGAAGAAATTTGAGAAACATCTGAAAGTGTTTCAACTCCTACTGAACCTCTACAGGATGAACAAAATATTGTTGAACCTGTAGATGAGGCATCAGCCCCATGTAGATCTAAAAGGCCACGTCAATTGCCTATAAGGTATGGGTATGACGTATTATTGTTGAATAATGATGAGCCTAAGACTTTTGAGGAAGCAATGATGGACCCAGACTCTGAGAAATGGCTTGGAGTCATGAAATCCGAGATAGACTCCATGAGTGACAATCAGGTTTGGAACCTGGTCAAACCACTTGATGGTGTTAAAACCATTGAGTGCAAATGGATCTATAAGAAAAAGATTGACATGGATGAAAATGTTCACATTCATAAAGCTCGACTAGTCGCAAAAGGGTTTCGACAAGTTCAAGGGGTTGACTATGATGAGACTTTCTCACCGGTAGCGATGCTTAAATCTATATAGATCATTCTAGCTATGCTGCATATTTCGACTATGAGATATGGCAAATGGATGTCAAAACGACTTTCCTTAATGGAAACCTAGATGAGGATGTGTACATGACACAACCTAAAGGTTTTGTCAATCCAAAGAATGCTAGTAAAGTATGCAAACTTCAAAAGTCCATTTATGGGTTGAAGCAAGCATCTCGGAGTTGGAATATACGTTTTGATGAGGAGATCAAAAGGTTTGGTTTCGTCAAGAACAAAGAAGAACCTTGTGTTTACATGAAGGTTAGTGGGAGCGTGCTTGTTATTCTAATCTTATATGTGGATGACATATTATTGATTGGTAATGATATTCCTATGCTAGAATCCATTAAGTCATCATTGAAAAATAGTTTTTCTATGAAGAACCTAGGAGAGGCATCATATATCTTAGGGATAAAGATCTAAAGAGATAGATCAATAAGGCTAATTGGATTAAGCCAAAATACTTATATTGACAAGATGTTGATTCGGTTCAACATGAAGGATGCCAAGAAAGGGTTCTTGCCTATGTCACATGGCATAAGTCTTAGCAAGAGCCAGTATCCTTCGACAACTGATGAGCGAGACCGTATGAATGGTATTCCATATACATCAGCTATTGGATCTATCATGTACGCCCTGATATGTACTCGACCAGATGTATCATATGCTCTAAGTGTTACAAGTAGATACCAAGCTGATCCCAATGAAGGTCACTGGACAGCTGTGAAAAACATTTTTAAGTACTTGAGAAGGACTAAGGATGTGTTTCTAGTTTATGACGGTGATGAAGAGCTCGTTGTAAATGGTTACACCGATGCAAGCTTCCAAACCGACAAAGATGATTATCGTTCGCAATCTAACTTTGTATTCATTTTGCATGGAGGAGCAGTGAGTTGGAAAAGTTCCAAGTAAGAAACGGTTGTTGATTCTACGACAGAGGCCGAGTACATTGCGGCTTCTGAAGCTGTGAAAGAAGGTGTTTGGATAAGGAATTTTATTGCTAAGTTGGGTATGGTTCCGAGTGCCTTGAGCCCAATGGATCTCTATTGTGATAATAATAGAGCCACTGCGCAGGCTGAGGAGCCTAAATCTCATCAGAAATACGAGCATATACTCAGGCGTTATCATCTTTGTCGGTGTTTTAGAACCGAACTTACGTAAAGATTATTTGATTCGGGGGTTCTTCTAGGCTCAAAATCACACAGAGATGGAGACACGGGGATTTTTATACAGGTTCGAGCCTTCTCCTGGGAGAATAACAATCCTACTCCTCTGTGTATGTATTGAGTATACTAGATTACAAGATGGAATCAGAGACTAGAGTATTGTCCTTCTAATCTTCTTTTGCCTCCTCCCTCTTCCTGATGATCCTTGCCTTTTATACTGTCCCCAGGGTGCGCCGTTAGATCTTCAGTATAAAGGTCACATTAACGCACCAGATCGTGGAGCCGCACGGAGGTTATTACGGAGTTGTAATGTTCCCACGCTGACGTGCAATTATCACCATAACAAATGAAGTTAAGTCGTCTTTGTTATTTTAAGGAATAACAGCGTAATTGATTGCTCATATCCTTGGATACGGTACATGAGATTCCCTGATCGACTAGGCCCACATGTCTGCGAGTCTTGTTGATTGAGGATTGGTCGTAGAAGAACTTACGACCAGGTGGTGGTCGTAGGAGAGCCTACAACCACAGATCGATCATAGTAGAGCTTACGATCACAGGATAGTCGTAGAATGGTGTGGATATCATAGGGATATGCCCATGATCTTAGGATGATGAAACAATTGGCAATGGTGCTTTTGGTTTGAAGTTTCAAGTGTTTTCGACAAAGTTTCAGATCTGTCAGGTCAGCGGCGGTCTGACCGGCTTTTGTGCTAAATGTTGATTTAAGTGGTGAATTGTTCTTTGGGATAGATTGAGTTCATAGGCTATAGTGCTTCTGTGTTGCATATTGCATGTTTTGAGCTAACGTGGGTCAAGTTGTGAAGAACTTGTTCCCGGATTCGTGTTTGCTTGTCTATTGCTGTGCAGGTGGCTTGAAGGTCAACGACGGTCAACGGCGAGGAGGATCGGGACTAAGCTTGGAGAGCTGAGGTCCAGAACGATCATGGATGCCGGGTGAGGTCAAGTGACTCAAGCATGGCGCAGGATGGACAAGGATGACCGAACGGGCGGTTCGGCGATCGTTGGATCAAGCGACAGAGTCGCTGCAAGTGCTCGATGGTGCCGGGATCCGGACGGGCGAGACTTGACGACATGGAGCCGTTGATCTACCTACACGTGGCGAAGCATGGGATTGCTTCACGATCTGTGGACTCGGTCTTTTGGAGAAAGATCGAGAAGGGGTATTTTGGTAATTGTACCAAATACCGCCTTGGTTACCTAATGCCAACCCGTGGCGCAAGACGGTGCGTCAAGAAGTGTATTAGGTCAAGAGATTTGAAGACGGCGCTTTAATTTTTGTGCGTGTGTGTTCCGTTGTTGTTGGGCCTTAACGGAAGCCCATTTGGTTTTTAGGGTTAGAGGCTGCCCTATAAAAGAAACAGGAGTTCGGACTTTAGGGTTTGCTGCCGCTGAGGGGTTGGCGCCTGTAGAGCCAAATAGAAAAATCTGAAGTGGCGGCGGCTGCTGCTCCTCCCGACGTAAAAGAAAAATCTGAGAGCCTCATGGGGCGCTTTCTTCTTAGCTAAAAAGAGATCGCTGCGCGCGATCGTGAGAAAAATCAAGAGTCTCCGCCCAACTGAAAAAATTGAAGCCACTGGCGGTCTGGAGTCGCCTGTTAGGCAGAGAAATCTAGATTTCAGCGTTTGGCTTTTGTTTTTATGGCTGCTTTGCCTAGTGCATGTAAGAATCGAGTACCTTGTTTTGATTTGATGGTGCATTAGGTTGTCTCAAGTTGATCCTGTTTTAAGCTTGTTCTATTTGGCTGTTATTCAAGGTTGCCACCGAATCTTTGGATTTGATTGCCATCAAGTTGGTGTTTCATGTTATTTTATTGCTTGTTGGCTCAATCCTGTGCTCAGTAGAAAAGCAGAGAATAGGAATCGTGGCGGCGGCCGCCGCAAAACCCGAAAAAGGGGAGCGCGTTGCGGCGGCATGTTGCCCTGAGTTACAGAGTTCCTAGTGGCGCTGTTGTCCCGTAGAAATCCGATGCATCGTAGCGTCCTGCTCCGCCCGGGAAAAACAAGAATATGGGCAGCGGCCTGTGCGTGCAACTTGGGATTCCTTTTATTGTCTTGGCTGCCATCTTGATGTGTTTGACCGCCGGTTCCTTGTGAGAAAAGCGGCGCTTGGCAGCGCCTTTTGAGCCCGTGGCGGCGTCCTGCTGTGTCCGCTCAAATCGGAGCCGTGGGCGCCGGCTGTCCCTCCGTAGAAATCGCAGCCTGTGGTGATCTCTAGCACCGGGCAGAAAAAGTAGCAGCCCGTAAAAACTATTGTCAGCTGCGGCTTGTAGTGTGAGGTTTCATACTTTGATTGAGTTGATGCTGCATGGAGTTAATCCGATTGTTCACTGTTTCAAGTTTTGTTTATTGTAGCTGCCTCCTTTGTTGCGAGTGAGTTGTTGATGTTAATTCCCATCGGGTGGAATTTTTGGATTTGTTTGTTGTTGTGCCTTTGCTGTTCTAGTTAGTATATAGCTTTTATAGGCAGCTTGTAGCTTCGATTGTAGACACTAAAATTCGGCAGCTTGTGGAGCAATCACGGAAGACAGAAAAATCAGAGATGCGGCTGCTGTAGCTGATCGTATTTTTCCTTCTCTTGGCTCTTCCTGTGCGTGTGCGTGCGATCTGCTTGCAGTGAAGAATCCTTGAGTTGATTTGCCTTGGGCTGTGTTGTGTCATCAATGATGCGCATGAGACTTTGGTGTTAATTTCCAGCGATTTGCAGTTCCTCTGTGCTTGATGTCGGCTCTGCTCGTTTTGGGTTGATGCAGCACATGCAGTGCATGATCTTGACGGCGGCTGTAACAAGAGAGACATACTATTTGCTCTGGGGTTTGATCAAATTCAACACAGGTCATCCGCTGTGCCTGTATACAGATCTTCATAGCTTTCATAGCTATTGGAGTGAAAGTAGTGTTGAGTTTGATCGAGGAGAAAAATAGAGAAAGCGTCTATTCACCCCCCCCCCTCTAGTCGCCTTTCCAGTCCTACAAAGGGCTTACGACTATGGGATAGTCGTAGGAAGACCCACGACTACATGGTGGTTGTAGGAGAACTTACGACTTCCAGCTTCTCCCTTATGAATATTAAGGGGTATACTCAAGAGTTATATGACGACATTATTATCCATAATATGAATTATAGATATGTAATAAAATAAGGATTGTTATATCCTCGTCATCTAGCCCCCCAGCTTAAGCAAAAATAACTTACTTGGAAAAGGAGCAATAGATGATCTTACGACCAGTAAGTGGTCGTAGGGAAATGGTCGAAGGAAGAACTCTTCGACTGGTGTTTCATTTGACCAGAAATTTACTTGGTCAAGAAAGTTGTGAAATAATCTTGCGACTTACAAGGTGGTTGTGGGAGATCTAACTTGGTCAACCGAGTGGTCGCAGATCGTGGGTCGAAGCAGATCTTTCTAGTCATTGCTATGCTTTTGACAAGAAAAAGACTTGGTCAATGAGGTAATTTCGCTTGAGGTGTAAAAACAGACTCGTCTTTTGAACTTCGGGTGTACGGTTATAAATCTTCTCCGCCGCCGACCAAATCAAGCTTTCTTCTTCAATCTTTCCACATCCAAATCTTTGACTTTTGGGAGAAGTGGCCGAAGTTGTTTCCCAGTGGGCCGAATCGGAGATAGATGCGACCAAAATCAGAGCTTTGGTCGACTCTGAGAAGATTCTGAAGATGGAATTCGTGCGGTGGATTGAGGCCGTCGGGCAGCATTGGCCGTCGGAGGAGATTGGGCAAATCTCCATTTTCCAAGCATTCTGTGTGTGTGGTCTTCGATTACCCGCTCATCATTTTCTCACATTGGTACTCGAATATTTCCAAGTGGAGTTGGTGAACCTTGTCCCCAATTCTATCACAATGTTGGGGGTGTTCGTGTACCTGTGTGAGGCCTACTTGGGGATTCCGGCTGATCTGGAGTTGTTCCGGTATTACTACGGAATGACCCGATTAAGTGGAATCGCCGGTAGCTGTAGTCTGAAGCTCCACGATGGGAAGTCGATGGAGTACATTCAGATGTTTACCCGGTCGTCGTGGCCGGGGTGGAAGGAGAGGTGGTTCTATTGGGAGATCACCAATGAGGACACCCTCTCTTTCGCCGGGAAGCCTACCGAGAAGGTTCCCGCTTGGGATTCGATTCCCAAGGATCTTGGCCGGATCGCCTTTTCATTCAAGCTATTGCGCACTTGAAGGAAGAGGGCTTACGGATGGCACGTGGTGAAGGATTGCATCACGTGCGCATCGCCTCTCAAGAAGAGGGCTCATCGATGTGGAGGTACTCGGCCCGACGGACCCGACGAGGACTACGGCGAGGGTAAGTAAACCTTAAGCTTTAGCCTTCTTCCCGTTAGTTTTAAATTAGGCTTATCAAGGTTCTCTTATCCTGCAGACCTCTCACTAGAGGAGATTGACGCCGGGTTAAGCTCATCTGTGAGAAGATCCCAGCCCATGTTGTGGCGCCTCCACTGGGGTGACTTGTCTCCAGAGGACAAGGTGGAGCGCCTAAAGGTAATCAAGAGTCGATTTCGTCTTTAGGACTTTGTAATCATAGAAGAACTTATGACCGGTAAGTCGATCATAGGAAGGCTTACGATCGTGTTCTCGTCAGAGAAAACTTACGACTAGGGGGTTGTCGTAGAAAGGCTTACGACATGGTGATAGTTGTAGAAGAACTTACAACGGCTTTATAATATCTCTCTTTCTGATTTCTGCAAAAACTAGCCAAGGAGGACCGTCAGGATGACGAAGAAGTCGAACTGATGGTCGTTGGTGCGGCCTAGAGTAGTTTGTTTCTCCCCCGGCTAAGAGACGCCGACTTGTTAAGGCCGCCGACAAGGGAGGCTCAAGTTCGAGCCCTGCTGTTGAGCAAGCAGATGCTCCTTAGACCAGGAGGAGGAAGCTCGCACAAGCTATTGATGAGGGCGGTGCAAGCTCGAGCTCCGCTACTCCGTCTACACCTTTGGCTAATCTTGCTGCGGAAATAATTGCTGCAGAGGAAGCAATCGTGTCAGGAATAGCTGAAGTATTCAAACCTAGGGCCCCCAAGACCAAGGTAGTCTTCTATTATGACAGTAAAACCTTTACAGTTTCTGCCTCTCGTGGCTTTATCAAGCGATTAGAAAAAGAGAACTGGAAGAGTTTCATGTCTTTTGTGAAGGAGACTGTTGCACCAGTAGTGCCCGTGGTCGAGGATAGTGCCACTGTTGAGGTGGTCGAGGTAGGTCTCGGCCATCCAGAGAGCCAAAAGGCTCAAAGAGCGATGGCACTCGATCAAGACCCACGACCAGATGTGGTCGTGGCTGTTCCTCAACATGAGTCTCAACCAAACGTGGTTGAGAAAAAGTCGAAGAAACCTTCCTTAGGGAGGGTTGTTTCCAAACTTAAGATCAAATCTGACACTCGGAGGTACGTAAAAGAGACAAAAGTGTAAGGACAACATTTACCTTTTGCTTTTTACCACCTGATCGTGTTTTCCTTTTTATGATCTCAGCTTGGCTCCTCTTATCATCAAGGACGTTCCTGCCAAGGAACCCACTGCAGTTTCTTCGGCAGGCAAAGGAACAACAGTGGCGGTGGTCGAAGGATCGTCCACCGTCCGAGTGACCGAAGATGCCATTGCAGCTGGCTTGGCTACAACTATTGGAGCGATTGTAGGGCCAGAAGCGGCTACGACCACAGGGGTGGTAGTAGCGTCAGAGGCAGCTACGACCGCAGGAGTGGTCATAGAGATCATGGCGAGAGGCGACGCTCGACATCGTGAAGGCATCGAGCGTCGTCTTTGCCGAAAGGAGGTTGTCGCGAACATTCCCCCAGGCCCTCAAGGAGGAGCCGGCGCTACCGAATCAGAGGAGGAATACGCCAACTTCGCCTCTGAAGTTTTTCGGCCGCCTTCCATTGTGGGATCTTCGCTCTAGACCTCGTGCCCGTGTCCCTCACCCCAAGGATATTCCCGACGGAGGGGATGTCTTCGATGACGCGCGTCTCGAAAAGGTGTGGTGGGACCGAGTCTGAGAGGTTGATAAACTGAGGAACCCCACAAGGGTAGTATCTTCGTTTGCACGGAGAGCAATGAATGTTTCTCGCTTCTAACTGTTTTTTTTCTTTCATGCAGGGAGCATTAGAACAAATTGTTGCTGTTGTTGAATACAACAGGCAACTTGTCCAATTGCGACAGGAAAAAGAGGAACTCTGCGAGCAGGCAGAGAAGTGGTAAGTAACTGCTTTTCGTAGCCTTTTATGTTTTGACTATTTACACAGTACTTGCGGGGGTTTGTCGTAGAAGATCTTACGACTAGTCGTAGGAGGACTTACAAGCAGGGTATTGTCGTAGAAAAACTTACGACGAGGAACTGCTCGCAGAAGAACTTATGACCAGGTTCTTTGCTGACGTCTACCCTTTCCCTTTGCAGGTTTAAGAGTGACGAAAAGACCTTAACTGATTCTCTCAACTATGAAAGAGCCGAGACGAAGAAGCTAAGGGAGGAGATTGAAGACCTCTGGAAAAAGCTTCAGGAGGCAAACTCTGCAAACCAAAAGTTGCAGGGACGACTAAGCGGTAAGTGTTGAACTTAAGACCGCCTTCGACCTCCTTTTCTTTTTCTAAATCTCATTCTCTTTCAGACAAAGACCAAGAGGTCCAGACGTGGGAGCAACGTTACCTTAAGGACACCACCGCCCACGCTGAAGAAGTCAAGAAGTTAGATTCTCAACTAGTTGGTAAGCAAATCTTTACCTGCAATTGGTTGTGTTTTCCTCTTGAGGTCATTTTATTTGACTGACCTTATTCTTTTCAGAACAAGTAGTACAAGTAAAACGACTTCACGAGGCTTCAACTCGCAATCAGGAGGAAATGAAGGCTTTGAAGATCAATCTTCAAGACAATATTTCACTCCTGAACAATGTACTCAGTGGGCTTCATGCTGAGGGGATTACTCCTCATGACGACACGTTGTCTGCCCAATCGAGTGCCATTGGTGAACAAGTCGGAACTTTGCAAGAGTTGGTGACTACGCTGAGAGCTAACCAATTCGACTTGATAAAAGATGCGATCCAAGAGGGAATAAGATTTATCTTAGCAAAACTTAAATCTCATGATCCCACCCTTAATCTGCAGCCTGTCATAGATGACTTCTTCGCCGCCTGAAGCGAAGCGGAGCGCTTAATAGTGACATTGCGGCCGATCAACGAAGTTAGTCACGAGTGTATGCAAATCCGCCTCCTCACGAGTAGTCTCGAACTGCATTCTTGTAAAGACAAATTTTTGTTGATGTTGATATATAATCCTTCCTTCTTCCTGAAAATCATCTTGTCGAGTAGTTAGTAACTCATAAGATAATGAATGGAAAAAGAGCAAGACTAAGAATTGAAGTCAAGTTAATAACTTTATCCTAGCCCCCGACTATTTGCTTGGTTTATTTAGATAAACCGAGTAAATAGTGTTTAATGGGTTTTCTGGAAAAGAGAGAGGTTTAGCTAACTTGTAGTTTTTCGATCACGATAATCTTGCACTGGTCGTAAGAGTAGGAACGAGTCAACACTAGGAAGGTCCTTCTAGTGGGCAGGACCACGTGCAGAGAGGACATGCTTCGACTAGGTGATGTTACCATCTCCGACCAGATTAATCAATTCAAGAACAATCAACTTGAGTTAGATAAACGTCTGGAGTTCCTTAAAAAATTTGTCCAACTTATCTCAATGCACTCAGTATATTCGCTCCGGTAGCAAGAGTTAGAAACAGAACGACGCTAAGAAGTTCCTTCTAGTGGGCAGGACCACGTGCAGAGAGGAAAGTCTTCGACTAGGTGTTGCAACTTCCTTCGACCAGTTAAAACAAATCGAATTTATCGAAAGTAGTCGAGCTAATTTGGAAAGTGTACTCTACTTAATTTATTTTTCAAAAAGATGGATGAAGAAATAAACTAAGGTACTAAGAGTTGGCTTGACATTATTTCAACCATGTTTCGAACCCAAGCTTTTTTGTGTTCGTAAAAAAGGGGGGAACGAGTCGACTCTAGGAAGTTCCTTCTAGTGAGCGGGACCACATGCAGAGAGAAAAGGCTTCAACTAGGTGACGTTACCATCCTTTCGACCAGTGTAAAGATGAACTGGGTACTGGTCGCAGAATGTCTTACGACCAGTGCATTATCGTGGAAGAGTGCACGACTTAGTAACTGGTCAAGGGCGGACCTTTGACTAGGGTATGATTGAAAGAATTGTTAAAGCGCTACTCGAAGTAATACAATAAAGATAGAAAGAACCTGATGCTTTATTGAACGGTTGGTCGTTTACATGTAGAATTTACGTAACTGGTCGATATTCCAAGTATTTGAGAGAATTCAGCCGTCTTCCATTGCCAGTCGTACTGAACCTGGTCGCATAACTTTGACCATTGTGTAAGGACCTTCCCACTTGGGGGAAAACTTATTCCGATTAGACTGGAATTGAATTTTCCTCAATACCAAGTCACCTCTGAAGAAGGTCATGAGGTTGGACCTTACGATCGTAGTATTTGGCGCAGGCTTGCTAGTAGACCCCGAACGGATTAAGGCTCGATTCCTCTTTTCTTGAAAGGAGTTAATGTCATCTCGCCGAAGTTGTTCTTGGCCGAGTCATTGAAACTCTCGACCCTTGTAGACTGATCTTTAGTTCGGTAGAAGCATGGCTTACCAAAAACTAGGAAAAAGGTGTTTAAGCTTGTTGCGGACTAGCGGTCGTCTGAATCGCCCATAATACTGAGGGTAATTCTTGTACCCATGCCCCGAAGCGCTTGACAAGCTGGTCGAAGACTCGAGTTTTAATTCCCTACATTATTTAGCCATTCGCTCGTTCGACTGCCCCATTGCTTTGGGGATGGGCGACAGAGGCGTAACAGAGCTTGGTACCTAACTCGTCGTAAAATTCCTAAAATTTTGCACTCGAAAATTGTTTACCATCATCTGTGATTATTTGACTTGGGACACCAAATCGAGTAATCACGCTTCTCATCATGAACCGTTTTGCGGCTTCCGTTGTTATCGTAGTCACAGGTTCGGCTTCGATCCATTTTGTGAACGTATCAATAGCCACAAAAAGGAACTCAAAGCCTCCTGGAGCCCTTGGGAACGGTCCTAGGATGTCGAGACCCCAGGTCGCAAAAGGCCAAGATAAAAGGGATTGTTTGTAATGCCTGAGCTGGTTGGTGTATTTGCCTGCTATGAAACTGGCATTGTACACATTTCTTAACCAACTCTTTGGCATCGTAGAGGGCTGTTGGCCAGTAAAATCCTTGTCGAAAGGCTTTTCCGACCAACATTCTATAGGAAGCATGAGTTCCACAGATACCCCCATGTATGTCGTGAAGGAGGTTTAGTCCTTCTCTCTGTGGTATGCATCGCATGAGTGCCCCTTGAGTACCTCGTTTATAGAGGACTCCTTCGACCAAAGTATACATTTTGGCCTTTCGGGATAAATGATCTGCTTCGAGATCGTCATCGGGTACGGAACCCGCTTGAAGATACTTGTAGATGGGATCCATCCAAGTGTCCTCGTAATCTAGAGATGCTGTCTCAATAGGAGATATCTCTGGTGTGTCCACCAGAGACGGCTTCTAGAGTTGCTCCAAGAAGACCCCTTTTGGCACTTGTGATCGGGAAGAAGCTATCCGAGCAAGCTGGTCTGCGAGGAAATTATCCTTTCGAGGGATAAATTGTACCTCGAAACTGAAAAAATACTTTTCAAGCTTTCGAACCTCCGATAAGTACCGAAACATGGTCAGATTAGAGCACTGGTACTCTTTTCCGACTTGATTCACGACTTGTTGAGAGTCTCCTCTCACGAGTAGTCGTCGAATCATGAGTGCTTTCGCAGCTCGTATGCCGGCTAGTAAACCTTCGTATTCTGCCACGTTGTTAGTGGCCTGAAAGTTTAACTGTATGGCATACTTTAAGGTCTCTCCGTTAGGAGATTCCAGGACTACCCCAGCCCCCGAGCTACTTAAAGTAAGTGACCCGTCAAAGTACATCGTCCACTTGTTATGGGTATCAGATCGGGATCCCTAATGTGTTCAGATTTGTCCATTCGGCGACAAAGTCTGCCAAGATCTGGGATTTAATGGCCGTTCGGAACACGAAATGGAGGTTGAACTCCGCAAGCTCTACTGACTATTTAGATATGCGTCCCGATGCTTCCCTATTTTGGAGGATCACTCCTAAGGGAAACTCAGACGGCACAATTATCGTGTCTTTGAAAATAATGCCTCGCTTCAAGACATGAGGAGGGCATAGATAAGCTTTTGGACCTGAGGGTAACGCTTCTTAGGTCTGTGCAAAACTTCACTTACGTATTACACCGGTCGTTGAACGTTTTCATGTTCTACAACTAGTACTGCGCTCACTGTCTGTGGCATGGCAGCTAGATAAATTAAGAGCGTCTCTTCTGGTTTCAGGGAAACCAGAACAGGAGCACTCGTAAGATATCTCTTGACATCCTCAAAGGTAGCGTTTGCCTCTTTCGACTACTCGAAACCCTCGTGCTTCCTTAGAAATTTGAAGAAAGGTAGTCCTTTTTCCCCCAATCGTGCTATGAAACGACTTAAAGCCGCCATACACCCTGTGAGCTTTTGGACTTCTTTCTTCGTGGTTGGAGAGCGCATTTGAACAATGGCTTTTATATTTTCGGGATTTGCTTCGATCCCTCGTACAGAGACCAGGAATCCAAGCAATTTTCCTGAAGAGACTCCAAACACACAGTTCTCAGGATTGAGTTTCAAGCGGTGTTTTCTGAGGTTGTCGAATGTCTTCTCGAAGTCCGAAACATGATCAAGCCGTTTGATGCTTTTTACGACTAGATCGTCAACATAGGCTTCCAAATTTTGGGCTAGCTGAGGTGAAAAAGTCGATTGCATCAAACGTTGAAAAGAAGGACCAGCATTTTTTAGACCAAATGGCATTTTGACATAGCAAAATATACCAAATAGAGTAATAAATGCGGTCTTTTCTTCATCTTCTATACACATATTAATCTGATGGTAGCCAGAATATGCATCTAGAAACCTTAATATTTCGCAACCAGCAGTAGAGTCAACCAACTGATCGATACGAGGTAAAGGAAAATCATCTTTGGACAAGCTTTATTAAGATTAGTGAAGTCTACGCACATTCGCCACTTGCCATTAGACTTCCTAACCATTACAGGGTTGGCCAACCACTCTGGGTGGTCGACTTCTCTTATAAAGCTTGCTTTAAGTAGCTTGTCCAATTCTGACCTTATAGCATCTCGTCAATCAAAGGGCAAATCTCCGTAATTTTTGTTTTTCGGGTACTTTGTCAGGCCGTAAAGCTAGCATGTGCTCGATCACTTCCCTGGGGACTCCGGGCATGTCGGATGCTTGCCACGCGAATACATCTGCGTTTGCTTGGAGGAAAGTGACGAGGGCGTCTTCCTACTTGGGGTCGGAAGTATCCCCGATGCGAACAGTCTTCGAAGGTTCCTCCTGATCTAGGGGAACTTCTTTGACTTGGTCGTTCGGCTTGGGCGCAGCTCTAGGCTTCAAGCTCTTGGTCGAAGGCTGTCCTTTTTCTTCTCAAGCTGGTATCTGACCGACCATCTCGAGGGATCGACGGTCACACATGTGCGCCATCTTCTTATCACAATGAATTGTGATTACTCCTTTGGTACCTAGCATCTTAAGACATTGATACCCACAATGAGTTGCCATTAAGAATTTTGCCAAAGCTGGTCGTCCGAGTATGGCATTATATGCTGTATCGAAATCGACCACATCAAAGGAGATTTTCTCCATCCTGAAATTACTTGGTGAACCAAATGTTAAAGGAAGAGAAACTTGACCAATGGGTTTGGCCGAAGACCCTGGTACAATACCATGAAATTAATATCTTACTGGTCTTACCTTGGTCCTAGGTACTTGCATTTCGTCCAGGGTGCTCGTAAATAGAATGTTTAACGAGCTACCACCATCAATCAACACTCGATTTACTCGACAGTTGTTGATGGTGGGTTCAACCACGATCAGAAAACGACCAGGGCGGGTTGAAGGGATCGGTCAGTCACCCTTCTCGAAAGAGATGGTGACTTTCGACCACCTCGGTACTTTATTGACAAGAGGAGAGTCAATGGAGTTTACCTCACGTTCGACTGCCTTAAGTTATCGTTTTGACTCGTACGCCGATGATCCTCCAAAGATGTGCTCGATGGTGTGCTCGGGATCTTGAAATGGCATGTCCTTGTTGTCATCCGACTGTGTACGACCACTGGCTTGCCCTACTTCTTCGAGGGTAGGAAGTGGCCCTTTGCCGTTGTAATAGTCTTCGAGTTTTCGTTGAAAAACTCGGCAGTTGCGGAGGTCATGCCCTTCCTTTTTGTGGAAAGGGCACCACCTAGGCTTATCGTTCTTCTGTTCGGGGCGCTTACCTTTGCCTCGATCGGGGTAATGCTTGTTAGTTCGTGGCTCCTTATCGCTTACGGCCAGGATCTCCTTAGAAGCATTGGCTTGAAGCTTTTGTCCCTTTGCCTTGTTCTTGGATTTCTTGGCCTTCTTATCCTTCTTTTTGCTACGTTCGCCGTCTCCTGAGGGTGCTGGTCATCTCGATCGATGATTTTGGTCCACTCAACCGCTTCGGCGAGAGCGCATCGATCGACCATCTTGAAGAGTTCACCTGATGAGCGGAGGGTTCAAAGCGATGTCCTTCGTGATCCTTCGCTCACGGACTCCTGCTTAAGGCTCGATAACGATCGTCAAAAACCTCAGGAATAGAATTACGAACCTGACTGAAACGCCTGATGAATTGGCGTAATGTTTTATGGTCGTTTTTATCATCGTAGGTCATCCTCCTTCCGGGCGATGGTAGGTGCTCAAAATTAGCCAAAGAACGAGATCACGAGGTGTTGCCATGAGTACATCGACTCGACTGGTTGGTTTAATAACCACGATCGAGCAGACCCTTCGAGCACAGTCGGAAGGTAATTCGCCATGACGCGCTCTCCTCCTCCTACTACTCGGACAGCGGTTGTGTAGATCTGAAGGAATTTGATGGGATTTTAAGACCCATCAAATTTCTCCATGTTCCCTGGTCGAAACCGCGGCGGCCAGTGAACTGCTGGGAGGTCAGGCGAGAATGCCCGACATCCGGTAATCACGTCGTAACGCCTCCTTTGCAGAAAAGAGGGGTTGACGTCGCCAGGTGATCGTACTCGACGATATCCAGCAAGGGGTGAATCTAGCTTATAGCATGTCTCGATCCAACGAGGGTAATACTCCTCGTATCTTGTCTGCTGTTGCAAACCTCTCGGTCGAAGTGGTGAATGATCACCTCTCCTAGGAGCTTTATGATCGTCAGGCATTCGAGGAACTCTTTTCCGGATTGGGGAGCGATGCACCTTGCGGTGATCTCCATGCGGCGAGTTATTCGATTGACTGGAAGCTGATGGAGTCACACTGCCACGACTCCTGGAATGACGTCGGCGGGGTCGTTCGAGCTTGCTCATCGTACTCCGCAGCCTTCGTGCGATCTCTTCGGCAAAGAGGTCATAGCCAGGTGCTCGGGCAAGTTCTCGAGATGGGTTCTCGAGCAGGTCGTTGATATGCTGAAGTTTCTGAGCTTCTTCCGACTGGTATTGAGCGCGCCCATGCAATTTTATCTGAGCTACGACTCGTTTTCGTCGGTTTATTTCAGAATCATTCAAACCTGATCCTTGAGCTTGCCTCAATGGAGTGCAATGATCTCCAGAATTTCCTGTACGCTCATGAGAGTATTGACTCTGGTCGTCGTCGATGGTGTCTTTGTCATTGCCACGAGCGGTCGGAGGGTGTGATCTTTGGGGAGCATCTGCAGCCTCGTCTCTAGGAGAGTTATTGCTACCTAAGGGCAGGACGAAGACCTCCCATTGATGATCTCCACTTGCGCTAGAGGCCTCCTCGCTTGAGGAGTCGTCGAATGACACCATCTCGCGACTTGGAGCAAACCCCTCCAGGAAGGGAAATTCCAGGTTATAACCGTCTCTGTCGGCAAGTGAGTCTTGCGTTGGGATGGTCTAACTCGTAGGAAGAGCATGTTCGATCGCATTCTTGGTTGGGCTAACCGGAGAGAGAATCACCAGATGTTGATGAAGATCCAGAATTACGACTTCCAGGAGTTGTCGCACCAGGTCGGACTGTCTTAGGCGGACTTGGATATTTTGAGAGGGAACCCTCACCGTGTCGCGAGTCTACCTTGGGACAACCCTCATTGTGGTCGGATTAACCCTTGTCCTCTGAGGAAGCTGGTTCCCCATTTGGATGTATAGTTGTGGGGGATAAGGATCCCTCCTCAACTCCATCGATGGTAAGGTCTCTTGGAGAAAGATCTCCGGAGGCGACATCACCATCGGATGATGCATCGCTCGGCTCATAGTCGAAACCGACATCCATGTCGATATCTGCATAATCAGCCAAGTCGAACCAGTTCTTCTCGTTCCACTCTCCTGCCATGAGAGCATGAGAATCGGAAAGACAAAGGAAAGCTGATGACTCAAAGATCCCTATGGTCGGCGCCAACTGTCGGTGTTTTAGAACCGAACTTACGTAAAGATTATTTGATTCGGGGTTCCTCTAGGCTCAAAATCACACGTAGATGGAGACACGAGGATTTTTATACTGTGTTCGGCCTTCTCCTAGGAGAATAACAACCCTACTCCTGTGTGTATGTATTGAGTATATTTGGATTACAAGATGGAATCGAGACTAGAGTATTGTCCTTCTAATCTTCTTTTGCCTCCTCCCTCTTCGATGATCCTTGCCTTTTATATCGCCCCCGGTGCGCTGGTTGGATCTTCAAGATAAAGGTCACATTAACGCACTGATCGTGGAGCCGTTATCGGAGGTTATTACGGAGTTGTAACGCTCCCACGCTGCGAGCAATTATCACCATAACAGGAGTTAAGTCGTCTTTGTTATTTCGTGGAATAACAACGTAATTGATTGCTCATATCCTTGGATACGGTACATGAGATTCCTTGATCGACTAGGCCCACATGTCTCATGTAGTCTTGTCGACCGAGGATCGGTCGAGAAGAGCTTACAACCGGTGGTGGTCGAGGAGAGCCTACAACCACGAGATCAATCGTTGTAGAGCTTACGATCACGGATAGTCGTAGAAGGGCTTACGACTATGGGGTAGTCGTAGGAAGACCCACGACTACAGGGTGGTCGTAGGAGAACTTACGTCTTCCAGCTTCTCCCTTATGAATATTAAGGGGTATACTCAAGAGTTATATGACGTCATTATTATTCATAACATGAATTATACATATCTAATAAAATAAGGATTGTTATATCCTCGTCAATCTTGTTCACGAATTGGTGGAGAGAGGAGATGTTAGGATATGCAAAGTTCATACAGATTTAAATGTTGCTGATCCGTTGACAAAGCCTCTCACACAACCAAAGCATGAGGTGCACACAAGAGCTATCAGTATTAGATACCTAGATGATTGACTCTAGTGCAAGTGGGAGACTGTTGGAAATATGCCCTAGACGCAATCATAGAGATTATTATATTTCATTATGTTCATAATATTGGATAATATGTTATCTTGTTCCTGGAATAATATCATTAACATTTATTATCAAGTATGTGGCTTGATTGCGAAACTCTATATTTCTGCGATGATTATTATTAAATGATCCCTGGTCGGAAACATATGAGAACACATATGAATAGACTAGCATATGTATTGATTGATGACTATGTTTCACAGGTCATGGATATGGAGATATCAAACCAATAATATGGACACATGTTAGAGAACATGGTGTTGGATAAGACCTACCTTGAGACACTATTGAGATTGTTATGATTCTATGTGTCGTTAGTTTGTCTCAAGCAATGATGATGTATAATCCTTAGACCAGAGATCAGCATGGTTTCCTACATGTGTAATAGCACTCTCAGGGGTTGCCAATCGCTACTCGTAACTGGGTAGTTATAAAGGTAGCTTTCGGGTATGCTCTGAAACATGTGGAGGAATGTGACTGGTCGGATATGGGATTTGCCTCTCCTAACATAACAGGAGACATGTCTCTGGGCCCCTCGTTGTGGTCGGATAAAGTAAGTGTATGGCCATGCCACTAATGGTCGAAGTGTTTGACCACGTGAAGTTATCCGACACTTGATCGAGAAAGTATTGAACAGTCCATGGATGACACAACATCTCACCTGGAGTTCAACCAGATATCGTGAGGCAAAGGGAGAATACACGAGTAGGTCGCTTAGTTCGATCAGTTATGGACTGGTCGTATGGTGATATGAGCTGGTCGTAGACTGGTCGAACGTAATCACAGAGTGGTCGTAACCTGGTCGTAAGGAGTTACGAATTGGTCGTGACCAAATACGAACTGGTCGTATAAAGATAGTACCTGGTCGTATGTGATGAGGACTTGGTCGTAGATCATGTTGCAATAAGGCTTGTCCGATATAATTTGTGTATTCGGTAATCATTATGTCCTGCTAGGTACCGCTAACGACTCGTGGTCGGAAAGGTGTCTCCGAGTCACAACCGAATACGCATAAACCTAACGGGTCACACACTTAACGGGTTGGAACAAACTAGTACGAATACGATTCGTGAAACGTGTTCGGATAGGATCCGTCATGGGCACTATATAAGGAGATGCTTGAGGCTATTGGGATATAGACGAGTTGACGTGAGTTGCTCCATCAAAACCATAGTCGCCATCTTCCTGAGAGCTCTACCGTGCAACTTGGTGCTAGCACACTGGCGTACGGTTGTTCCTTCCCTGGACGTGTGGATACCATAGAGGCACTACTACGGTTACTGTTGCGCTTGAGGACATTCCGTGATCTTCATGAGGAACTACAGAGGTTGCTGGAGGAGACAATTGACTCGCGAGGACGCTAGACGATCAACTACGACCACTATATCAACGCGCTCTATGTTGGACCAGGCTACTCCAACTCTTCTTCCACTGCTCAGCACGTCTAGTGGTAATGATCTGTGATCATCTACTTGCTTGCCTTCCTGGTTTACGTGGTAGAATTTTTGATTTGTTGCTATCGTAGCCTACCCGTAACCCTACACTATATGCAGGCTAGAAAATTAAACGTGCGCACGTACACGACTTCACCAGAACGTGTACAGAGTCATGCAAACATGTATCTACGTACAGAATACTAAAGAGAGCAGGATTAACTTAACAATTTTCTATCATTTTAGCAATTTTTAGTTGTTGCAAGAACAATCGTAGTGATGGGGCAGAGGGTGAGGCGTGTGGGTTGAGCATGGCGGTGCGCAATGCGGGCCATGGCGACGGAGCCAAGTGTGTGGGTTTGGTAGAGCACCGCAGCGTTGTGTGGCGCCCCGTGTAATTACCCCGGAGGGTAACACACTTAAGCATATGGAAACTAATAGTAAGCCTTACCAGAGTTGACGCAACAGAACAATAAGATAGAAACTGTATTTTTTTCCAGTTAATTAGCCACGCAAGGCTATGGTTCTTACACATAGTAATTTACAACTGCAAAATAGGACTAAGTCCCTTCACTTGCCTTCCTTGCTCCATCGGTCTTCTACTCGTCCCCCGTGTCGAATATGGTGCTCACCTTGCCCTGCTCCTCGTGGTAAGCGCCCTCATCTATAGGGTTGGAAAAATAGCTCGAGACTCACGAGCCAGCTCGACTCGAATCAAGCTCGGCTCGACTCGGCTCGGGCTCGCGAATGTTCAAGCCAATCCAAGCCTATAGTCTGGCTCACAATTTTTTCGAGCCGAGCTCGAGCCGCTCACGAGCGGCTCACTCAGCTCGTTTGGCTCGTTGCCTCCCTCAGCCGCCCGAGTAGGCGAGTACTAGTAGTCCCGATTCCTCCCTCCCGAGTCCTTAGCTTCTTTAGTTCTTCCCCCAAATCCTTTCACCTCCAACTGCCATCCCTCCCAGTGTCCCCACCACGCCGCATCGGCAGCGATGGCAGGACCATAGGTACGCAGGAGGTCCCTCCTCGATGTCCCCGTGTCTCTCGCCAGGCGACCTTTGCATGGCATGTCTCTCTCCAGGCTTTGCTGCTCGAGCCCAAGAAAGCTTAGGGAGAAGCTCCTTCTCCACCACCCGCCGGGCGGCGGTCCGGCCACGCCACAGATCATGGTATTGCGCTGACCTTGTCCGGGCTGGGCCAAGGGAGGAGGAAGTGGTGGGCGGGCGCCACAGAGGATCAAGGATAACCGACTAGAGGGGGGTGAATAGGAGGTTTTTAAACTTTTTAACAATTTAACAATTTTAGCCAATTTAATAACTTAGTATAAACAAGTTACACTTCTAGCTAAGCAAATTAATCACAATAAACAAGTTAGAAATATAAATGCGGAAAGTAAAGACTAGAAATAACCACAATGACACGACGATGTTTTTCCCGTGGTATCGAAGACTTGCCGGTCTTCACTAGTCCATGTTGAGGAAGCTTGACACCTCAAGCCGGCTCCACGAATTAAGCCTTCCCTCGATTCACTATGGTTGTTCTTCCTCCTCTCCGGAGATGGTGAACACCGAACCACTCACAAACTTGCACCGGGCCTCTTCACAATCTCCTTTGAAGAGATCACCGTGCTCCACCACCAAACTGTTTAGGAGTGCGGCAACACTCCAAGAGTAATAGACCAACGGTCTTCACTTGACCACACTCAAGTGCAAATGGATCAACTAGGAGTATGAATGCACTTGAATGTATCTCAACAAGCTCACAATGAATGCACAACAGTATTTTTGAGTGTTGAGTGAATGCTCAAAGCTCTAAAGGCTCTATGGATGTTAAATGGACACTAGCAGCCTTGACTTGAGCAGTTGGGGGGGTATTTATAACCCCCACCAACAATTATGACCGTTGGGGACGAAACCCTAACTTCTCAGTGGAAATCGAAACGACCGCAGGATATCGAAGCAGACGATCACGCTTCGATCGAAAGCACAACCAACGGCTAGAACAGATACTAAAAATGAACAAACTAGTCGTTGGACAACCCAGTCGAAACGACCGCAGGCTAACAAGCGGTACGTCCGAAACTCCCCGGTCGTTCCTCATTTACGAGCGGTACGACCGTTTGTAGGGTTTCACAAAACGCTGAAGATTACAAGCGTTCTGGAATTTTCATACCGCCATGTAAAAATCGGAATGACCGCAGAGCGGTACAACCGTTTTTACGCGCGCAACGTCCGGTTTCCAAAATGAGTTTTTGAGCAGATTTACACTTGTTCTGTTTTTATTGAACCGCCTCACAAATTTCGGTACGACCGCACATCGATAGGACCGATTGTCATGGGCAGTACGACTGATTTTGATGAGAGACTCTGAAGCAAATCGCATCGCTTCTGGTTTTCTTGAACTGCCAACTAAACATCGGAAAGACCGCAATGCGGTACGACCGTTCAAGGAGCCGGTCGTTCCGCTTGAGCACTCAGTTGGCTGTTCCCTTCAAAATACGGTACTACCGCCAAGTAAAGTTCGGTCATACTGCTCCAAGCGGTACGATCGCAATTATAACTGCGGTACTACCGATTTTGGACAAAAGCACTTAATGTTTTTAAATTCAATTTCAAGTTTAAATGCAAATGCATGCATGATCCTAAATTGATTCATATGGCACAAGAATATGCTATCAAGCTACTAACCATGATCCCTCTTAATAGTACGGCGTTTATCCTATAATCCGGTCTTCCAACCAAAACTCCTAAGACCGGTAAAATAGAAAAAGGAACCTAAACTACTTGTACCTAGTCTTTGAGC
The DNA here is from genome assembly GCA_036346405.1 of Phyllostachys edulis. NCBI lineage: Eukaryota > Viridiplantae > Streptophyta > Magnoliopsida > Poales > Poaceae > Phyllostachys > Phyllostachys edulis. The sequence goes on along the minus strand of CM070555.1, from coordinate 64,951,487 downwards.
CAAAAGATCTTCGTATAGTCTATTTGCATGCCACTTTGCATCAATACGTTCACCAATGGGATTTAACCTTGTAAATACTCAATAAACACGTTAATCCCATATTCACATATTATCATTAATTAGCAAAACAATTTTTAGGGGCCTAGATGCTTTCAATCTCCCCCTTTTTGGTAATTGATGACAACACTATTAATATGTGAGAAAGATTGGTTTGAATATACTGTGAGTGTATATTCTTTTGATATCTTAACAATAAAACAATTCTTGCAATAAGCACAAATGAGTGAATGAGAATTATTTTCTTGTTAAGTCTAATTTAAAGAAAGCTCCCCCTAAACATGTGTATAAAAGGATAGAACATTTTGTAGGCACATGTAGAAATTTTGTAAAATTTTGGCGGAGTTTCTTTAGCATATTTGAACTTGAGGAAATGCAATATTAAGATATGACAATAATTGAAATTGCATTTAAGATAATAACATAAGCATCCAACAAGTTCAACAAGTTAAAAGACGCAGAATTAAACTATTACAGGCACAAGAGTAGCACATAAGTAGCACAAAAGTACATAACACATATAAGTCCATATAAAATAGTAGCAAAAACTTGCGCTTGCTCCCCCTAAAGCTATGTCTTCTCACTTCTCTCCCCCTTTGACATCAACTACCAAAAATACTCAGACGGCTAGGTCCTGAGGAGGAGAGACGAAGTCCTGGGAAGCCGAGTCCTAGGCTAGAGCAAGAGCTGGAGCTGGATCCTGAGGCTCGGGGGCCAGAGGAGCTGAAACCTGAGAAACGGTGGCCTGCTCTGGAGGAGGAGCTGATGGCGGATCCTGAGAAACTAAAGAAATAGGTGCCGGATCCTGTGCTGCTGACTCTATAGCTGGGGCTGGATCTTGAGCCGTTGTCTCTAGTGCTGGAGGAGTGGAGACCGGAGCTGGCGCTGATATGGGAGCAATAGGAGCTGAGCGTAAATCAGAGCTCGAGATGCTTGGCACTACAAACAGAATCAAGGAGGCACAGTGTCACAGAGGATGTCCTAGAAGGTGGAGGAGGACGACGAGTGTATCGCTGAGGGGTCCTCAAACTCCCTTCCAATTCGTTAATGCTATCCATCAGGGCAGACATCCTGTTATGGGTCTCCTCAAAGAAATCATACTGAATAGATTCCATCTCAGCTAGCCTGTTGCGAGTCTCATTTTCAAATTCAGTTTGCTCGGCCTTCATTTCTTGCAAAGTACTAAGAATGAGCTGTTGATTTTGAAGTACCTGTGCAAGAACACCCTCAGAAGGAGCATCAGCAGGAGCAGGTGCCTCGTCAGTATCAATCTCAACACTGGCACGACTAGGAGGAGCACCATCTCAAGGCTTATAGGACTTACGGACTGAACCCAATCCACCATGATACTTGATCTTTTGTGTAATCAATGCCATGATATAAGGTGCATAGTAAATCCTCTTAACTCTATCATTCTTGGAGGAAACTATGCCCTGAAGAATAACATCCACAACATCAAACTTTATGCCCCTCATAATATGGTCTATGATGTTCCAAGCATGTCCCCTGACTGCATCAAAATTGCCACTTTTGGGGTAAAAGGTATGATTAATTATCCTGTTAATAATGGTTAGCAAGGGCCTAAGTCCAGTGATGGTCCCTAGCTTACACTTGACAGTGGAGTCATAGTAATCAAACCAAGCAGGAGCTAGCAAAGCAGGACTGTCAAAAATCTTTTCCCAAGTGCTGGACCTAACTCTTATAGAACTTGCTCAAATTCTTCTTTTGTGCTCTGCAAGTCTCTAGTGACTGATATCCATCTAAAGGATTGCAAATCTGCAGATACATGTACAGTGGCGTAAAACTGTCTAATGAGCTCATCATCATAGTTTTGCTTCAATGCCACAAGATCATGAAGTCCTACTTCATGAAATAGCTGATAAACACCACTATATTTGTCCAAGGTGTTTATGTGAGACCATTTAATCCACTTGTGATCAGCAAATTTTCTATTACGTCCATATAGCTGCTCATAGACTTGTTCTTGAAAAACAGTATGAAATCTTGGATTAACGCAGTCAGATTTGCAAAGATACTGATTTGCATGTCTCTTAATAGCATATTCATCTGCTGACAGAAGGCGTAAATCAATTGGAGACGCTGGAGGATCTCCTAAATTATCAAAAGTACCTTCTGGAGAATCTGGTTCTGACTGAGTCTCATCATCAGAATATTCTTTTTCACTTTCTTCTGTTTCAGATGCTGGTGCTGGCCTTTTTCCTTTGCCATGCACAACCTTCTGGCGAACGGAGCGAGATTGCTGCACAGGTGCTGCCGGTCGTCGACATTGAGGTTGTTGTGCAAGGGCTATAGAGGATTGAGGAGACGACTGCCCTCTAGGTGGTCCATGGGATTTCCTCGTCGCAACCCTCATCCTAGGCATCTTTAGAGAGATAGGATATGTTACAAGATGTTCAAAGCATTAATTGGAATAGAATTTAGTGAAAAAGAATTGAAGTTTCTGTTTTCTGTTAGGACAATCGGATGTACCGCCGTTCATTGGCCGGTACAACCGCTCTGCGGTCATACTGCGCTCAAGAACTGGTCGTTCCGATTTTCCTGACCGAGTTCTAGGGCTGTCAAAATATTGCACATTTGGTGATTTTTCATGGATTGAATCCATGGATTTGATGCGCAATCATCATTAGACACCAAATAACTACTTTTGCCCAATTAGAACTAAAGAAATCAATCGCATTTTCAATAAACCCTAAAAGGGACTCCTAGGGTTCCAAGAGATGACAAAACGCAAATCAAACAACGTTTTACCTTGAAATCTAGAGGAGATGAAGCCTGGAGAGGCAGGAAACACCGAGGAATCAAGGAAATACCAAGTTGGAGTGGATTCTCAAGTGGAGTTTTGGAGCCGCACGGGTTGGAGAGAGAGAGAGAGAGAGCGAAAAGAAAAGAAACGGACGGGGGGACGGATGAACCGTTTCAAGGAGGTTAAGTGAAAAGAAAAGTAACTGCAGGGTGTTATTTTCCCTTCACAAACCGTCACGGTCGTACCGACCAAATGCCGCCGGTCATTCCGCAAGACCGCCATCATACCATCGAGATAACGCCGCCATTATCACAGATAACGCCATTGAACCGATTGTCCTGGAGCTTTCTGGATTTTCTAGGAATCTTAGATTATTTTGCAAATGATCCCAAGTTTTGCACTCAAATAAACATCATTAAGGATCATTATGCATAGAATAGACTATTGTCTATATAGGAACATAATTTTTATGATCATAGCTATTTTTAATAAAAGATTTGAAAAATATTTTCATAAAATACTCAAATAACATCAAATGAAGCATAAAACATGAGGCAAGAGTTCAAACAACATTTGAATAATCTATGATATTTAACTCATTCCTCAATTTGCAAAAACGGCCTTCATCTAATGGCTTGGTGAAAATATCCGCTAATTGGTCCTCGGTTCTTATGTGGCTAATCTCAATATCTCCCTTGCTCACATGATCTCTCAAGAAATAGTGGCGGATATCTATATGCTTGGTTCTTGAGTGTTGAATAGGGTTATTAGTAATTTTCACAGCACTATCATTGTCACACAAAAAAAAAGGCATTTTATCAATTTTAATTCCATAATCGATCAATGCTTGCCTCATCCATAGCAATTGAGCACAACAACTTCCCGCGGAAACATATTCGGCTTCGGCGGTGGATAATGCTACGGAATTTTGTTTCTTGGATGACCATGATACTAAAGATCTTCCTAAGAATTGACAACTACCCGAGGTGCTTTTTCTATCTACTTTGCAATCCGCATAATCGGAATCCGAATATCCAATTAAATTAAATTTAGCACCTTTAGGATACTAAAGGCCAATGCTAGAGGAATACTTTAAATATCTTAGTATTCTTTTAACGGCCATTAAATGGCACTCTTTTGGAGTTGCTTGAAATCGTGCACACATGCAAACACAAAACATGATATCGGGCCTAGATACGGTAAGATAAAGCAAGCTACCAATCATAGATCTATAAATCTTTAAATCTACCGGTTTACCTCCCTCATTTAGATCAAGATGACCATTTGTAGCCATGTGAGTCTTGATGGGCTTTGCATCTTCCATGCCAAATTTTTTAAGTAAATCCTTCACGTACTTGGTTTGACTTATGAAAGTCCCATCTTTGAGTTGCTTGATTTGAAGTCCAAGGAAATAGCTTAATTCTCCAATCATTGACATTTCAAATTCCTTAGACATCATATCACCAAATTCTTCGCAAAAATCTTGATTAGTAGACCCGAAAATGATATCATCAACATAAATTTGACACACAAAGAAATCATCATTTATGACTTTAGTGAATAAAGTTGAATCAATCTTCTCAATTTTGAATCCTTTTGAGATTAGAAAATCTCTAAGGCGTTCATACCATGCTCTAGGAGCTTGTTTAAGACCATAGAGCGCCTTGGAGAGTTTCTAGACATGATTTGGATTCTTTGGATCTTCAAAACCGGGAGGTTGTTCAATAAAGACAAGTTTGAATATTTTACCATTTAAGAATGCACTTTTAACATCTATTTGAAATAATTTAATATCAAAGCATGATGCAAAAGCAAGTAATATCCGAATTGACTCAAGCCTAGCTACGGGAGCAAAGGTTTCACCAAAATCCAAACCTTCAACTTGTGAATACCCTTGAGCGACCAACCTTGCTTTGTTCCGAACAACTAAGCCATTTTCATCTTGTTTGTTCCTAAAAACCCATTTTGTGCCAATGACATTGTATTCTTTGGGTCGATCCTCCAAAGTCCATACTTCATTCCGGGTGAAGTTGTTGAGTTCTTTATGCATAGCATTCACCCAATCCGGATCTTCAAGTGCTTCTTCTACATACTTTGGCTCAATAGAAGAGACAAACGAGTAATGTTCACAAAAAGAAGCAACACGAGAGCGAGTTTGCACACCCTTACTTACGTCACCCAATATTTGATCTATTGGATGATCCTTTGCAATTGCATTGTGGATTCTTGGTGGTAGGTTGGATGGTTGGTCATCTTTTTTGTTGTCCTCTTCACTAAGTTGTACTTGATTTGTGGAAGAGGTGGGTGGTTCAACTTGAGTGGAAGATGTTGGATCGTCTTCGGGCTTGACGTCGCCTATTTGCATATGTTCCATTGCTTTTCTTAAGGCTTCATTACCTATATCATCCAAATTCTCATGCTCTTCTTGAGAGCCGTTAGTTTCATCAAATTGCACACCGTGTCTTTCTTCAACTAAACCGGAGTTTTTGGTAAAGACACGATAAGTCTTGCTATTTGAAGAATAACTAAGCAAGAAACCAACATCACAACGACTATCAAATTTTGAAAGACGAACACCTTTCTTTAAAATATAACACTTGCAACCAAACACTCGAAAATAAGAGATGTTCGGTTTTCTTCCTACAAGAAGCTCATAGGAAGTCTTTTTCAAAAGACGGTGCAAATAAAGATGATTTATGGCATGACAAGCGGTATTAATAGCTTCCGCCCAAAAGATGATTTATGGCATGACAAGTACGATTTTTCCGTTCTACTACTCCATTTTGCTCCGGAGTGTAAGTTGTGGAAAGTTCATGCTTTATTCCAAGTTCATCATAAAAGTCTTCAACTTTAGTATTCTTGAACTCGGAACCATTATCACTACGGATTTTCTTTATTTTGAAATCAAATTCATTTTGAGCCCTTTTTGCAAATCTTTTGAAAATCCCGAAGGCTTCACCTTTGTCATCTAGGAAGAATACCCATGTATATCTAGAGTAATCATCCACAATGACTAAACAATAGCTATTACCTCCGATACTCTTATAGGTTGTTGGCCCAAACAAATCCATATGTAAGAGTTCCAATGGTCTAGAAGTTGACATGATACTTTTAGAAGGATGAGAATTAGCGACTTGTTTACCGGCTTGACAAGCACTACAAAGTCTATTTTTCTCAAACTTCACATCTTTCAAGCCAACAACTAAATCATGTTTGAAAAGCTTTTTGAGTTGAATCATTCCAACATGAGCTAGCCTTCTATGCCAAAGCCAACCCAATGAGGTTTTTGCCATTAAACAAGTTTTTAAACAAGATTCACTTGAACTAAAATCAACTAAGTAAAGATTTCCAAATCTAAAGCCTTTGAAAGCTAAAGAGCTATCTTTTGCATTAGATATGGTTACACCTTCACTAGAGAATGAGCAAATTAGTTCAAGATCACATATTTGAGCAACGGATAGCAAGCTAAAGTTTAATGATTCTACTAAAGAAACATTAGAAATGGAAAGGTCATTTGAGATAGCAATTTTACCCAATCATAATACCTTTCCTTTGCTATTATCGCCAAAAGTGATCTTTTCAATTCCTTGACCATTCTCGAATGTGGTGAACATTTTTCTATCACCGGTCATGTGTTGTGTGCATCCACTATCAAGCACCCAATGTTTTCCACCGGTTTTATAGTTCACCTACAAAACAAAAATCAAGTTCTTTTAGGTACCCAAATTTGTTTGGGTCCTTGGAGGTTAGTAACCAAGGATTTAGGCACCCAAATAACATTCTTTTTAGCGCCTAGAATTGAAGTGCCAACAAAACGAGCAATTATTTTACCATCCTTAGTCTTTTTAAGCATATAGCAAGAATCATATATACCAATGGATGGAGTCTTACCCTTAGGACAATCTTGTTGCATATGTCCTATTTCCCAGTATTTATGGCAATACTTACCATTTTGCCTCACAAATCTTGTGGGCTTATTTGCCGGCTTCTTACCTTTCTTAGGCACATACCCAAGACCTTCCTTGTTGAATGAGCATCTTTGCTCACTCAAACGTTTGTCAAGAGTGGCCTTACCCTTGAAACATCTTTCCAAACTCTTGCTTAGCTTGGTCACTTGCTCTTTTAACTCATTGTTCTCATGAACAAGCTTTGCATAATTTTGCTCAACAATATCATGATTAGCATTAACATTAGAGCAACATGGCATAGCAAGTAGGTCATCACATGAAGTAGATGCACTAGCCTTAGCAATTTATACACTAGGCATTTCATCAATAATTTTGCATGTAATTCCTACACTAGAACAAGACTTATTTGAATTTTCTTGGATAAGCAAGTTATGAGCTTCCTTTAGCTCCTCATAAGAGTCTTTTAGAATATTATATTCTCTATTTAAGACCTTATATTTTAATTTTTCTTTTCCAAGATATTCATTTAAATCATCAAGCATATCCATTAATTCATCATAAGTTGGTTCATCACTAATAATGGATTTTACCTTATCTCCTTTTGCCATGAGGCAAGTAGGAGTGGAGAATAGCGATGGAGCTTCCTTGATGGCAATACCGACTAGTCCCTTCTTCTTGGGGGACTCCTCCTCATCGGAATCAAAGTCGCTTGACTCATCATTTGAATACCACTCTTCAATGTGGGCTTCATGCTTGCCGTCTTTGTGAAGCTTCTTGAAGAGCTTCTTCTTGAATGACTTGCCCTTGTCATCCTTCTTTTCGGGGCAATGGGAAGCAATGTGCCCCTTCTCTTCACAATTATAGCACCGAATGTTGCTATAACGCTTCTTGTCACTTGAGGATTGCCCCTTCTTGTACTTGTCAAAGTTATAGCTTCTATTGGGGCGCCTCTTCATGACCCTCTTCATTCTTCTCACGAGGAGTGCATACTCCTCATCGAAATCTTCTTCTTCATCTTCATCATCGCTTGATTCCGATTTGGCCTTGAAAGCGGTGATCTTCTTCTTTGAGGAAGATGTCTCCAAGAGTTCTTCCTTGTCCTTCTTGAACAACTCATTTGTGATGAGGTTGCCCAAGAGCCCCGTTGGTGTCATCTTTGGCAACTCGGGTGAGTTGAGAAATAGCGTCACCAATGTCTCATATTTGTCCGGGAGAGCCCTAAGCATCTTGCGCACAACATCAACATCAAGAAGGTTAGTCCCAAGGCCTTTGAGCTCATTCACAATGTTGTTGAGTCTTGAATACATCTCATTGATGTTTTCATGAGGCAACATCATGAATGTCTCATATTTGATCCGAAGCCTATGCAATTTGGCTTCTTTGACCGTGGATGTACCCTCATGGATTTTTGAGAGAGTGGTCCAAATATCATGAGCGGTTTCCAAATTTCTCACTCTATTGAACTCATCCGCATTCAAAGCGCCAAAGAGAGCATTCATAGCTTGGGCATCTAAATGAGCATTATGCGTCTCTTGATCCATGGGATGTAGTGGATCAAGGGGCATGACGTAACCCTCATTTACGATTTTCCATACGCTTGGACTCATGGCCTTTAAATAAATTGACATTCTAATTTTCCAATAAGCATAATTAGAGTCATCAAATAAAGGAGCCTTTCCTATAGCAATTCCCTCACTAGCCATCATTTTCTCTCTTAGACGATTAAGTCTAAATCAATGAGAGACCAAGCTCTGATACCACTTGTAGGATCAAGGATAACCGACTAGAGGGGGTGAATAGGAGGTTTTAAACTTTTTAACAATTTTAGCCAATTTAATAACTTAGTCTAAACAAGTTACACTTCTAGCTAAGCAAATTAATCACAATAAACAAGCTAGAAATATAAATGCGGAAAGTAAAGACTAGAAATAACCACAATGACACGACGATGTTTTTCCCGTGGTATCGAAGACTTGCCGGTCTTCACTAGTCCACGTTCAGGAAGCTTGACACCTCAAGCCGGCTCCACGAATTAAGCCTTCCCTCGATTCACTATGGTTGTTCTTCCTCCTCTCCGGAGATAGTGAACACCAAACCACTCACAAACTTGCACCGGGCCTCTTCACAATCTCCTTTGAAGAGATCACCGTGCTCCACCACCAAACCGTCTAGGAGTGCGGCAACACTCCAAGAGTAATAGACCAACGGTCTTCACTTGACGACACTCAAGTGCAAATGGGTCAACTAGGAGTATGAATGCACTTGAATGTATCTCAACAAGCTCACAATGAATGCACAAGAGTATTTTTGAGTGTTGAGTGAATACTCAAAGCTCTAAAGGCTCTATGGATGTTAAATGGGCACTAGCAGCCTTGACTTGAGCAGTTGGGGGGGTATTTATAACCCCCACCAATAATTATGACCGTTGGGGACAAAACCCCAACTTCTCAGTGGAAATCAAAAGCGATCAAGAGCTATCGAGCGATGCGACCGCGCCTCGATCGAAACACGACCAACGGCTAGAACAGATACTAAAAATGAACAAACTAGCCGTTGGACAACCCAGTCGGAACGACCGTAGGCTAACAAGCGGTACGTCCGAAACTCCCCGGTCGTTCCGCATTTACGAGCGGTACGACCGTTTGTAGGGTTTCACAAAACGCTGAAGATTACAAGCGTTCTGGAATTTTCATACCGCCATGTAAAAATCGGAATGACCGCAGAGCGGTACAACCGTTTTTACGCGCGCAACGTCCGATTTCCAAAATGAGTTTTTGAGCAGATTTACACTTGTTTTGTTTTTATTGAACTGCCTCACAAATTTCGGTACGACCGCACATCGGTACGACCGATTGTCATGGGTGGTACGACCGATTTCCATGAGAGATTCTGAGGCAAATTGCATCGCTTCTAGTTTTCTTGAACCGCCAACTAAACATCGGAAAGACCGCAATGCGGTACGACTATTCAAGGAGCCGGTCGTTCCGCTTGAGCACTCAGTTGGCTGTTCCCTTCAAAATACGGTACTACCGCCAAGTAAAGTCCAGTCATACCGCTCCAAGTGGTACGACCGCAATTATAACTACGGTACTACTGATTTTGGACAGAAGCACTTAGTGTTTTTAAATTCAATTTCAAGTTTAAATTCAAATGCATGCATGATCCTAAATTGATCCATATGGCACAAGAATATGCTATCAAACTACTAACCATGATCCCTCTTAATAGTACGGCGTTTATCCTATAATCCGGTCTTCCAACCAAAACTCCTAAGACCGGTAAAATAGAAAAAGGAACCTAGACTACTTGTACCTAGTCTTTGAGCTAAAAGATCTTCGTGTAGTCCATTTGCATGCCACTTTGCATCAATACGTTCACCAATAGGATTTAACCTTGTAAATACTCAATAAACATGTTAATCCCATATTCACATATTATCATTAATTACCAAAACAATTTTTAGGGGCCTAGATGCTTTCACCATTCTTTGATGATCGGGCGGCCCGATTACATCGAACCCTACTACCGGTGACGGCGACGGAGGAGGCGACGAGGATGTCGTCATCATTCATTGGGGGCCTGACAGAGGAGAAGGCACGGGAGCTGCGCCCGCGGATGGTGGAGGTGGAGGTGGAGGCGGATGGTGGAGGTGGAGGTGGAGGCTCCGGCGGCTTGAACTCGGGCGGCGTGGAGAATGAATCTGCCGCCAGCTTGTCAAAGGTGGAGGCTGGGGTGGTGATGTCGTCGAGCTGCGCAGCGACATTGAGGCTCTGAGTGCCCCCCCAGTAGCAGTGGTGGCAATAGGGGCAGCACGCGAGGAGAGGAGTGGCAGGACGTGGATCGCTGCGGCGGCCGGCGGCCCGGAGCCATGGATTCGGTTCGTCCCGATGGAATGCAGTGCACAAGTCGAGCAAGGCGAGGAGTGGAGTTGTTTGGACTTTGGAGTTTGGACGAACCTGACCTGGTATGAGTGAGTGGCACCGGAAGTGTTTAATATCGGTGGCCTGGCAGTAATGCCGCTCATTGCCGTCCTTTGGCTCGCGAGCCCTTCTAAGCCCACTCGAGCTCTAGCACGAGCCGACCCAAGCCCCCCTTGTGGCTCATTTTCAAAACGAGCCGAGCCGAGCTTACTATTCATCTGAGCCAAAATGAGCCTAGCTCGACTCGGCTCGGCTCGTTTCCACCCCTACTCATCTCCTGCGGTTTCATCGGTACCTGCGTGTCCTTTGTCCCACTCGGGATAATTCCCGGCCGGACTAAGATCTAACAAAGGAGAATACTAACAAGGTTGAGTACAAATATACTCAGCAAGCATTAATAGCAAAAGATGCACTGTATGACTTATCTCTGTTCGTTATCATATTTTCTATATCATCTCTTTTTCTGAAAATAACAACTCGTTAAAACATTAAGTGGCAAATTTTAATACTAAAAAAACTACTTGTCACTTGGAGAGAAGATAGACCCCTAGCGGTTTCCGTAGACTCCAATCCAGTAGACTGGCATGAATTCATGATTTTGTATAGCACTGTGCAGGCTTGTACCACTTTACCCATAGTTATTCTGAGCTCTCTCTGAGCTAGGTCCCCTACATTTCCTTAGATGCAGGTTCGAGATCAGAACGTTTTTCAAGTTACATGATTAAGTCTCCACCCATTACTTTCCATCAGTGTTGGCCTTATCACGGTACTGACCTAGTCATCCATCGAGTTTCAGTAATGTTGGTTGGGTCGGCTATCCCTCTAGACCCAACACTCTACCTTAGCGCTATAGCGCCTTTGTTGGGCCGGCTTTCCCTCCAGACCCACACCACTAGCCCATATTACTTACCCGATGTGGAGAGCATAATTATGTAACAAGGTAACATTTTCTGCTCGCCGAAACGAAACAATGGTTGGCACTTAAATACGGCCTCTGACCGAGTAAGAGTTTTGTTAGTCCTTGTATATTAACCATACGTAAAGGGGCCCCACCTCTTGCCTCATCATCATCATTGACATTGCGTTCCCCTACCCGAGCCCCATTTACCAGCCATAATATTAACTCTTTCCTCACCTCTTTCTCCTCTCTTATCTTTCTCTTATTTTCATCTTTAATCCGATTTGATTTTGAAACATAGTTTTGATGCAATACATATATGATACAGTAATATACGGTTTACATTTAATATAACTATATTTATGTTCAAGGGAATAGCTTGCCATTGGAATCGTAGAAAAGATCGTCGTCGACGGATAACGGATCAGATGATCCTGCCTGCGTTGGTTCATCTGCTGCAATTTATACGACGATGCGAATAATAAATAAATAAGTAAATATTTAGCGGCAATTGGGTGCTACTAGGTGTACATTAGTCATATGATTCTTTATGTTAGTGGATTTTAATTTAATAACATTTTCGAATCCATGCTAGGTTAGCACTCCCTAACTGCGGTTGTTCTACGGTCTATCGGCTTTAGGATTGAGGTTACCGGTACTAGCTTTTAATCGCACGAACATAAAATACTAATTGTACTCGCATGCAACTATGTTTAATTAATTCTACGCATGCAAAACAGCCTAACCAATTTTATTCCGGTGCGGATGCATTTATTTAATTTTTTTAAATAAACTCGGGGTTGATTAACTTAATTATTCTAACCCGATTAAATTATTTCTAACGCATCAGACTATCTATTTAATTTAGCGGTTCATACCCATGATTAATTTATTTTAAAAATTCTCAGATTAATATTTTACATATTTTCCTATTTTTATTTTAAACCAGTCTATCTATTGTTATTTACCTGCACAGGTTTTTAAAGAAATTCATTTTTTCTGGCGAATGGCCTGAAACTCGTAGGCAAGCTACGTGTGCGTTCTCTCTTTTCATTAATTTTTTTATTTTATCTTATTTTATTATTTACCGGTCTGGTCTATAACTAGTTATTCTTACACGGCTTAAACAACTATTTGCTCCAATAAAACCAGAGCGTTGACCCTTCTTATTAATAATGCGCATTTCTACACGGCTAAATTTACTGCTACTAATTTTTCCTAGACTTATCATTTTCACTTATTTTCTAATTCTTTCCCCAATCCCTTTCCTAATCTCCTTCTTAATCTCTCATTTTCTCTCTCCTTCCCTCGTCCACTCATCCCTATCCAGCCGAACACACCCAGGCCACCTTCATTTTTTCCCGTTCTAACTTCTTCTCAACCTTCTCATTTCTTGGAAAAAAATTCTATGGGACGGGGCCTCTCTCCCTCCCCAGGAGAGGCCTCGCCTCCATCTCCACTCATCTCCTCCTCCCGCTGATCCAACGGTCCGAAGAGGAGGCATCATCCACCACTCATCCCTCCCCCCGCTGATCCAACGACCCCGGGGCGGGGCCTCAAATGCCCCTCGTGAGGCCCCGTCCCAGAGAATTTCCCCCCTCATTTCTTCCTCCCTCTCCCTCCATGGCTTCTCTCTGGATCTTGCCCCATCGGCGCCTCCTCCTCCATCCTCCTGGCTCGGCGGTGCCTGTTGTCGGCGCCGTCCGCCTCCGCCGATCGTCGGCGGCTTGGCCTGCGCTTAGCCCCTATGCTCAAGCCGCCTCCTGCCCGCTCGCCGCCCCATGGCCGCCCCTCGGCTTGCTTGGCCTGTCGCCTCCTGCTCACCTACCAAGACCGCTTGGCTCCCTCGCACCTCCTTTGGACCTCCCCAGGCGCCTGCCCCTGACTCGGCTCAACGTCACGCGGCGCCCCGGCTCCTCCCCTCAACGCCTGGTGGGCCGCCCAAGATTATGCATGAACGGCTGCGCTCCTCGGTTCCCACGCTGCTGCAGGCCAGTGCTTGCCGCTTCGGCCCGTCTCCGGCGCCCTCAGCTCGCTCGGCCTTCGGCCGCTCACCGTGCTCCTAGCCCCACTACGGCTCGGCCTCCCCTGTGCTCCCCCCTGGTTCCCGTTCTCCCTACCCATTTTCTTTTATTTCAAATTTTCAAGCCCTGACTTGATTCATTTTATTTGTGTTGATTTTTATTTGGTTGATGCTCATGTATGATGGTGGTGGTGGAGGTTCGGCCGTGGTTCGCACTGAGGTACAAACCCCCTTCCTCTCTACTCCCTAATCCCTCCTCTTGCTCTGTGATGAAATGATGGGATGATGATATAGCTAGTGGGTTCGGCTTTAGCCCTGTGATGGGTACTGAGGGTTGTGGGTATGGATATGGAAGAGATGGTGATATTGCTAGAGTTTCAAGTTGGGGTTAATGTTGGAGACCCTCTGTGCATGCGTAGCTTGTGTTGAGCTATTTGAGCAACACATACAGATGGCAGTGAGGAGGTGGAGGTGTTACCTTGATGTCTTGATCTGTTGTCTTAGCTGATGGTGGGCTTGAGATGGGCTCTGTTGTCGCCTCCTCCTAGTGTGGTGGTCTCCTGTGCGAGCTCCTCCTCCCTGCTGTCTTGATGCCTTGGTTTCCTTCTTGTCTCCTCCTAGTGGTTATGGGTGTGTGATGCTTAGCTCTTGGCTTGTGCTCTTGGGTTCTTGAGGTGGGCAGTGGGTAATTGGCTTGGTTATGCTTGTTCTTCTAAACGTGGCTTTGTGAACGAGGGCTTGAGTGTTGCTTTTTGAGGATGAAGGCTTATTAGGGGGGATGGATTTTGGTTGTGGCTTGCCTTTGGCCTGTTAATGACCACTATGCCCCTTACCTTATCCCTTATGCTCTCTATCATGATACTATTGGGTAAGGACTTTTTGGTCCATTAGTTAATAAATCACTATGTGACTGATTTTCTGCAGTTGAGGAGAGTCGATATCATGTGGGTGCCAGATTCGAATAAACACCGAATGATGCGACCCACTGGAGGTGAGACGGTGCCGACTAACATAGGTTGGTCTGAGAACCGCTATGATCTTCGTGAAATCTGACGGCAACCTCTCTTTACTCTAGCTCTATTTTATCGTTGTTCGTTTAATACTAGTCTACTGGTCTTTGTGGAAAATGGCTATGTGGACAGGGTTTTGGGTTTGGCCACGGAAATGGTTCGACTAGATGGCGATAGGTGGACAATGGTACAAGGAGGGCTTCGGCGGAATGCAATGCAAGAATTTATATTGTAATTTAATTAAATGTTGTAAGTTATATTTTTACCTGTTGTAAATCAAGCTTGTAATAAAGGCCGAGTTTGTAATATATTACTTTTGTTTTGTAAATAATCCTTGTATGTTGTTTCTGACTCAATTAATTAGTAAAATCAAGTCTGAGATGATATTAATGCTACCTTTTGCTTGTAATGGATTCGTATTGTGATTTATCAGAGATATTGTATTTTGTTTCATGCCTGCTTGAAACGACTTCTTGTAGATGACTTTGAGCTTGAATTGATGATTTATTTCTGTTGTAATAATTTTATGTAATTTAATTCTAAGTGTGTATGAATATTTTACTTTTGCTCGAAATGAAATTAAACTGTTGTTGAATATGAGATTGAATGAATGATGTAAGTCCCCTTTTTAATGAATCCTTTGAAACTGACTTTGGGCTATAACGCTGTTGCAAAATGATCTATTACTCTTGTTGGCAATGAGATGTTGTAAGATGATTTGGATGTCGGGTTGTATGCTTCTCATGATGTACGTAGTTAATTTCGTGATTGAAATAGCGCGCTACTTTTTATTGTTAATATCTATTTTGAAAATTCTGTTGTCTAACTCTTGATAGAATACTTGAATATGAAATTGTTGGGCGATGATATTTATCTATAATTCTGTTTTGTTTTTTGATTTAGGTGAATTTTAATTACTACTAATTAGTGACTAGTGTTGTTTAAATTGGTTTTAATTTTTTGGGTTCTCACACAGAGGCACAGCGTGGGCTAAGCCAGAGCTTGGCTAGACGTCATGGAAGGCGTGGACACAGGCTGAGTCCGGCGACGTCGTCTCAAGTCTGGTAGCAACGCAAGGACATTCAGCTAGCTACCCGCCCTAAAAGAAGACAATACTGCATGAAGTGTGCTTCTAGTCTCGAAGTAGTCCACGTGGTCCCGGTCTCCCTGTCCTAAGTGGACACGTCGGATGGACAGCCAGGTAAGCACACGTACACGTCACCATCCGACGCGTCATCTCCAGGACTACTCCAGTACCCAACGCGTCACCCTGAACTGTATAAAATACCAAGCGTCGTCGAACTTCCCCTATCCCGCATAGTCGCATGCATACAATAGAAAAATCGAGCTACCTACCTACCTCGACTCGCGCAGCCTAACTCCCACCAAGCTAACAAACATGTCGTCGTCTCCGCAGCCGTCGGAGCCGCATGTGTCGCCGTCGACCGGCGGTGGCGCGACGGAGAAGAAGTACAAGGGGGTGCGGCTGCGCAAGTGGGGCAAATGGGTGTCGGAGATCCGGCTGCCCAACAGCCGCGATCGGATATGGCTCGGCTCCTACGACACCCCGGAGAAGGCCGCGCGGGCCTTCGATGCGGCCTTCGTCTGCCTCCGCGGCCCCGGCTCCGAGGCCAGCCTCAACTTCCCTGACTCGCCACCCTCTGTCGGCCGAACTAGCGACCCGCAGGAGGTGGTCGCGGCTGCGGTATCGTATGCCAACCGAGCCGCTGCACCCGCCGGAGCAGCAGCGGCTCCACCGGAAGCGGCTGATTCCCTCGTGCATGATGACGTGTCCATGAGAAATAATGCGGTGGTTCCGCCGGTGCAAGTGACTGCCGGGAGCTTCGACTGGTCGCAACTAATGGTGAACCCGCCGCCGCTCTTCTCGCCAACCGTGCTGGGTAGCCACGCGTACTACTTGCCAATGTCGCCGACGGTGGCTGCCGTGGCGGAGGACGACATGGAGGAGAACGGCCACGGTGCATGTACCCCTGGTCTTTGGAGCTTTGACTTGTGACCCGTATTTTCGACATTAAGGGCTGTTGACATCGGAATCAATCAAAAGTTCAAGATTTGATAAGATCCATGATCACAAACCTCCGTACGCCCTTCATACTCCTTCTCAACCATTGTTGCTCTTCTGGACCACCGATCACCTGTCAGCCTCCTCTAATGGAGTTGAAATTGTAGGGATCCAGTCAATTAGTCGGTCACTGCAATTAGCTCTTCTATTTGTTTTCTGAACTTTTTGCATGCATGCATGCTTAAGCTTCAGGTTTGTTCACCCATCCTGTGCCGAAATGTGCTACGGCTCGCACTTGAAAGCTAGGTTGAATTAGTGCACATTTTCTGTTTCTTTCGAGAGAGTGTCCCTTTTTCTGAAGGCACAGTAGTATATTTTAGCTTAAAACCTTAAATAATGCTAAATTAATGCGATGTATAGTAGTAGTATAGCTGTTTTCTAAGTGTAGTGTCTGTTTGACTATATTTTGTCACTCTTCTTACAAAATTTGACCAATTTGTCAGTGCGTATAATCCATGGTACTCTCCATACAGGCGTTCCCTTATACAGGCGCCATGCATTTTGATGCAAATTGAATCATTGACAGGGCACGAGATCATCAAATAGAGGTATATATATGTATTATTATTATTATAGGAAGAGGCACGCCCGCACTTTATAATGCCAACGCAGAAAATTTTCATTATTTTTCAGGCGGAAACGCTGTCTATACGTTATATTGTTGCTCTCCTCACCATGAATTAATGGACTACCTTGTCCGGAGTTAAGCAGCAATGTGCCGGAATATACTATGAAGTCATCATCATTGACATGATTTGACCAAATTAGTACATTTTTCCTGCGCGCTCTAGATTAATCACAGTCCAAGTTCTTGCAGGATTAAGAGGTTTGCAGTGTACTTTCGTGTGCGTCAAACTTGTTCAAATTAATTAAACCTGCATGTCAACCGGCCTGTGGCTGCTATTAATTAACAGGTGTGTCATTAATTATTGTCGTCTGGCTAAAGGCTAGAGCTGGTGTAACACTAACTGTATTTGCGTTAATTATAGGTAGTAGGTTTATTGTATAATTTCTGGGATTTGATCCCGTTAGCTCGCGCTTGCTAAACATTACTCCCTCCATTTATAAATATATGATATTTTAAAAAGCGTGCAATCAAACTTCCTTAACTTTACTCACTAATATATAAAAAACTATTTATATTTGTGATGTGAAATTTGTATCATTAAATTACTCATGAAAAATATTTTCATATTATTTTGTGAACATATTTATATAAAAAGTAATGATCATAGTGGTATGTTAGGGATCATAACGATTTGCAAAACGTCATATATTCTTGAACAGAAGAAGTATGATTGACCAATAGAACCCTTTCTCAAAACGTCTTGCAAAGTCGTAATATATTAGACACACGTACGAAAGTAGAAGCTAGGTGGGAGCCACATGATGTAAACGAATTGCACGAGTTTGTGATGCTTAAGCAGATAATCTTCGGATCTCTTTCTTCTTCTATGGATGTATATATATCTGATTTGCACGACGCTTAGCACGTAAATGAGAGAGAGATTGGTCAGCCTTTTTACGCGTGAGCGCGTGATGGTTGACTGGTTAACAAAAAAAGGATCATTATCTCATGCATGAGTAATGCATGTATATATAGCTAGTGATGTATAGGCAAAATCTGAGTATGCTTTCTAAAGAAACAGTCAAGTTTTCGAGGCTTAAATCCTTCGTCGGGCCAGTGGATGTCATTATGCCCCAGCCAGTTTCTTCCCTCCCTAAAGTAATTCTATGAAGGCTCAATATATAGCGGACCACTTTATTTATTTTAAAATCATCATATGCATCTTGAATATGGTACTCTAGCCAGCTCGCTGTGGTCACCAGTAACCACCACAGGTCCTCAGCTAGCTAGCTTGTCTTAGAAGAAAAAGGGAGCAACTAGCGCTCGGACCTACGTACGCACGTGACTTCTCGCAACATATCTGACACACACATGCAATAAAAAATCCAACATATGCAACAAAAATCTTGAATCTCGAAAAATGGAGAGGGGATCCATAATTTTGTCAAAATTCACATAAAAATTAAAAGATCTCGTTAGCATACATAGATATATTTGAAAAATTAGCACAACGAGATACATAAAAATTAAGTTTGGAAAAACATTAATCGATGATGCTATAACCTTTGCAACTTTTGAAAACACATATGCAACAATTGGGGAGGGGGGGCAGGGGGTAGGCACTTGCAACATTTCGAAAACACACAGGCAACACATCAGGCATCTCAAGCAAACATCAATAAATAATTTGTGCAACAATTGATAATCAACGCATGCAACAAAAAGTTTGAGCCTAATTTATGAAACATTCCAATTTCACATGTGCAACAATGAACAGCACCAGATGCAACATTGAGAAATTCTTTTAATATTATTGTAACATTTAAAAACTGTAGTCCAACATCACAAATCACCTCTTACAACAAAAAAAAACATATGGCTGCAACATTTTTGATAGCACGGTACATACATATCTTTGTGCATGCATTAGTGGTGTCTAATTATAACTCTAGTCCACAAATTAACGCGTGAAGTCCAATCTGTCGATCGGACCCTCGCAAAAAAAAAAGTCCAATCTGTCAGCGTGTCAGCACTCAGTGCCGAAAGCGCATGTTAGGCTGCTCTCAATGAGTAGTATCTTAGTGCAGTTTCTTTAGTATATAAGGTGTGTTATGATACTATCTTCCCAATGCATTGTTTCTTATGGTATAATATCTTAGGCTGTTTCATTTAATTACATGCATGATCTTTACTAGTATTTGAGCATTGTGGCCTATTTGTGGCATGTACTAAAGCAATACATGTTTGTTGACACACACAAACGTAAATACACGGGATCGATCACAATAAATTTTATGCATTGGATTTCGAGACCGAACCGGTATCCAGATTAGATACTAGAGTACCATCTCTCTTCATTAACTATGGTGCCATATCATCATTTTGTCTACATGGCAGACTCAAGATACCAGTCAGGGTGGAGCACTGGGAGCAGCCTTAAAATCGCCGGTCAGGACTCCAAGAGAGAGAAAGAAAAGGCGAAGTAGCTGTAGTAGTAATTGTATCAAAGTAAACGACAAAATCATACTTAGTGCCGAAAGCGCTAAGTTAAAATTACCAATCAGAACGAGATGAGGGAGAAAGAAAAGGCCAAGTACGTAGCTGTAGTAATCGTATCGAAGTAAAAGACATAATCATACACAAGAGATGAAGAGAGTGACTTAGCGCGACGCTTTGCTGCCACGACAGCGAAGATATAGACTGACGATCACGATCCACTGCACAACGCACGCAGCCGGTGGGGCACATGCAACGCGCGCAAGGGCGCGCCGTCGCATGCTATTGGCCGCCAGCCGCCGCCCGGTCGCCGCCGCAACGTTCGGCTCCATGCACGCTCGGGAAGAAGCACGCATGCGGCTGATGAGATTTGAGATAGATTATAGATATGACAATGCAATGCTGCTGGCTGTGTCTCACGTTTCTGTGCTACTGCGTACACATTTTACAGGACCGCTGACGATGAGCTCACATGCATGCATGGTATCATTGTGGGGCCAGTATTACGGCACCGGGTACGTCTAACCTCTGGCATCGCGACCGTACCCGTAGCAGTGCTTGGATCCATCACCTAGGATCTGCAGGGCCTGCGAGATGCGTCACATGCATGATGCATGCGTGCAGTATATGCTCACTCACCGGTGTAGACAAAGAAACCAGAGCGGTTGCTAGGCTGGCCGCTTGCTGAAGGTCGGCCCGGTTATGTACACACAAGTCGTACGTACGGCTCACCGACCAAACTAGGAAATCGAAAAAACAGGACTAGGTGAGATCGACTAAGTAGCTAGGCAATAAAAACGCTCAGGTCTGTATCGTTCAAAACCGGTTCATGCGAGAATTTTTTATTAATTAACATTTTTTTGAATTTTATTTTAAAGTTAACATCCGACGTACTTTATTTTCTATTCTGACCTCTTTGATCACACCACCATCCGTGACGTGACAAAATAACACTGTCACGTCAGCCCATTTCTGGTCAAATTCTTGTCACGCCATTGGAAGTGACGTGACAGTGTTACACTACTACAGAACAGACCTTTGGTCGAACTACCAAATGGGCAATAGTCTCGGAGAAAATTACGTCCGGGACCAAAAAGATCTTTAGTCCCGGTTGGTAACACCAACCGGGACTAAAAGTCCCCGCCCAACTCTCGTGGCGAGTTTTGTAGGAGGACATTTAGTCGGTTGGTGTTACCAACCGACTAAATGTTAACCTTTAGTCCTGTTGGTACTACAATCCGGACTAAATCTTTAGTCCCGGATTGTAGTACCAACCGGACTAAGGTTGGCATTTAGTCCCGTTGGTAACACCAACCGACTAAATGTCCTTCTATTTAAACTCTGTTTGGCGTTAAATCACAGAGGCGGAACCGCTGCGTGCCGCCACCGACACGCCATTGCCATTGTCACCACCGCCGAGCTGTTCATTCACTCAACCGTATTCACCGGCGTGTTCATGTAAGCTCTGATGCTAACCCTGCCGTCCATTATGAAAAATATGAAATGTGAAATTTGAATAATTTTTATATGTTATAAAATTGCCAATTAATTCATAAATGGAACTTTCATGATTTTTGTAGGCCACAATAAATTTCCAAAAATCATGAAATTTGTTTTTCCACTAAGTTACACTGTGAACAGTCCATATAAAAATTTTAAGACTATTTGGACAAAGTTGAATTTATACCTATTTTATGCTTATTTATTTAATTATTATTCCATGAATTTTGTAGGCTAAATTAATGATCCAAAAATTCTGAAAATTGTTTTGCCATCTAATTAGGCTATGAACTATCTGTACAAAAATTTTGGGATCAATCTGAAGACTTTTATTTTTCACCTTATTTAATAATTATTTAAATAAATGAAAAATGACTTTTACATGTGTTAGTTAGGTTAAGCTTTGAGGGTGTTTGATGAGATAAGTCTTATCTTATCAGATCCAACCTCTTGGGTAAAAATAATAAATATTAATTTTGTTTTAATAAATAAGTTTAATATTTAATTATTAAGTAATTAGTTAATCTCTTAATTAGCTTAATCACTTAGTTATTGTTTGCCTTTTGGATTGATTGTTGACCTAGGGTCATTCACCCTTAATGACTTTGGGCAATTTAGTTAATTATTAATTATCATTTAACTTGATGTCCCTTCTCCTTAAGCTTGCTGTTTGCTTAAATCACGAGAGTCGAACGCCGTCAGCCGCCGGACACTCCATACTTGCCGCAAGGCGAAGCTCCTAGTGCAAACGTGTCAAATAGTGCTGATTCTTTGAAAATTCAAAATAAATTCATCTTAATTTCAAAAATTCTAAAAATTTTGGGTAGCCTCTCTATCATGTGTACTATCTGGGAAAAATTTGAAACTTGAAATTTAATTATGTGATATGTCATATAATGCAGACGATGACACGCCATTGGATGTACAATGCCGATCGCCGCTCAAAGAGTTCATTGATGGCGTGCATTATTTCTTAAGAGTGGCCGAGGCAAACAAGCGGGATGGTTTCATGTCTTTGTCCATGTGCCCTGTAAGAATTTGAAGGAATATTACGCTCAAGGAGTCTTCACTCACACTTGTTGAAGTCGGGTTTCATGCCAAACTATATTTGTTGGACCAAGCACGGAGAAACCAGGTTATAATGGAAGAAGGTGAAGAAGAACAATTGGACCCTAACGACATTATTGCTCAATACGGTGACTTCGATGATCTTGCAATGGGCTAAGTCAAGAAGAGGCGAGGCGTAAGACACACTCGCCAAGATGATGCTCTTGGTGATGTCATTCGTGATGCACAAAGAGATTGCGAAAGTGAAAAGGAGAAGGCTAAGTTTGACCGCATGCTAGAGGATCACAAGAAATTACTATACCCGTCCGTAGAAGATGGGCAAAAAAGTTGGGTACAACATCGAGTTGCTACAATGGAAGGCATGAGAATGGTGTATCCGACAAGGCATTTGGGCAATTATCAAGATCCAAAAAAGATGCTTAGAAGCCTAACGAATTGCCCGCCACTACGTCGAAGCAAAACAGTCGTGCGCCCTTTGGGATTAGAAATCCGTAAGATACATGCATGTCCTAATGATCGCATCTGTATCGTGGCAAGGACTACGAAATTTGGATGAATGCCCGTATGCAAAGCGTCGCGGTATAAGATCAGGCGAGATGACCCTGGCGATGTTGAGGGCGAAGAACGTCCCAGGAAGAAAATCCCTGCCAAGGTTATGTGGTATGCTCCTATAATACCACGCCTGAAACGTCTATTCATAAACAAGGACCATGCAAAGTTGTCGCGATGGCACAAAGAAGACCGTAAGGTAGACAACATGTTGAGACACCTGCCGATGGGTCCCAAAGGAGAGCAATAGACAGAGAATTCCGGAGTTTGCAGATGGCGCAAGAAACCTAAGGTTCGCTTTAAACGCGGATGGTATGAATCCTTTTGGGGACGAGCACTAGTCATAGCACTTGGCACATTACTCTATGTATCTACAACCTTCCTCCATGGTTATGCATGAAGCGGAAGTTCATTATGATGCGGTGCTCATCCAAGGCCCGAGGCAACCCGCAACGACATCGATGTCTACCGAGGCCATTAGTTGAGGAACTCCTGCTTTTATGGAGCAAACCAGTGTACGTGTGTGGGATGAGTACAAACAGAACACTTCGACCTGCGAGCATTGTTGTTCGTAACAATCAATGATTGGCTGCTCTAAGTAATCTTCGGATGGACAAACAAGGGATACAATGCATGCACACAATGTTTTGATGACATTGACGATATATTTGAAAAAATGTCGAAAGGTCGTGTACCTTGGCCATCGCGTTTTCTTCCTATGAATCACCAACTAAGAAAGAAAGGCAAGCATTTTAACGGTAAGGCGAACACGAACCAAGCCTCGCGAACCGAATCGGGAGGATGTACTTGATATGGTCAAGGATGTGCAAGTAGTCTTTGGAAAGGGACAAGGCAAAACACATTCGAAGATGCTAAGGGACACGCACCCATGTGGAAGAAGAAGTCCATATTTTGGGAGCTACCCTATTGGCAAGTCCTAGAGGTCCATAACGCGATCGACGTGATGCACGACAAAGAATCTTTGTGTGAACTCGCTAGGATTCATGGATGTGTATGGAAAGTCTAAGGATTCACTCGAAGCACGACAGGACTTGCGGCGCATGAAAGAACGAGACAACTCGCATCCAGAGAAGATGACGATGGACGCCATTACTTAAGACACGCTAGCTTCACTCTTAGCAAAGAAGAGAAGGAAAGCATGTTTGAATGCCTAAACAAAGATCAAGGTCCCATCTGGATTCTCCTCCAATATAAAGCGTATAATAAATGTGCGGAGAAGAAATTCCTACACTTAAAGTCCCATGATCGCCACGTGCTTATGACGCAATTGCTTCCGTTGCTTTAAGAGGAATTCTACCTCCACATGTACGTCAGCCACCGTGAAGCTATGTGCATTCCTCAATGCAATTTCTCGAAGGCAATCAATCCAATGGAACTAGCTACTCTCTGAGAATGATGTGGTTCAATGTCTTGTCGACTTTGAGTTGGTGTTCCTCCATCCTTCTTTAATATCATGACACACCTCCTAGTTCACCCGGTCAAGGAGATTAATATTCTCGGTCTGTGTTCCTACACAACATGTTCCCCTTTGAGAGGTTCATGGGAGTCTGAAGAAATATGTTCACCAACGTGCTCGGCGAAGGAAGCATCGCCAAGGGCTACGGACGAGGAGGTCATTGAGTTCTGTGTTGACTTCATTCCCGACCTTGACCCGATTGGTGTTCTGAATCGCGACACGAGGGAGACTTAGTGGAAAGGGAACACTAGGGAAGAAAACATATATCGATGCGGGGACGATTATTTCAATAAAGCGCACTACACAGCTTCTTCAAAACTCCTCCGTGGTGGAGCCGTATGTCGAGGTACACAAGGAGTTCCTACGATCCCGCTTCGAGGAAGAATGAAGCTTGGATTAGGCGTCATCACATGGAAACTTTCAGCGGTTGGTTGCGAAAAAGAATGTCAAGGTGATGACAATATTGATGAGCAAGCTGTATTTGTTGGCTAGGCAACCATCGTGGCACATCCTCACGCATAAAGGGTACGAGATAAATGGAAATACATTTTACACGTAGCCCAAGATAAAAGGAGCACGAACCAAAACAGTGGTGTCCGTAGATGCCATGCACCCAAATGGAAAGAGGCAAACATATTATGGCCGATAGAGGAGATTTGGGAACTAGACTACGCACCTAATTTTAAAGTCCCTTTGTTCCAAAGCCAATGGGTGAAGATGACCGGAGGTGGGGTAACAATCGACAAGGAGTATGGAATGACAACAAGGACCTCAACAATATTGGGTACAAAGACGAACCATTAGTCCTTCTGGCGATGTGAATCGGTGTTCTATGTGAAAGACATGTCTACAAAACCCAAGAGAGGGAAAAACGACGACAAATCAACCAATGAGCCAAAACGCCACATAGTTCTTTCGGGGAAAAGAAACATCGTGGGAATTGAGGACAAGTCGGACAAGTCGGAAGATTATGAAAGGGATGACCGAATCCAGCCTTCAAGTGACCAAAGACCCAAGCATCCCGCTAAATGCCGAGGACACTCCATGGTTACTGATGATCATAACCAAGGGTCATACGTCAAGAAGAAGTTCACCATGTGCCCGCTTGATATATAGTGATGTTTAATAAATAGTGTGTATTAGAGATTTTATGTAATAATTGTAACTTCAGATGTTTCTATCATATTTTTCTTGTTTTTATCGTTTCAAATGAAATTCCTATTCGATAAAAGGACACATGTACCTCTGTGAAGCATGTCTTCTCCACCGTGTAAAAATGACTTGAAATTTTTTAGCAAGTATTTATGCCTTCAAATGAAATTCCCGACTTGTGGTTTGAGCCCTTCATTTTGTTTATAGTTGGCTCTTCACTTCCTAGCTTGTGGTCACTATAAAAGTCGTTTGAAATGTCAATAAGATAAAAGGAAATGCAACTATTATTTTTAAAAATTTATGCCTAGTATTTAATTTACTATGCATTTAACAAGAATTAGCATATTTATACAAATAAACTTAATACAAAACCCAAACTGTGGAAAACTGTGGCGAGAATCGAATAGTGGGGACCTTTAGTCCCGGTCCAGACACTGCTTGGGACTAAAGGTCACACACTTGAGACTAAAGGTTCTCTGGAAAATATGTCCTCACAAAAACCTTTAGTCCCGGCGTGGCACCACCCGGACTAAAGGTCCACCTTTAGTCCCGGTCCGTATTACACGCCGGGACTAAAGGTCACACAAATGACTAAAGGTTCTCTGGAAAATATGTCCTCACAAAACCTTTAGTCCCGGCCGTGGCACCACCCGGACTAAGGTCCACCTTTAGTCCCGGTCCAGTATTACCGGGACTAAGGTCTTTAGTCCCGGTTGGTAATACCGCCGACTAAAGGTCCCCAAGATTATTAAGCAACAAAGGGCTTCTTCCTTCTTCCACCCCTTCCGTCTCCTCGTCTCTCCTCCTGGCAGCTTAATTCGTCGGCTCCGGCCCGTCGCGCCCGGCCTCCTCCTTCCTCCCGTGGCGCCCCACCCGCCACCACCTCCACTCGGCTCCTCCCTCCGCCGCTCCAGCTCGCCCGGCTCCTCCCCCTCCGCTCCGGCTCGCCCGCCTCCTCCCTCCTTGACCCGGATCCGGCCTTGACTCACTTGGCGGCGGCTTCGCCACAGTGCCCAGAGCCGCCTCCTCCACGCCGGTGAGCTCCTCATCTCTTATCGCATTTGCGGGGAGGAGCGAAAAGGAGATCGAGAGAGAAAAATATACGAGTTCACAGAGGAGGCAAGCGAGATTAGCTAGCCGCCATCGTTGTTGTCGGTGCCTCGGTGGCAATGTGGTATAGACGACGACCAAAGACTAACCCGTGGCGAGCCCTCTTTTGTGACCGCCATCGAGCCGAGAAATCATTTTG
Source organism: Phyllostachys edulis (assembly GCA_036346405.1). Taxonomy (NCBI): domain Eukaryota; kingdom Viridiplantae; phylum Streptophyta; class Magnoliopsida; order Poales; family Poaceae; genus Phyllostachys; species Phyllostachys edulis. The sequence goes on along the minus strand of CM070555.1, from coordinate 64,924,765 downwards.
CGGTGAGTGGCGAATTGAATGTATATGTTGTTTTTCTTTTGTCGATGCATGTCACGAACCGCCGCCACTTGATGCGAAATCATAACCCGATCACTAGGGGTGGAAAAAAAGCCCGAAACTTCATGAGCATTTCGGCTCGTTAAGGGCTTCGGCTCGACTTCGGCTCGAACTCGGTCCCTTAACGAGCCGAGCCGAGCTAGCAAAAAACTTCGTTTTGTTAACGAGCGAGCCGAGCTATGGTTATCAACCATATCTGATATCTCCAGAGAAAGGGTTGAGATCATTGATAAAAATAGTACTCAAAATGGCAATGGTTATGTATGGATCTGCATGCATGTTGCATGATTTGTGATATGGACTGCATGGATATGATTTATGAATGCTATAAATGTTTATCGATGATTGTGATTTGTGAACTTGTGATGATGATTTGTGATATGGACCTTTGCATGGATGTTCATGGCATCTATAATCATTTATTTTTGGGTTTAGTTCAAAGAACACTTGCTCTCATGAATTGCCATGCATGTGTTTGGTTGAATAAGGCATGTTTGGGTGGTCAATGATTGTTCTTTACATACGCTTTACGAAAATTTCATGAAATTTTAAGATGTTCACCATGTTTATAAACTAACGAGCCTAACGAGCCTAACGAGTCGAGTTCGAGTTTTTAACGAGCCGAGCCGAACTCAGGTTTTTGCTCGTTATCTTAACGAGCCGAGCGAGCCGAGCTCGTTTTCTTAACGAGCCTTAACGAAGTCGAGCCGAGCCGAGCCGAGTCACTCGTTATCCACCCCTACCGATCACGAACCGTTCTAACGTCCTACACATATATTTGCGAAATGGCCGACCGAATGACAACATGGGCGATGCCATGATGGATATTATCAACAATGGCGCCTTACAAGGTGCCCAATTCAAGGTGATGAAAACAATCAAGAAGTAGATGGCGGAGTCGATTTTTGCCGATTATGAAGATGAGCAAGACAATCTTGGCGAGGTCTATCTACAATCTCTTATGTATACATGAAATTGAGAATAATTTCATTTGTCGATAAATATATTTATTTAAATCTTTGTGTTTCTACATTCGTAGCCCTCTGGATCGACGACAACAACGGGAAGAGTAGAAATGTACGAGGCAGAAGAAGCCGTTGGAGGGTCGGTTCATTCTCTCGAATTCGAGGAGGATCTGAGCAAAATACTTGGACCACATGCACGAAAATTTGTCACCATTGTGGGTACCTTGTAAGGGACAGGATCCCGATCAATGCTCGTGAATGGAAGCAAAAGAAAGTTGCTCCTCATATTAGTTTTGTCTCCGATCGTGACAAGGCACTAGTTTGGCAAGATGTCCTTCAACATTTCGCTCGTCTGTAAGATGAAGCTTTGAAGGAGAGAGTTAGGAACTGGGCTATGAAGAAGATGGCCACACAATTCGGTGTTGGAAGAAGAAATTGTACAACACATTTATCGATAAGAACCCGGCCTTGATTTCAACACTAAGGCCTACGTCAAGTTGAGGCCGTTTTGGGATGAGTTTATGCAGCTTCAAGACATCGGAAGAGGGTGAGGCACGGGTGAGAAGGAACCAACAGAATGCCCGACAAAAGCAATACCACCATCACTTGGGATCGGTGGCTCAGAGTGCCATTCCTAAGTGGGAAAGAATGGAGCAGGAGATTCTTGCCAAGGGGATCGAACCAGAATCAATCAAGCCTTTGGAAGCGCCAAGTATTGATTTTTCGGTCATGGGGAAGCACGACCTAGAGACCGGAAAGATAGTGTATGGCGAAAACTCCAAAGAGCAAAAAAAGATTTGCTTATGCTCGAGACTTGGTGAGAGTGGCGGTGGCGGTAGAAACAGAGATAAGGATGGTGACATACATACAGGAGAGTCTTGAACACGGTGGGCGAACAAGAGGCTATGGGGAGGTGTCGTGGGAGCATGCCTTCCCTAAAGACAAAGCCACCTATAGAAGCCGCCAGAGAAAGAAGTACGAGGAGGCAGGCGGATCTGCGCAGGATGGAGGAAATGGTTCTTGAGTCACGGAAGTGGCTCGTGAAGCGATATAGCGAGAAAAAGCACTTGAAGCCAAAATGAATGAGGAAATCAAAAGGCAAGTGCAGATAGCGATGAAGTTCCATCCAAAGGCAAAGCGCATCGAGCCGAGTCAACATCACCCCTAATCGGTTGAAAAGGATTGCGCTTCCACGGAGGTGCCGTGATTCAAGATGACGCAGGTGCGCTTCCGTGGATGACATCACCGATCCTCTCACGACATGTGAGCTGCACATTCGAGGGAATGCCACAGTCATGGTGGCTATCGGTGTTGTATCTCGTATCGACCCTACGAAGACACCAAGATGCCATGGGGCATTAATACCTCCTGGATATGCTAGCGTCTCGGTGGATAGAGTTGTGAAAGGTAATAGCAATGTGCCTCTTGACATTGAAGGAGGTGATGGGAGAAGACTTTAGGAGAAGCGGAGAAGACATTCATATGTTGGCGCAAGCGCTATATCATTATTCCTAGGGTGTCACCTCCTCCTCCTCAACAACCTAACCCTAGGTGCGGATGAAAGTGAACGAAATATTTTTTCACTAATTATGTATTGGCTTAAATAACGGTTTACTTATACCACGTTGTTTTCACAGCAGAACCTCCCCAACCTAAGTCCAATTATCCATTCACCACACAGTCACAGTGTTGCGGCGATGACAATGAAGTGGAAGACACTACCGCATCCCCACCGCCCCATCGCCTCCACGGCGGGCTCCAACGCCGCCATCGCCCCATCGCCTCCACGGCGGGCTCCAACGCCGCCACCGCCGCCCATCGCCTCCACGGCGGGCTCCAACGCCGACACCGGCCGCTCCATCGCCTCCACGGCGGGCTCCAACGCCGCCACCGCCCCATCGCCAAAGAAGAGGCGCACCCCCACAAGCAAGCGCCGGCCCCACCGCCAAGAAGAAAGCCTCAGGAGAACACCACTATTTCTAAGGCGATTTAAACTTTCCTATGAGAAGATCGCCGAGAAATAGATGCTTGATAACAGATGTGGGCGGTTTCTTGCGAAAGTCAAGTCTAAAAGTGAAGCGGCGAAACCACGAGAAGCCGTGCTTCTTCGTGCGTCCGAAGTTCTAAGGCAAAGGGTGGGCGCTCACCGAGAAAAAGTTACGTCATGCTCGTAAGGATTCGCCACTATCGGACTATGACCGCACTCTCACCAAGTCAATTGAGGAGGCGAAGAAGAAAGAGAAGAGAGCACGGAAGGGTGTTGCACAACTCGGGAACAATCACAACAATCGGTGCCCCGCTAGTTATTGGGAATGAATATGGTTCAAACACTAGCGTGCTAGAACAGATATCCGGAAATGTGCATTTGGATCAACTTGATGAATTTTTCATGAAACGGTCTAAGCATTTCCCAAATGCTCGGCGGAGCACACATCAAAGTGCTCCGGAAGTTGATCATTGGAAGAAGGAATATGTATATGGCAAGAGTCTATACAACCACGAGAAGCTCATGGAACTTAAATGCATAAATGTACTTGTTAAACAAGTGGTACATGGCGGCGATGTCATGAAGCGGATGACTATATTTGCGTCAAAATTAGAAACCATCATTACTTAGTGGCGATGACATTATAATGGTTTAGTTTAATGAGTTACACCACTATGCCACATGAGCGCTCTAGACAAATCTCTCATCACCGCTTTTGTGCATGACGTGATTCTTTCTTTTAATAATCTCACTCTAGCATATGTATATGTATAAGTAATTATCCTCACACTAGCTAGCATGTCTATACATATGCAGAGACATGATGAGAGACCTCACACGTAGAAAGGACAAGAACATTGGTTTCATTGATCCATATATCGTATTCAAGGACCCAAACACTCCTACGATCAATGGAGACCTCAAGCGGAGAGGAATTTCCGGAGGTTCTTGATCAACCAAAAGAACAAAAGATTTATACTCTTCCCCTACAACTTTGGGTGAGTGTTGTTATCGTGTGCACATTTTACTTTACTTACTCAATCCAACATAAAGATATATATGTTGACTCTATAAACAAATGCAGCTTTCACTGGATACTGATTGTCTTCGATCTCTCCGACGGTCATTTGCTAATCTATGACTCGTTGAGAAAACCGCAGGAAGATTACCAAGATATGATAGACATTATCCAGGGGTAACTTCGATCTTTAAATATTTATTCCTGCTCTTTAACTCTGCAATAGTTAATTAACGATCCAATTATTGGGCAGGGTTTGGGCTTGGTTCGTTCAGCTACACCGTCCGGATCTGAAAGCGCCACTTCCTGATCCACACCGACTGGATGTAAGTTGTACTAGCTCCCCGCATCTTTACCTTATCATGCTTCACTCACGCGGCGGATAGCGAGAGTAATCTTTTTATATCGTCATGATGGGTTCTACTGGCACCACCAGCAACAATTTGTGTGGATACTACGTTTGCGAGTTCCTCATGGTGTATGCAAAAGAACCCATCTACAGATCTTGAAAGTCGTAACAAGTATATATAATAAATCCATTTTATTTATTTGTTGCTATTAAATAAATCTTATGTATATTAATACTTCTTTCGTTTAATGCAAATTGAAGGAGATATGGTTGAAGGAGCAGTGTTGGATATGGACCGCCTCAAAGGAATTCAAGAGACAATCGCAGGATTTCTTAATGAGCATGTCCTCAAGCCCGACCGAAGTTCTACTTTAACCAGATGAACAATTGAAGCCAAACCAGATTTAACATTTGTATGACATTTAAGTGGAGGACAACATTTGTGTTGTAAATACCAAGGATGCATGAATAATGTTGTAAATTTTATGTGCATATATATATATATATATATTATACATATATATAGCTCCATAATATATATAGTTTCATACTTTATTTGTGTGTAATAATGTTCCAAACTAAATTATATGTGGGCGTATACATATATTAGCAAATAAGAATACGCATTTGAAAACCTAATGTAATTGTAAAACCAAAATCAATAATGAATTGAAATGGAAACAAAAAAGAAAAAAACATTTTAGTCCCTTGGTAATACCAACCGGATTAAAAGGGCCAGACCAATGGCTCAAACCAGTGGACCTTTTAGTCGGTTGGTATTACCAACCGACTAAATCGACCTTTAGTCCCGGCACGGGACCCGGACTAAAGGTGAGACATTTAGTCCCGATTTCCTAGTCCCGGCTCTATAACCGGGACCAAAGGCCCTTTAGGCCTGGGACCAAAGGTCTGTTCTGTAGTAGTGTTATTTGGTCACGCCACGACCAGTGGTGTGACAAAAAGTGCTATTTTTGGGACTTATCCTGGCGCGTGACAGTGTTATTTTGTCACGCCACCACTCGTGACGTGACCAAAGGGGTCAGAATTGGAAATAAAGTGCGTCGGGAGTTAACTTTAAAATAAAATTCAAAAAAAGGTTAATTAATAAAAAAAAGTTCTTCATGCGACCAAAAACTACTATTTATGTACATATATCAGGGTGACTAAGGTAGGAACTTCTGTAACTTTCTTCGCAAAAAAAAGGGGAACGTCTGTAACTTAAGCAAGTTTCAGACGATTCTCAAATGCAACCACTTTTTTTTGCGAAAAAATTCAACCAACCGAAAAGACATGCAACACCACTGAACGAAAAAAAATGCAACCACCCCACATAAAACCGAGATAGGGGTAATTTGGTCCATAATGACATCTATATCTCAGAAAGAGCAACTTTGTAATGACATATTTCAAAACCGAAACTCTATAATGGCATATCTCAAAACTGAGATCTTTGCAATGGCATTTATCTAATTTTCCTTTTTTTTTCCAATGGGCCTTTTGTACCACATTCACCCAGATATATTTGTTGAGGAACCGTCGCTGGCGAGTCCAGTCCGAGCGATTACCTCGTAGACAAGCTCAGAATCGTAAGCTATTGCCTGATACTTGATTGCTATTCGTGAGATGAAATGGAGGTCGAACGCCCCAAGCTCGACCGTCCATTTTGCTATTCGTCCTGATGATTCTCTATTTTCAAGGACTTGACCCAAGGGACATCCGGTTGGTACGACCACTTTATGGGCCTGAAAGTAATGCCTTAGTTCCCTTGAAGCCATAAGGAGACCGTAGAGCAGCTTTTGTACATGTGGATATCGTTCCTTTTGTCCATGTAAGACTTCGCTTACGTAATATACTGGTCGTTGAATGTTTTCACGTTCAACAACCAGCACACACCACTAACTGTTTGTGGCGTTGCAGCCACGTAAATCAACAATGTTTCCCCTGATCTCAGAGAGACTAAGATCGGGGCATTCGTAAGGTACTTTTTAAGTTCTTCAAAGGCGTCGTCTGCCTCTTTAGTCCACTCGAAACTTCCGTGTTTCTAAAGGAGTTTGAAGAAAGGGAGTCCTTTTTCTCCTAACTGTGCTATGAAATGACTTAGCGCTGCCATACAGCCGGTTAGTTTTTGGACTTCTTTCTTTGTGGTCGGAGGACGCATCTGGTCGATGGCCAAATTTTTTGCTAGATTTGCTTCAATACCTCTAGCCGAAACTAGGAACCCAAGAAGCTTTCTAGACGAAACTCCGAATACACACTTCTCTAGATTTAACTTAAGGTTATGTCTTCTTAAGTTATTGAAAGTCTCGTGTAGGTCAGAAACATGGTCGCCAACGTTGATGCTTTTTACGACCAAGTCATCAACGTAGGCTTCCAGATTTTGACATATCTGAGGATTAAAGGTTTTCTGCATCAACCTATGGAAAGTCGCACCAGTGTTTTTGAGACCAAACGGTATCTTAACATGGCAGTAAGTGCCATATGGAGTGATGAAGGAAGTTTTCTCTTCATCTTCTTTACTCATGTTAATCTGGTGGTACCCTGAATATGCATTTAAAAAACTTAACAACTCACATACTGAAGTGGAGTCTACAAGTTGATCAATGCGTGGAAGGGGAAAGTCGTCCTTCGGATAAGCTTTATTAAGATCTGTGAACTCAATACACATTCGTCATTTCCCATTGCTTTTTCTAACCATTACAGGATTGGCGAGGCACTCTGGGTGGTCGACTTCACAAATAAACCCAGCCATGATGAGCTTATCAATCTTCGACTGGATTACCTCCTTCCAATCAGGTGCGAAATGCCGAAGCTTCTGCTTGACTAGTTTTTTATTAGCCTGGAGAGCTAGCTTGTGCTCGATCACCTCCTTGGGGACTCCGGGCATGTCGGACGTCTACTAGGCGAATACATCCTGATTTGCTCGGAGGAAGGAGATGAGCAACTCTTTCTATTTGAGGTTGAGTTCTGCCCTGACCAGTACCTTTTGGTTGGACGCATCAACGTTTCTTGACCCAGACGGAGTGTTGACACCTCCCGGAGGAGCGCCTTTGCTAAGTGGTACCTCCTTGGTCTGATCGGAAGGCTTTGGCGCCATCTTTGGCCTCGAGTGCTTGACCTACATAGGTGACGGGTTAGTTTCCCTGGTCGAAAGCTCATCGACTAGTTCTAAGGACTTTCGATCACATGCATAAGCCATTTTGCGGTCTCCTCGAACCGTGATAACACCTTTCAGTTTTGGCATCTTTAGACTCTGATAACCGTAGTGTGTGGCTATCAGGAATTTTGCTAGAGCCGGATGACCGAGGATTCCGTTGTATGAGGTTTCGAAATTGAGCACAACAAACAGAACCTTTTCTGTTCAGAAGTTGTCAAGCCTTCCGAACATAACCGGTAGGGACAGATGTCCTATCAGTTTGGCGGTAGAACCATGAACTATGCTGTGGAAGGCATATTTCATAGGTTTCACCTTGGACTTTGGGATTTGCATCTCTTCCAATGCTCCCGCAAACAAAATATTTAAAGAACTAGCTCCATCTATGATGAACCCGAAGGTCCTTGTTTTGGCCCGAACTTTAGATGAGATGGTAAGTTCGGTAGTAGTCGCTCAACTCTCACGATCCTGGCTATGAACACGTAAGGCTCGAAACCACGCAACCGCTGAACTGCTCTACAAGTCGTTATCAACCGTGTACGAATACTCAGATGACCTGACCACGAAGATCGATTCCTGCATACACCGAAGAAGCACGCAAGAACAAGATAAAGCAATCTGAAATTGCAAATAGGGATTGAAATATTGAATTGAGTTGGGATTCTGAATAAGGATCTTAATTGGGTGGTCTAGTCGACACACGCAAAAGATACAAGTTGCAACGAAGGCAAACTAAATATAAACAAAATCCAAGGAAACTAGAGGGGGTGCGGCCTCCTTAAATAGGGAATGAGGAGCCACAAATCTAAAGGAACTAACGAGGTGGTACTAATTCGCTGGGTACTGTTCATGTGAATAGTACACACGCCCCTAGGTGGGCCACCGGCATATGGGCCAAGTTGAGTACGATTACAAAGCCTAGATTGGCCCAAACAGGTGATATGACATCTTCTTTTAGTGATTCCGACGTTCATAGAAGTAATTTAGAGGTGAGGCCAGATTCGTTGGAAAGAGGACGAAATAAACTTTCCATCAAGTACTCATGGACCTCCAACGGACTCCGTATGTGAAAGTTATGCATGTTTGAAGTCGGTGTTGTCAGGCTGATTCCGAACTAATCTGACCAAAACGTATCAGCTTGAACTCTTGCTTGGCACATGCAGTAGCACCATAGCATGTAGACATAATACCATGGCTTGTAGACGTAGCACCATGGTATGTAGACGTAGTTCGATCCAATTGGATAATATGGCATTTCATTAGCCGAAAGTCCTATTAGAGAAGATGTTGTTGAAGTAGAGGATGTAGTGCAGCAGGTCGAAGCAGTGGTTGCATCCTTAGGTTTGATGTCCTCATCAATCTATTAAGACTCGATTAACTTTACAATTGTTAATAGTAGGTTCAACTACGATAGGAAACATACCTGGTCGAGTCGATGGGATGGGGCCGTCTTCTTTGCTAAAGGAGATTACAGTTTCCGACCACCTGGACGACTTGATAGTGATCGGAGACTCGGCAAGGTTGACCTCTCACTCCACGGCCTTAAGATGATGTATGGAATCGTACGAGGAGGATCCTTCGAAGATCTTATCCACCGTATGTTGTGGCTCCTGGTAGTCCATCTCTTCATCGCTATCTTTATCCTTCTTGGAGCTTGATTCTCTGAGTTCTGTTATAGAGGGGAAGGGTCCTTTGCCTCAGTAGTAATCTTCCAGCTTACTTTACCAAGCCCGACAGGTGCACAGATCATGCCCTACCGCTCTGTGAAGTGTACATCACTTCTTATTTTTCTTGAAGTCACTGGTCGGAGCCTTACCTTTGTTCCGACCAGTGAAATCTTTCTTCCCCTTGGTATATTTCTCTGGAATCGTAAGGACTTCCTTGTTGTCGGGCTTGTAATTCTTCTTATTTTTGAGAGACTTCTTGCCTTTCTTCTCCTGCCTCTCCAGATCGGATTTTTGTCCTTCCGATCAATGGCTTCATATTGACCGCTTCGCTAGCGGCTGCGTATTTGTCTGCCATGTCGAACAGCTCTACGGTTGTTCGTGGAGGATTTATTGCAATATCCTCCGTAAACCGGCGATTCCTCAGCCTTGCTTTGAACGCCTTGAGGACAAAAGATTCTACGATCTCTGGGATAGAATTTCGAACCTGACTGAATCTCTTGATATATTATCGAAGAGTTTCATTAGTCTTCTGCTTCATCCGATGAAGATCATTGTCCTTTCCGAGGTGATCGTATGTCCCTTGAGAGTTGGCGATCAGAGTATCGCAGAGTTGCTCCCAAGTATAGATAGATCCGACTGGTAGGTTAAGCAACCATGACAGGGTAGATCCTTCAAGGACCATGGGCAAATAATTTACCATTATGTTATCATTACCACCAGCGGCTTTGATGGTGGTAGAATAAATCTGAAGAAATTCTAATGGGTTCTAAGTCCCATTAAACTTCTATATGTTGGCTGGTCGGAACTTGTCCGACCAACGAACAACTTGGAGACAGGCCGAAAATGCTTAGCATCCCGTAATGGAGTCGTGACGCCTTCTCTGAAAAGGAGCCGAATTATAGTCAGTCGGAGAACGGTTTCTTAGATTTGCATATCTAGGGTCCGGTGTCCCAACCCGGTCGTGGATGCTATGATAATGCCTTTGACCACCTACCTGGTTCAGATGATGCCTGAGATCGCCTGAATCAAGTAGTCGTTCCTCTTGGCGAGGAGGAGGAGTCGCTGTTGTGAAGAGCCGTCTTCCCTCGTGATTTCCTGGTCGGAACTTACGAGGGGGTCTTGGTGTTGCTCGATCCTCTGCATGACCATGTTGTCCTCTACTGAAAGAGGAGCGCTGGGACGAGGTCAACGTGTGAATTTGTGAATTCCTCTGCTCCTGGTACATTTCTGTACGCCGCATGGTTTGTTGGAGGATCTCTGACACCTGACCTGCGAGCTAAATATAACCTAGAGTTCCTGCTAAAGCAGGGTCTGGATTAATCAAGATATCCTGAACTCGTTGCAGGTTTTGTATAGTTACCGAAGGTTGTGGTAAATTCCCGCTTGCAGTGGACGGCCGATGAGTCGAGTTATCCCTTGACCTCCCGGATGGTCCTGCTTGATTCCTTACTCACAGGGGGGGTGGGTAGGAACAAGTGAATTAACTGATGCATGTCCATGAGTTTGGTTGCCTCCGGTAGTTGGTGCTTGAGCACTCGTACCATTTTCACCAGTAGATGGTGGTGAGGTAACCCGTGGAGGACTAAGCATGGCATCCGGATTGGTATCTCTGATTGTGTTAACTTCGTGGTGCCAATAGTGATCTTCCGAGGAACTCTCGTCGTAGCTAAACGAGAGCCTTCTAGCGCTTCTGCAAGAAGTTTCCACGATGGAGTGCGGTCGAAGATTACTGCCTCTGGCGGGCTTTGTGGTGGACTTAGCTTGATCCGACGTATTGATTGCCAATCGTATACTGAGTTTTACCATGCCCACTTGGCCAGCGATCGGTGATAGCTTCATCGATACCCTTACCAGATATCGTTTGGCCCCTAGAATACGTAGGAGCCGTTGGCGAATACTGGTCGCCTATCACTATATCGAGAGTACTTGGACTCTCTAGTCGCCGCGCCGGGCTCCCATTGTCGTTTCAGCCGGTCGAATTGACTGGTCTTGTAGAGGCGTTCGGATGTTCCGAACTGGTTGGAACGAGTGGTTCCTCTAAGGGCGCCATTGTTGGCGGCGGTGTATCCTCATCCATCTGGTCGATTTCGTCAATCTCTGCGATTGGCGAACCGACGGAGGAGGAAGAGGACGATGACATCCCGGTTTCTTCCATAGCGCGGATGCATGCGTCCGTGTCGAGGTTGGAGTAGTCTGCCAGGACGAACCAGTTTTCCTCATCCCAAGTCCCCGCCATATTCGCATAAACGATAATGGAACAAAGGAAGTGGATGAGGAATGCTTGAGTAAAGTGATCTTCAAGAACTCAACGCCTTCTACCCCACGGACGGCGCCAGCTGTCGACGATCGAGTTGCCGATCTTACGAAATGAAAAGAGAAAAATAGCAGAGAGTTCTTAGGAGAGACTGAGACTGCTCTTTATTGCTATGAACTGACTATTACAGGGGGTGCCTTCGACAAGACGGTGGACTAATTCTAATTACACTGAGCGTAATGCTTGCTATGCTATTAAAATCCAATCGTCTGTTGATCTTTCGAATTGTATTCGATCTCCCCTTTTACCGCTTGCGTTCTTCTTTAAGTAGTTGACGAAGTGGCAGTAGTTACACCTAGAAGTGGCACCTGTTGGAAACGTCACGACTAGTCGGAGCAAGGCAGTGGTTGACAAAGTATCAACCGTTCGGCAATTGTGTATCTGTGAGACACACAACCGTAGGGTGGTTGTTGTCAGTGTCTTTAGATTATAAAGCATCGCATGGTATGGACCAAATATGACATGTGTTCCATTCATCACACGGTGTGGAATATACCTAGAGTCAGATCCGGATGCCAGTTCAATGCTTCTACGAACGGTCATCTGGTCGGGGACTGGGTTCAGGCCCTCATCTGACCAGGGTATCCTCGAAATAACCTCTGGAATCCTTAGACCACGGAGGTCGTGAGCCTTAGGGGTTACGACCATGAAGACATATGGTCTTTTATTATGTATTAAAGTAATACATCGAGAGTTTAATCCTCGTCAGCTACCTTGTCGGTTGATGATCTGTTTGGACACCCTTGGCCTTGTTGTCTTGCTGTCTTGCCCTCTGTGACTGCTGGCTGACTGGTTGGATGGATGGATCTGGAGGTGGGGAATGGGGTTGTGTTCGGGTGTGACTGCTGGTATGTTCCTAAATATATTTTTTGTTTTCGATACATATGATGTAGGGTGTGCTGCTGAAAAAAACATATTGATGCAACCTTAAGAAGTGGCCATCTGAGGGAGGCAATTTGGTTGCCTCCTAGAAAGGATCTTAACAAATGGCTGTCTGTTAATAGTAAGTCTATAATCACCATCTATTCTTAGGATAAATAACACCCCATGTAAGTGTTTCATGTACTAATGCCTTATTTTTTGCTTGTTCATACCTGTTGATTTCTTCAACCAGGTGAACATCTTATATGATACTTTGATGGAGTTCTGCACATCTACCATAGGCCCAATAATGTTAGCTGGACTGAAGTAAGATATGCGCCTCTTCGCAACATACATGAGACATTTACCAGTTTAGGTACTGATGCAGTTCTGCTGACCTCCTAATTTCATTAGCGACAGTTTTGGATTATTTCTTTAGAAGGGAAAATAGTAGAGGAGAGCCTTACTGTTAGAATATACTAAAGTAGGGCAGAAATGTATAGATATATTTACATTTGTTTTCAAAAACCATCCCAACTACCGGGACAAATATCAAAGCCCTAGCCTTTTGCTACATTGTATCTCAAACAATATGCTAATTTGTTACTAATCGTATGATATGTTCCTATATGGTATTCTGCTTTTGAAAGCTGCAATTAACTACTACAACGATCTTCACCTGTCTCTCACCATTCATTTCACATTTGTTTCTGTAACCGTGTTCATACCGGTCAAGTTCTCCTCCCTTGTGTCCCAGGTACGTCCTACCATTTCATTCCTAATCTCTTCTCTATAAAGTCTCCAAGCGTTGGTACGCTTGTGTGTTTAAAACCAACTTCATACACACACACACACATATACATAGATATACATATACATAGATGTACATATACATAGATGTACATATATATATATATATATATATATATATATATATATATATATATATATATATATATATATATATATATATATATATATATATATATATATATATATATATATATATATATATATATATATATATATATATATATATCCTTACCACTTTTGGGGGATGAGGAGGATGAGACAACAGCCACAGGCAACCTCATCGAGCCTGTAAGTTCAAGAAGTATGGTTGTTAGGAGAGCACGTGGACATCCAATTACCTGGATATCGTCGATAGGTAATTGGACTTGACATCAAGGAATGGTTGGTTCTCGATACATGAAGTCACTTCCCGATCGAGATACCTCTGCCCACACCATGTTCAAAAAGTGGAGTGGATGCGCAGGTACTCTGACTGAAAAGTGGCTTTATGTATCAGTAACCAACCATTCCTTGATGTCAAGTCCAATTACCTATCGATGACATCTAGGTAATTGTATGTCCACGCGCTCTCTTGGCAACCATGCTTTTTGAACTTGCAGGCTCGATGAAGTTGCCCGTGGCTGCTGTCTCATCCTCACGACCACCCGAAAGTGGCTGGGGGGCATGAACAATATATATATATATATATATAAGCAGTCACTGTTGGGAGACTTTATAGAGATCAGCTATCACAAACGGTTCCATCTACAAACCGTCTATTATACATCAGCTATCACAGATGGTTCCATATACAAACCGTCTATGATACGTCAGCCATCACAAACGGTTCCATCTAAAAACCATCTGTGATAGGAAACTATCATAGACAGTTTTGAGTTAATAACCGTCTATGGTAGTATACATCACATATGGTTCAAAAACCGTATGTGATGACCTCATGTCATCACCGACCCATAAACTCAGACGGCTCACGAAACCGTCTGTGATGACGTTTTTGAACTGTCTGTGAAGACCTTTTCTGTAGTAGTGCGTAGATATATTTGAAAAATTAGCACAACGAGATACATAAAAACTAAGTTTGGAAAAACATTAATCCATAATGCTATAACCTTTGCAACTTTTTGAAAACACATACAACACATCATCTCAAGCAAACATCAGTAAACAATTTGTGCAACAATTCATAATCAACACATACAACAAAAAGTTTGAGCCTAATTTATGAAACACTATGATTTCACATGTGCAACAATGAACAGCACCAAATGCAACATTGAGAAATTCTTTTAATATTATTGTAACGTTCAAAAACTATAGCCCTAACATCACAAATTACCTCTTACAATAAAAAAAACATATGGCTACAACATTTTGGATAGCACGGTACATACATATCTTTGTGCATGCATTAGTGGTGTCTAATTATAACTCTCTAGTCCGCAAATTAATGCGTGAAGTCCAGTCTGTCGATCAGACCCTCGAAAAAAAGTCCAATCTGTTAGTGTGTCAGCAGTCAGTACCGAAAGCGCATGTTAGAGAATCTACAACAGCCCACGTCAGATGTTATTAAGGGGTTGCCATATTAGCATTTAGGTGATGTGGAGGAGAGAAGGTGAGAAGATAAGGTGAAGTTGTTTCTAGATGAAGAAACTAACAAATTGTTACTACCAAGACACAAGAAACAACCAAATACTCTATTGGAGACTTACTTGTTACCTAAAAACACGTTTTGTGGGTCACACTGTCTTAAAGCAAAATATGCATCAGATCATTTGTGCAGCCCGACTTCATTATTGATATGATAAATAAGCTAAAACATGTAGACCACAAAGTTGTACTTTATTATTGATCATCAAGAATCATGCACACTTGTAACAATTAAAGTCTTAGACATAAGCTCAAGAAACAATCCATTGAAAGAATTATTTTTTTATTAGATTGAGTACTATCTCTCCTCTTAGTAACAAACTAAGAAACAAACTATTGTAGATGCTCTTAAAATCACCCGTCAGAACTCCAAGAGAGAGAAAGAAAAGGCGAAGTAGCTGTAGTAGTAATTGTATCAAAGTAAAAGACAAATTCATACTCAAGAGAGTGACTTGGCGGCGACGCTTTGCTGCCACGACAGCGACCGTATAGACTGACGATAAAAAAGTGACGTCCTATAATGCGCGCTCGGGAAGAAGCACGCACGCATGCGGCTAATGAGATTTGAGATAGATGAATATATGGCAATGCAATGCTGCTGGCTGCACGTACATATTGGCCCGTGTCTCACGTTTCTGTGCTACTGCACACACATTTTACAGGACGGCTGACGGTGAGCTCACATGCATGCATGGTATCATTGTGGGGCCAGTGTTACGGCACCGGGTACGTGTAACCTCTGGCATCGCGACCGTACCCGTAGCAGTGCTTGGATTTTTTGTCCAATGCGCCTTTTGTACCATATTCACCCAGAGATATATTCAGTGTCCAAATTGTCTTCCTGCTGAGAACCCGGACGCCTAATCAAGTGCGTCCGGAAGAACGTCACTAGCTAGCTAGGCTCCACAAATTATTCGAGAAAACGAGGTGCACTGAAGAAAAAAGTAAGTGCATGCGTATGCGAGTTCATTGTCGCAGCATGCCGCGAATACTCCATCTTAATTTTAGACCAAGTTCTCTGTTCCTGAGTAAGAAAGGACACCGCACGACTTCTCATCGTCTCACCCATGAACAAGATGATATGCACGTATGGGTGTGAGTCACCATGCTGCATGCATGATCAGTGCGGCCGGCCACAGGGGACGACCGGAAGGCCATGCAAGGACGTACCCGCGGCGCCGCTTCTCGCAACCTCTTCCGCGCATACGGCCGGGGAAGATGAACAATGCAAGCTGCTACTGCAGCTAATTAACATGTGTACAGGGAGGCAGGGACCAGGGATATAACACGCGGGAGTTATACAGCAATTCCCCAAAAAAGTACGTTCATGCGTATGCGAGTTCATTGTCCCAGCATGCCGCGAGTACTCCATCTTAATTTTAGACCAAGTTCTCTGTTCCTGAGTAAGAAAGGACACCGCACGACTATACGTGCATGTCATCTCACCCATGAACACGATGATATGCACGTATGGTCGTTATAATTTCACGCCAAATAAGGACGAAAGCCGTGTCACCATGCATGATCAGTGCGGCCGGCCACTGGGGACGACCGGAAGGCCATGCAAGGACGTACCCGCGGCCCCGCTTCTCGCAACCTCTTCCGCGGATACGGCCGGGGAAGATGAACAATGTAAGCTGCTACTGCAGCTACTGTCCCAGGTATGCATGCATTCACCCGGTCCGTCACCAGCGATGTCATAACTGATCCCTGAAAGGCCGGACCCGTCGTCGCCCTCCCAGGTGCATGCACCTGCAAATCTCAAATCTATCCTGTATCCGATCGAGTAGTTTAAACATGCATGCATGCTAAGAAAAAAGGAGAAATATGCCCGAAATTATAATTAAAAAACATCTAGCCCTTAATTTGGTGGTCCCTAAGTTTAAAGGCTTAGATTTGATAGTTGACTAAGAGAGATATCAGATTTTTGAAATAATTCTCAAAAAAGGAGAAAAAACATCTAATGACTAAGAAAAAAATATAAGACTTTGTCATGGTGTTTTACATCCGTAAGATTTTCATGACTGTGGTGTGTGGGAAGTGCTTCAGTGTTAGCAGTAAAAGAGAAAGAAAGAAAATTTAAAGTGTGATGTGGGTTTAGTTTGCAATTACCAAGAGCACTAATGACATTGCTGTTATGTTAACTGTATTTAGAAGAAGAAAAAACCCTAATAATTTTCACTACATTGAAAAAGAAACTAGAAAACCCCGTACTATTTTTTTTGGGGGGGTTGAAATGGGGCGTGATCATGTGATATATACTTTTGGGTTTGATGATGATGAGGGCATCCCTACGACACCTTCTTCTCCTCCACCTAAGGATCATGATATACGCCTCGAGTTGCCGACAGGACCAATAACAAGAGCACGTGTTAAAAAACTACAATCTCAGGTGAACTTGCTCCTTAATGAATATGTCATTGATTTTAGTGAGAATTTTATACTACCTAAAAACAGTGTTTTGCTTGTGCTCAGGTTTAAAGATTCAGCGATGGACGGAGATCAAGAACATGCGGCCGTCATCCAAGGAAAGCCATCAAATGAGGAGGTCAAGGCGCTGGCCTATGGCCAATTCGGCCAAGGAGGAGAGAGCCAAAGTCCATGTGGCCAAGCGAGGGATCAAGGCCCACACGGTCAAGCACAAAGCCTATGTGGAGGAACCAAGAAGAAGCCTAAGCCCTCGTGTGAACAGTAACCGGCCATGGACAGTGACAGTGAGTGAACAGTGCCGGACAGTGAACAGTACCGCGTGTGAACAGTAGCATGCATGAACAGTAAACGGTGCAAAATAGTACCATATGGAAAATTAGTACTAAATAACTCTTAGGCCGAGACTATATATTGAGGGGTAGACCCCTATTGTAAAGCAGACCAGTTTATGCATAAGAATTGAAACATAGCTATTGCTTGTTCTTTCTAAACCAGAGTTCATGCGAGGACTTCTGAGAGAGAATTAGGCGATCAATTGTTCGTTCTGCATTTTAAGGTCAAGTTTGCTTTTCCGCTGGGAATTGAGGGCTTGGCGATCTCCGCTCGTGGTCTAGCGGCAATCATTCCGGTGCGTGTTGGCGAATATCCAGAGAGCTGCAAGTCCGTGCACTGGCACGTGGTGTACAGTTGAGTGTTATTCGTCATCAAGCGCTATTTATCCACGGTTCTACTCGAGAAGATCGGACCACCCCGTATCAGATGATGTAAAAATTTGCTGTTTTAATTACCCTGTACTGATTCCTACCTCGCACTATATATGATAGTCAAATTTAGATACATCGTCGTTCAAATTGTCGCAAGATGAGCCTTCGAAAGTTATAACACGCGGGAGCGGAGAAAAAAAGACGGGGGCAGCAGCGGCACAGTCCTTACTCATCATCGGCACACGGGCTGGAAAAATGCACTACACCATGGCATAGTATTAAGGGCAATGCAACTGTCGGAAAAAACCACTTTTCCCATTAATTTATCGGTAGGAATGTGTATTCTCGCACTTATTGCTGCCGTAAAATCTTCTTGGAAAAACATTTCCGGCAGATATGTGAATTCGGCGATTAACGCGCCTAGAAAGTTTTTTTTCCTCGGCGATTATAGTTTCCCGGCGATTAGCTATTTCCGGCGATTAGAGGTATTGCCGTGATTAAAAATATTGCCGGCGATTAACCTACCCTTGATTGCCGTTTTCCCGGCAGATTAACACCGCCTTGATTGTCCGTTTTCCCGTGATTAGTTGTTTTCCGCGATTAGAGTTTTCCCGGCAATTATTTGCCCTAAATAACTTTGTTTCCTCTAGCATGGTAGTTGGAGTTTCCCCGGCAATTATACATATTGCCGGCAGTTACTACGCCTTTGATAGTCTTTTTCCCGACAGTTAAATGCCCTGGATAACTATTACTGCCATAATTTAATTATACCGTCCGGAATAGTGAATTTAATATTTTCCCAATAGTTTGCAACATTCAATTGGAATTTACAAAATATACAATTTTCTCAATCGTACCACTTAGAAAACATCGTATCAACAATCAAATACAGCTGCAACACATAGATGAAATTCAGATAATGCAAAATACATAAACCTGTAATATGAAATTACTGATAAGCACAACAGTACATGTGCAGTACACCATACACATGCAATTTCAAAATTCTGAGCATTCTAATATAGCCACGGTCTCCTTGGCATGTACAAAATATCCACACAAAAGAAGTTGACAATACTAGTCTATCCTTGACACATGTAAATTCTCCAACCCTTTCTACCACAATACATGGAGGTTATGAAGCTGGATTTACATGGAGGAAAAATGATGAGGGTATTTACATGGAGGTTATGGAGATGGATTTCTCCATTTATGGGCCAACTTATACTTTGGCATGGAAAGAGGGGCTCTTCAAGAATGCTTATGTATTGCGAATTCTCTCTACTAATATGACATCGTTACGCAAATTGCACATGTTCCAGACAACCCATGCTTGCGGCGTGTTGATTAAGCCCATATGTGACCGCAAGACCAACAATTCTGAAAGTAGGATGTAATTTTTTATAAGCTAAATATCAACTCAGCTCTCATCTACTACCATCTATTCAATATAAATCTTGTTCATAACTAACATCGTACTGGATCGATGAGGCGAGTCGGCAGATTGATCAAAAATATCAAAGAGAAGGCAATTGTAAGGATGACAAGATATCGGTGTGAAGCAAAGCCACCGCATTGCTCGGCGTTGTAGAAATTTGGTCAAGACTAGGCATCCATTAGATGGCTATTAGTTGATACAAACCGATTTTCGAGCCATCTTTGTAGATTTGTATCGATTCTCGGTGTAGACTTATCGGATTCAATATGCCGCAAGACATCTGTGTTGAACCTATTTATATCCACTAAAACATCAGGTGTGTCTAAGGTACACGAAGGGAAAAAAAGGTAGCACCAGTGGATATGCCTAATATATCCACTAAAACAAAGAAAGAACATTTTGAAACCAACTAGGCCCCAGATTGTTTTCTCATCAACAAGAAAAGAAACAAATGAAAAGGTATCTTTTTGTGAAAAACATATGCCGATGAGTTACCAAAGACAATGGGAAAAATATATTAATGAGCCAAAAGCTTGCATACCAAAGAATAAAGGAGTTGGTGATAAAGGATTGGTTAATTAGTTCAAGCAACTTTGAATGGGGCGAATGGTTTATATATATTTACTCTAGAATCTCTGAACACCCCAAATGACTGACCATGGAAGTCTTAAAACAAACAAAATGTAAATTTGGAGAGAGGCAGTCTATTCTAACCACACCCCCTTACGTGCAACAAACCTTATAACAAGTTCTATAAGGAACCATGGCATAAGAAAAATAATAATAATGTTAGGCCCTACTAATCGAGAACCCAAATTGTTTAGATTCATTTCATTAGTGATCACCGGGTTCCAGTAAAAATATCGAGATACAAATCTACTGACATGGCTTTGAATGCATGCACCACACATACGAGACAAATATGAACAAACACATAATCAATAAAAATTTGGTCGAGAGTAGGCATCCTTTTCTAATTGATTAACTTGCGTTTTCTGTAATAATAAGACAGAAGCATACAAGATATAACCACCACCAATTCACTAATAGAACTTGCTATCCCAGAATCGAATTGAACAAAGACAATAGCGATACACACAACACAAGCGCTGAAGTTAATTCTTGAAAGAAGATTGGAATAACAATTGAAACAAAACTCAACCATCCGGGCAAAAGTTGGTTACTTTTCTATCTCAGGACTATAAAGTATAAACACTCTTAGTGTCTTAGTTCTTCCAAAGAAATCACTTCAGCATAGTTTCACATGTCCCAACCAAGAAGGTTTTCCTTTGCTCAGTTTCTCACTCAACAACTTCTACTATGCTACAACTTCCATTTTTATTTCCAAGTAACATACCTTTTGTATCCCTCTTTTTTTCTTTTTCTTTAAAACCTTTCACGATGATCCAAGTCGAAGGTATGACATGATTTTAGCAATCTGTCAAGCAGAACCATCCACATCGACGGTAACCATCTCCTGCGAAGCAAGAAGAATGTTGGAAAAGACAAGGAAAAATTATAAGAAACTTCAATATCGTATATGTCATATTGTCATAATACCTCTGGAATAGGGCAATCAGCTTTGCTCCTGTGAAGAGTTGTCGGAATATCATTGGTAAGTCCATCCTCCTGGTTGGATTACATGAAATTATTACTT
The DNA here is from genome assembly GCA_036346405.1 of Phyllostachys edulis. Classification (NCBI taxonomy): domain Eukaryota; kingdom Viridiplantae; phylum Streptophyta; class Magnoliopsida; order Poales; family Poaceae; genus Phyllostachys; species Phyllostachys edulis. The sequence continues at coordinate 64,903,707 of CM070555.1, read as the reverse complement.
TGCCTGCTAAAATCAATAGTTCAGACCAAAATAGGAAATGATTAAACAAAGGACTGAATGCAAATAAACTTGACAATAATGGACATGTCATGACAATAGGCTATGCAAACACCTCTACTCTTTTAATGCAAATAACATAACTTGACCACTGGACATGTAATGACTCATGACAATAGGATATGCAAACACGTCTATTCTTATTATCTGAAATCTTTGGGAAGGATAAATCTAGCAAACGAAACATCATGCACCCAAACAATGAGCAACTGATGATTTCTGATATGTGAGTTGTGATTGCCCTAATGGAACATGGAATCATGGATATAGAGATGGTACTGTATATAGCATTAGCAATCCTTGAGGCCATGATGCATTGCAATCACAATTTAAATTTGCATGAAATGTATAATAGTAAATTAATACTATATTTGCATATAAAGGAAACTTATAAAATTGGAAGGGTTCGACTTTGTTAGGTTTGGTAATTTATTACTTTTTTTTGGCATATTATGTAGTGAAAGTTAGAACTTGAGCAAATTGATTGAATTGCACTTCAAGTGATGAGCGGAGGGAAAAAAACAAATAGTACCTATCATCAAATGAAACATAATCATGCATTACATATAAACAAAATGATAACATAAGTGTGATATCATTAACATGCTAGCATAGAATAAAAATGCTAAAAGTTGAATTTTCTGGAAAATGCAGTATGTATAATATAATCTTACCCCATAACTAATTATGAAGATCTCAAAAAAATAGGGACCTGAACTCAGTATAGAAGATTGAGAAAAACAATTGCAAATGTATCTAAACTACAAATGTTTTTTTTTTTACATTTCTTCTCAAAACTGAAATTTGGACTTTCACAATCATGCCAGGTTACAAATCAACCTATTCAGTAGTATAATTTCCTTTTTAGAATTTTCAAAGCTACCCATTTTTTAAACTAATTATTGTTTTGACTCTGTAGCCTAAGAATCATGCTAAATGTGGCAAATCATCTTCATTTCAGAAACTACTTACGCTTTCGACTTCAAATGAGACAAATCACCGCAATAAAAAATTACCTAGAGAAGACCAACTTTGTTGCAAACGCATTGTAGCTTACAATAGGTCCACAATATATAGTGGAGCATATGTCAAGTAGCATAAATCGTTAGGAATGTGTACTTGTCAACACTGAGCCCTCTCTCCTACCAAGAACAATGCAAAAATTTACCCATTTTCCAACTCCAGGTTCTATATTTCCTCTTCTTCTCCTAGATTAGTCACCAAAAGACAAGTCAAACAACAACATTCGACACACTGCAACATATCAATTTTTTTTTAAAAAAAAACTTATAGGCAAGTAAAATTTCCAGAGTATGCATTGTCTAGCATCCTTGTTTTATCCCATATTCACTTTTACTGTTCTTAAAGGAGTTGGTTGTCGATAACACAGAACTAAAAAAATAATTGCTGCAACACACACCTGCATTTGCAGCAAGATAGTCAATGTATGACATACTAACGAAGGATGCATGTACTTTCCTTAATATATGCAACTCTATCGATAAAACATAAAATTGTAGTAGACAATGCATCTAACCTCATTTTTGTTGGTCACATCATAGGGCAAGGGATGGGCAGAGTAGAGGGGGGTAGTAGGGAGTTTTACCTTGACATGCACCGATGCCGTAATTAGTCCATTTTAGTCCACCTCCAGATCATGCATCATGCATAAGCACTTTTAAGCACACATCGATGAGGGAAGTCCACTCACATACACAACACAAGAAGCCACAGATGTTCACATAGGGCGGCAACCTTAACTTGTCCATGCATAAGCATTTCTTTATGGGGATTGGGGCTAGTTCTTCTAGAAATACAGGTATATGTCGTAGTTGTACAATTACATGTTAAAATGGATAAGGGAAGATATCGTGAACACATCACTGACAAATGGAAAACTCACCATTAGCCCTATCATCTGAAAAAATAATAGCAACATGCTCAAAATAATCTCTCCTGCATCTGCATTCAATCACAAAAATGTAAGATAAGGTTAACAATAACATCATAGCAAAATGTAAACTAGAAAACACAGCTCAAAAAAAATCTATGCACATACTTACCATGCTTCATAGTTAAAGAAGGATCTTCTTTCTCTCAGATAGCCAACTACCTTCGCAGATTTCCTACCGCCATACTTTTAAGCATAAGAGAAAAAACAGTGTCAAATCAATTATCAACACAAAGACATAATATAATATAAATGGTGCAAGACCGGTCATGATGGAAATGATGACTTAACATACACAGCAAGCAAGGAGGCAAGGCAAATATTAACAAATTAAATATTCCACTAACAAAATGCAGGTTAATGTTATCATTAGGATGTGTAAAGGCATACTCGCCTAACTTGGTCCAAGTTTCAGTGGATGTACGTAAAAGAAGAAAAAATACAGATCTTTGTGTTAACACACCACTAAAGAACTTCATAACTAGTGAAATAAAAGAGCCTTTTCTGGTCCTACCAGGGTATATGTTTAAATTGAAAATGGAACAGAGTGACCTACTGATCCGTAAGAACATGATTCCCACCACCATTTTGATTGGAATGTTCTTAAATTGATTATTCAATAACAATGAACATAATTAGGCCTCACTAAGTCAAACGACTTGAAGGAAAACATAATACCATGGAAAAACAACATCCCAAAGCATGCTCCATTAACTCCCGACTATTTATAATTTACACTCTGGAAATCAGCCAGTATTCTTTTATATTTGGTATAAAAAAGTTCCTAGTGTAAATTTTTTTTACAGGTTTTAAACCCAAAAAGTTCATATCCAGAAATGTCCATTACTAACTAAATTTGACGCTGCAAACATCACTTGTCTTTGAAGGCTGAATTGGAACAACAGTTCCATAGTTGTCACAACATCATTAATGGGATGATCTGAAATATGAGAATAAGTTAACATGCAAACACAAAGCATGGTACCTCGTGAGAACAATAGTGGACTCACCGAGCATCAAGGCGAATGGAGCGACGATATCTTTGTTGTTCATCACAACATCATTAAAAATGTCAATTAGCCGAGTTGTAAGCAATGTTGGATCTTGAGCGGTTTGCAGGGAATTAAGCTCAATGCCCGCTCGAATAGTCATGGGATAATACAATGGCGTACAGAAGTTATTTAAAATAGTCTCCTTTTACGCTGTGAATTGTGAATCTTGACCGCTCGGTCATCGAGAAACTAAAAATAACAGTAAAATGGTGCCAAATATGACAATAAGATAGAGAGGGACATAATATTGGAACAGTATAAGAGTCAACAATCAAAACTAAAGCTTTCTCAGAATTAAGCAAGCATAAAGCTCTAAAGGTGTACTGTGAGGTAAAAGTAAAGAACTCATCATCTCAACTCACTCTGAGAAGAAAACACATTATGTGTTGATAAGTCTCTTGGACACAAGGGCAGATTAGCAAAACAAGGAAGCTCTACCATACCATGTTGTACACTTAAATCTGGCACCTCTATCCCAGCCAGCTGTTCTGAGTTTAGCGTGGATGAAGCTACTGAAGAAACCCAAGCATATCTATTGTTAACAAATGATCGAGAATCGAGCACAAGACTCAACCTAACTTTTACAGTTTCGAAATCCATGTAGTGGACCTGAGAGAAAAGAAATAGATGTTAGCAAGTCATTCAGAACTAATGAGACAAGTAACAATTGAATTCAAACAATCACTTTCATAAGCATACCAAATTATTTGAAAGTAAGAATACCATGTAAGGAAAGAAAAACAAATTACAAGAATTGCTCAAACTTTGACTATTTCTTTTTGTTCAGTAAAACACATAGCTAAATTCTAAACATGATGTAATAGGAGAGGCTGGAGAGCGTAAATCACTCCAAAATAAAGAACCATCGTGACACGCCCTCGCCTTGCCGGCTTGCTTGCCTGCCATGGCGTCGCGCAAGACTCGTCCGCCTCCCGTCGGCCACGCCTCCTAGCCCGTCTTTGTGTCTTTGTCGCCATGTTGTGCTCCCTCATGGCCTTGCCCTCTGCCCTCGCCCGCCACCGCTACTGGCTAGGGTTAACGGCCGGGAGCAGGAAGGAGCTGAGCTCCATCGCAGCCAGCATCACTGCCCAGCCCGGGGAGGATCTTGGCGTGGGGAGGAGGCGGCGATCAGGGAGGAGGGGGCACGGGGAGGAGCGTGGTGTGGGCGGGATGGGCGCTGGGAAGAGGGCAATGGGGGAAGAGGGCAATGGGGGAGGAGGGCAACGGGGAGGAGGTGTGGCACTGGGAGGGGCAGGTGTGGAGGAGGCGAGGTGGGGAGGATGGGGCGGCTGGGAGGAGGGCAGGGGGATGGGAGGAGAGGCGGCCGAGGAGGCGGCGGGGGAGGAAGCGCCGTCGAGGAGGGGAGGCGTGGGGAGGATGGGGCGGCGCGGGGAGGAGGGGAGGCGCGGGGAGGAGGGGCGGCGAGGGGAGGCGCGGGGAGAGGCGGCCGTCCGGAGGAGCTGGCGCGAGGAGGGCTTTCGGAGGAGATAAGGTGGAGGCGCGGCGCGGCTCATTTTTTCACTTGGCGCCTAAACTTTTTCGCCGGCAGATACGAGGTCGACAGTTTGGTCTAATTTTTTCATCTCCCGCTCATTGTTTTACCCGGCAGTTAGGTTGACCTAATTGATTTTTTCTAGGGCAGATGTATTGTAGCTAACAAAAAAACATTCCCGGCAGATAAGTTGTTCTAGACACTAATTATTCCCGGCAGATAATAGGACCCGTAATCTCTTAGACATTGCCGGCACATGTTTTGTCACTCATCCTATTTTTTCCCGACAGTTAATTGCCCTTAATTCTATGTCATGGTGTAGTGACGATGTTGCGCGAGCTTGGCCCGGCCTTTGGGCCGCCGATCGCTGCTCGCCGCCGGCCACGGCGGCTTCACCGGAGGAGTTCGCGCATGCAGCTTGCTAGATGAAATATGGCATTGCTACGAAGATCCTATCCTTCGAGCGTCGGTCCAGATTGGAGCATTGGAAGTGCTTAATTATAACTCAGGAGTCAACTTTTGTCCTGTCCTCTATGACGTCTGCATTCGACTGGTCGGACGGACAGCTATAAATACTCGCACACGTCACATTTCAACGTCATATCCGGCTGCCAACGCGGCATCCGGGAAGCTAGTGTCCCATGCTTCCCTACCTACTTAAGCAGCCTTACTTGCACTTATTTATCTCATAATAGTCAGTTCAGGAAAACTAACAACATGTCGTCGCCGTCGCAGTCGGATCAGTCGGTGCCGCCGTCGCCACCGACCAGTGCAACGGAGAGGAAGTACAAGGGCGTGCGGCTGCGCAAGTGGGGGAAGTGGGTGTCGGAGATTCGGCTGCCCAACAGCCGCGAGCGGATATGGCTCGGCTCCTACGACACCGCGGAGAAGGCGGCCCGTGCGTTCGATGCGGCCTTCGTTTGCCTCCGCGGCCCCGGCTCCGAGGGGGCCCTCAACTTCCCGGAATCGCCACCGGCCGTCGGCCGGTGCAACGATCCGCAAGAAGTGCACTCGGCGGCGGTGTTGCATGCCAACCGGGCGACCGGACGCCCCGTTTTCACGGTTCCACGGGAACCAGCTGATGCGACGGCGCTTACGGAGGTTGAACCGAAGTTGACGGACATGACGGTATCGACGGCCGCGCAGGCGATGGAAGTAGAACCCAACGTATTTCGGGGAAATGTGGTGGTGCTGACTCTGCGGGCGGCAGACGGGAGCTTCGACTGGTCACAGATGATGGCAAACCCACCGCCACTCTACTCGCCAACCCTCATGGGGGCTCATGCATACGACTTGCCGATGTCGCCGACGGCACAGGCAGCAGAATCCACGGCGGAGGACGACAATGGTAGAAGTGATAGTCTTTGGAGTTTTGATCCTTGATCGAGTTGTATTTCGGCATTAAGTATTTAACATTGGAACTGAATAAAAACTTAATACTCCCTCTTATCACAAATATTGTTTTTGATATTGACATATGATCTCTCCAAAAATATACAACTTTGTCCCGCCAACTTATGTAACAAACCGAATTTCCGCACAATTGTGCGGCTAGATACTACAATATGTATGTCTATATTTGGAAAATAGAGTTGTATTTGTTAACCAACTCTAATGCCCATGATTGAAAATTTAGTTGTCTATTATATAGTTGTAACAATTCTCATATACATTTGATTGATCTATACCCTTATAATCTGGATCCACCACAATAAGGGGGGAAATTTTTTCTCTTTTTTCTCCTATTAACATAGAAATTTCTAGTTCTTGAGAGCGAAAGTGGTGACTTCGTTTTTCTTAGTTTTAATAATATAATAATTAGCCAAATTCCCCGTACAACGGCTAGATATTACAATACATATGATTTTATTTGGAATTAAACATGCATTCATTATACAACTCTCACTTATGATTGAAAATAGAGTTGTATTTCTTATGAAATTATATGATTCGATATATATCTAATTAATTTACACTGTTATAATCTGGACCCACCAAATAAGCGATATAGATAATTCTTTTTCCCTCTAATTAAAAATTCTAGCCTCTTAGAGCGAATGTGGTAGCATATATTGCCTTTGCTTTAATAATTTTCTACCCTCTCCGAGCGAACATGTGATTTCTTTCGCCTTTGCTTCAGTAATATAATAAAAGATAAATATATTGCGACCAAAAGAAAGTACTCTGTCATTTGATAGAACTAATCTAAATATTGAAAAATAAAGGTTTTGTCAACCACGCGTGCATATATACTGGAGTACAGCACTCTAGCGATCGAGAGCATGTTCCATGATCGTCAGATGGCAATGATAGACATGACGACACGTGGCAATGCTGATCTGGATGGGTCAATCTGGATAATTGTGAATAGATACGAGACAAAAGACAAGAGGAAGATCCTAAGAGCATCTACAAAAGTTTGTTTCTTAGATTGTTACTAAGAGGAGAGAGAGTACTTAATCTAATAAAAAGAAACAAGTCTTCCAATAGATTATTTCTTGAGCTTGTATCTAAGACTTTAATTGCTACAAGTGTGTATGATTCTTGATGATCAATAATGAAGTACAACTTTGTGGCCTACATGTTTTAGCTCATTTATCATATCAATAATGAAGTCGGGCTGCACAAATAATCCGGTGGATATTATGCTTTAAGACAGTGGGACCCACAAAACACGTTTTTAAGTAACAAGTAAGTCTCTAATAGAGTATTTGATTGTTTCTTGTGTCTTGGTATTAACAATTTGCTAGTTTCTTAATCTAGAAACAACCTCACCTTCTCTCCTCCATATCACCTAAATGCTGATGTGGCAACCTCTTAATAATAGCTGACGTGGACTGTTGTAGATGCTCTAATAACTAGCAAGTTGGTCCGCGTGATTGCGCAGGTTTCCGTTTTGATATAATTGAAACAACAAACCACTGTGATGATGTTTCTTCATGGATAAATGGAGGAAATATAAAATAGATCAATGCACATGTGACTTACCTTGGTGTGTCATAAATTCTTCTTTTTAATCTGTTCTGAAAAACTACTCATGAAATTAGTTCTGATTAAGACTTTCACCTCTTTGAACTTACTTATTTTGTCTCATCGTTGCTACACTAGATTAAAGGCTACATGTTTTGCTTTTTATTTGGAGGAATTTCTATCATAGTTTTGGTTCAATAACATCCAATGGCTGCACTAGTTTAGGTTTGATTAGGGCCCATCAAATTGAGAATTGCCTTTTCTAAAAATTTATAGCTTTTGTGAGAAGTTTTAATTGAAACTTAAACTTAAACCCTATGCTTTCGATTAAGGAATACAACAAAGAAAACAAAACATTAGGGGTCCATGTACAGAGTAGCAAAATAAGGGAAATATTTAATCAATAAAGTGGATAAAGGATAATAAGTATTACTACATCATTCATAAATATATGACATTTTATAAAATATACAGATCAAACTTCCTTAACTTTGACCACTATATATATATATATATATATATATATATATATATATATATATATATATATATATATATATATATATATATGCCTTTATTTACGTACTCTTGGGACTTGGTTGAAAAATATACCACTTAAACGAATATATTATACTTCTTTATCACTTTCAAGTATACTTAAATACCAATTATAAGATATTATAATGTGACTTGGTTGAAAAATTTCCATTGTAGCCCTTTATTTTTGTTATATACCTTTTTCATATATAAAAAAGTATATACACAAATTTTGCTATAAAAAGTGGACTTTCATAAAATTTTCATAGAACTCACTTTGGAGTATCTTATAATCATTATTGAAGTATGCTCAAATAGATAAAGAGGTATCATCATACGATTTAAGTGGTACATGAGAGGTGGGAGTACCAATACACACACACACACACACACACACACACACTTCTTTTATATATGAAAAGAGGTATATAGCAAAAATAAAGGACTCCAATGAAAATTCAATGATATAATTGAAACAACAAACCACTGTGATGATGTTTCTTCATGGATAAATGGAGGAAATATAAAATAGATCAATGCATATGTGACTTACCTTGGTGTGTCATAAATTCTTCTTTTTAATCTGTTCTGAAAAACTACTCATTAAATTAGTTCTGATTAAGACTTTCACCTCTTTGAACTTACTTATTTTGTCTCATCGTTGCTACACTAGATTAAAGGCTACATGTTTTGCTTTTCATTTGGAGGAATTTCTATCATAGTTTTGGTTCAATAACATCCAATGGCTGCACTAGTTTAGGTTTGATTAGGGCCCATCAAATTGAGAATTGCCTTTTCTAAAAATTTATAGCTTTTGTGAGAAGTTTTAATTGAAACTTAAACTTAAACCCTATGCTCTCGATTAAGGAATACAACAAAGAAAACAAAACATTAGGGGTCCATGTACAGAGTAGCAAAATAAGGGGAAATATTTAATCAATAAAGTGGATAAAGGATAATAAGTATTATTACATCTGTTCATAAATATATGACATTTTATAAAATATACAGTCAAACTTCCTTAACTTTGACCACTATATATATATGACGCCTGTTTCGTACTCTTGGGACTTGGTTGAAAAATATACCACTTAAACGAATATATTATACTTCTTTATCACTTTCGGTATACTTAAATACCAATTATAAGATATTCTAATGTGACTTGGTTGAAAAATTTCCATTGTAGCCCTTTATTTTTGTTATATACCTTTTTCATATATAAAAGAAGTATATACACAAATTTTGCTATAAAAGTGGACTTTCATAAAATTTTCATAGAACTCACTTTGGAGTATCTTATAATCATTATTGAAGTATGCTCAAATAGATAAAGAGGTATCATCATACGATTTAAGTGGTACATGAGAGGTGGGAGTACCAATATATATATATATATATATATATATATATATATATATAGACACACACACACTTCTTTTATATATGAAAAGAGGTATATAGCAAAAATAAAGGACTCCAATGAAAATTCAATGGTAAAAAAGTATAATACGTTCGTTTAAGTAGTATATTCAATTATATATATATATATAATAATAATAATAATAATAATAACAATAATTTTATATTATTTTATGAACATATTTATATTAAAAGTAATAGACAAATTTGCATGTTGAAGTCTATTATTTTCATGTAACCTTCTATGGTTATGCGTCGTGGGTGGTGGTGGCAACATGTTGAGGAGGAGAGGCTCACGGTGAACGAAGGGGACGGGAGGCGGTGGTGAGAGAGGAACACAAGAGGGAGAGGTCGAACTTGAAGGGGGACATCGAGGTCTCAGGTGACGCAGTTTTTTCAGGGTTTTTTTTAATGCAAGGGTGAGATTAAAGGGGATTAGGTCTTGAGATTTGATCCGCCCATGGCCGATAGAACGGTCATCTCATTTTGAGGTGACGTGGCAACATGATATGGTTACTCTTTTGCTAAATAACATTCAATAGTCGCTATGATTTAACTTTAATTATGGCTCATCCAATTAAGGGCTGGATGCTTTTTCTTGTCAATTTCTAGAATATTTATCTTTTTTATTAGCAATTATAAAATGACTATCATGAGTTTGTATTATATACTAGGAAGTTACCCGCGCCCAACTGTCGCGGCCGTCTGGAGAGGCACGGGAACGGAGGCAACCTCGCGCGGGTATGTGGGCCAGCGGACGCGTGCTGTGCTGTGCTGTTGGGCCAAAGGAGGCGCGCAGGCCCGCAAGGCATTCGGACGCCCGGCCGCTCGAGCGGACAAAGCGTAGCGCGTGAGATCGGTCGGGCGTGGGCACGGGCACAGGCACGAGTAAAGCGCGATCGGATGGCTACCACGGAAGGGGCGACGTGGCCTGTGTGGGCGGGCTGCGTTTCCTCCGCCTATTAAATTAGGTAGTAAGGGTAGATATATGAACCATGCCTTCGCGTCCGTACAGCGCGCACGGGGCTGCATGATTCACACGTACGATCATCGACCAACAGCACGCGGCAAATACGTCCTCCAAGAATAACGGGGCCCGATAGATCTCCCCACTAACGTGACAACAATGTATTCCATGTATGTCGCATCATCGGTTAGCTTTTCTGAACCTTCTTCACACTCGGTTGCTATGCCTCCGTTGTATCCATGCATGCATTCAAATGAGCTATTTTCATTAAGCTATGTTTTCCACCTTTTGACCACAAATAAGAAGGACGTCTTAAACGTACTTCATTTAGGCATTTATGCCTCTATTCTGCACAGAAGTGTTTCCGCTCATCCGTCTCATTAAAATTACATTCCGTGTTTACCCGATGTTTAACGAACACGTCTACGGAGTTCAGTCCACAACTACGGATTGAACGCTGGTTTCTCCAACGTCTGTTTCTTCCTTGGTCTCCGGCGGCGTCACGTACCTCCACCACCACCTCCACCTATCTTGTTCTTCCTCTCCGGTGAGCCACTCGTCCTTGTGGTCGTCGCCTCCGATGCATCCCCTTAATATAACTAAAAGAACAATTGGCGGCGACGGAACGGCTTCGCCGGAGCGCAGCGTGAGGCGCCGGTGGCCAGTGGGTTTGTTAGGTTTGAGTACTCACTTAATACTCAATGCTATCCCATGGACACAACTAACACGAGATAACACTTTGGAGCTACACTGGAGTACGATGGAGAGAACCTCTATTCTCTTGTACTACTAAGCTCTATAAAGATAAAACACAGGGAACACCAGAAACACAACTCGACTTGTGTCGTTTTGTTCCTATTCAACTTAACTTCACAAACTGAATACACATTAGCTTATATAAACCACACACGCACTAGCACCCATGCAGCCACTAAGGCACGCATGCATGCACTACTGCACTACACCACTACTCTACTACTGCACTACGCATGCATGCACTACTGCACTAGCAGCCACACCATGCATGTAACCACACAGCTACTAACTCACGCACACCTACTAATGGAAATAACATGCACATGCATCTTCTAACCACATGCGCAACACATACATGCAACAAGATTAAAAACTAACAGAGTTCACCACGGCTCGTGTGGAACGGGGGACTACGAGGGGAAAGGAGCCCAAGCATAGAGGGGAGGCTTATTAGAAAGGCAAGATTTTCATTCCTCAACTATGTACCTCATGTGCAATAGATAGCAAAGCTGATGTTTAAGTTTAACACGGTTTTTTTGTTAGTGCTCACACCCACATCACAAAGGAAGTAAAAAGTCTCAATCCTCGAATGTTTTAATCAGACAGATAAGCGGAAAGCGGAAGCCATATGCATAAATTGCACGAGTTTGTAGTGCTTCTGTTGAGAATCTTCTGACCATGTATGCATGCATGAACCTTCAGCAGCCTTCTTTGATTTTTAATGACAAACTTCCTATTTCCAAAATGAGAAGAAGCTCAAAAGTTGCTTCTGTTAAATGAATCTATCTGTCTATCTCTTTCATCCAATTCTTTTCTCACAGCCAAGCAAATGTACGATCAACAGTCCAAGAAAACGATGACATTTTGGAATGAGATGGATGATCGTTTTTTCCTGTCCCTGTGAGTGATTTTCGATCTTATGCTTCCATGGAAAGGCTTCACATATATACTAACAAAACATACTGATCTAAACTGTACGTACTAAAAATGATATGTGGACCGTCGTTACCATTTTTTCGTCTCCAAGCTCACCTCTACCCTTGATTCACACTATGCTAGCTAACCTAGCTACCCTGGCTCTTTTCCTAGACCTTTCTTTCATACTTCCTTTTCCGCTGTCAAAGGAATATATTAACGATTAACACATGAAAATTGGCATAGTGGAATAAGAGAGACCTGGTCTTTCTCTCTCTTGTCTGTGAGTTACTACTTATTAGTTACTACATGGAAATGCTTCACGTTTTATCCGCATTGAAAAAATGATGTCTTGTAAATTCCAGCTCTAATGTGTACGTACTGACCTACCTGTGATATGCCTGGCCCGTTGAAGTAATCAGATCTGTACTATGTTTTGCACGAAGAAGAAGAAAAACAATACATACAGTTTGAGCTATCTGCTAGCCTAGGGCGCCCATGCATGGATCGTCATGTGCTCGTGCATATATACTGCTTTCGGTGCCTTCCCTTTCATTTCTTCTGTCTCTGGAAAGTGATTGGTCGTCGTGTCGTGTCGTGTCTCGTTTTCCCACCCCATTTCTTTGTGGACAATATTTAATTAAATATAATATATCTTTTATGGTAGTAACCATTAGGGTTAACAACCCCGTGATCGTAAAAATTCCAGAAGTTACTCTATGGTACCTGATCGGAAAGATTCTGTACCTACTGCTCGATTAGATGACTACTCGTAAAAGCTTTGAACTGGTACTTGTATCCGAAATGGAGCATGTGTCTTATCAACCTCAAACCACACGATGTTTACAGCCCTGGGTCACTGACAATAACTATATCACAGCTATCTCGTCTCCTGCCAACACCAACTGGCGATCAGTTACTGTCTCATTGGCTGCAACTACCTCTCCGACCGAACGCGTCACTTCCAAGAGGTGTCTTCTCCAGGAGTAACTGCCACCTCTTCGCCGGTTATTTAAAGGTGGATGACGAACAACAAAGACAGGCCAATTTGGGAAGATCAACAAGCAATTGGATTCCATCTGAAGACAATTGAAGCAGTAGCATAGCAAACGATACACTCAGTGTAATTAGGGCTAATCTGTCGCCTTACTTAAGGCACTCTTGTAATAGCCAGTTCATTGCAATAAAGAGTAACTCCATCCTTCTTTAAAAACTCTTAGTCATTTTCCTCTTTTTATTTTGTAAGATCGACGACTTGATCGTCGACGTCAGACGCAATTTGCACCAAGCGAGCAGAAAATTAGAGAGAGACTTACGCACAACTGTTAGTCTATAGTACATGGCATAGCTAATCTAGTGAAGTCTGGGTTAGTGGGCATTGTTTCTTGTTCTCCATTTCCACCAGCATTTATAATCAGAGTACTGATAGGGGTGAAAACGGATCGGATAGTTTCCGTCCGATCAGGATGAAAACGGATTCGGATGGTTTCGGATCGGAAACGGATTCGGATTTTTTTTCGTAAACGGAAACGAATACGGTAGGCATGATATCCGGCGGATACAAATACGGATTCGGGTTATCCGGATAAGAGCACATTTGAATATCCAGAATTTTCGGCCCACCACGGTCGACTTAGCACTTAGGGAGTTAGAGTTATTGTCTTCACTCTTCTTGACTTCCCCTTCTATTCTTCCACAGCCCAGAGACGACAGGGCCACGTCGGCGATACCGCCACTCACCTCGCCGCCGGCCACCTCCGCCTCTGCCGCACCCATCGCCGGGGTCGCGGCCGTCGTGGAGGCGGGAAGAATAGCGGCGGTTGCTCAGCTGCGGCAGCGCGACTGTTGCACACAAAAGTTGCACACAACACAAGGAAAATGGCACCAACACGCAGTACCTAGGCGAAGCTTGTCGTGGTACAACACGATGATGATTTGCCCTAGCTTGGTCTTGAAACCCGGCTGAGCAGCAAGCAGAGAGAGATCGGAAAAAAGATAGGTCTACGGTATAAAGCTACGATAAAAAATAGTAGATGCAAATTGTATTGATCGATTGGTGGTTGTTTCAATCGGCCATGACCTTCTTCTATTTAAAGGGTGGCAGGTTTTAGCCATAACAGATTAGGACTCCTAAAACCGAACAAGATTCACAGATATAATTCGGTTATGCCATCTGATCTCCAAACCTCCTATAACTGATAAATCTTTCCTATTTGATCACGTAAGTTCCCATATATTTTCTCTTGGGGGGAGGTCTTGGATGCTCTGGCGGGAAGTCCTCGTGGGAGGTCCTGAGGAGGTCCTCGCGAAAGGCCCACGTGGGAGGTCTTGAGGAGGTCCTCGTGGGAGGTCTTGAGCGGTCTTGATGAAGCCACGTGGGTACTCCGGAGGAGGTCCTGAGCGGTCTTGATAAAGCTACATGGGTACTCCGGAGGAGGTCCTGGGCGGTCCTGATGAAGCCTGAGGAAGTCCTAGGTGGTCTTGATGAAGCCGTGCAGGTGCTCCTGGGGAGGTCTTGGGCGGTCCTGATGAAGCCTGAGGAGGTCCTGGATGGTCCTGATGAAGCCACGTGAATGCTCTTAGGGAGGTCTTGGGCGGTGCTTTTCCTTGTCCTCACGACCTGCTGCTTTGTAAAGACTGCCTTTTGGATGTTTTGCAAAGACCACCCTTTTTAGTCAGGACCTCCTGTTTGGTGAAGACCACCCTTTTGGTCATTTTGCAAAGACCACCCTCCAGGTCCTCCTAGGAGGTCTTTGTGGATGTCTTCCAGGACCTCTCAGGATGTCTTTGTAGGAATTGTCCAGGACCACTCAGGGTGTTCTCTAAGACCTCCCAGGAGGTCTTTGAAGAGGTCGTCCAGGACCTCTTGGACGGCTTTTGAAGCTAGGACCTCCTAGGAGGTCTTTGAAGAGGTCGTTTTGAGGCCAGGACCTCCTAGGAGGTCTTTGAAGAGGTCGTCCAGGACCTCTCAGGAGGTTTTTGAGGCCAGGACCTCCCAGGAAGTCATTGAAGAGGTCGTTTTGAGGCTAGGACCTGCCATGAGGTCTTTGAAGAGGTCGTCCAGGACCTCTCAGGAGGTCTTTGAGGCTATTTCTGCCTTCTGATTCCAACTGAATTATTAGTTGAATCAGCGGTAGCTTTAAGTTCTTATCATTAGACCAATCAGCACTGCAATGACCATTATAGATGCCAAATCTTGCCATCAACGACTCCCCCGCCACCGCTGTTTACTGCTGTTGCTTGCTCTGTCCGCCCTCAGCCCTGCGGCGGCTACTCAGCTACGACGGTGTGACGCCCCCGCCACCATTGCTTGCTGCTTGCTCTATCCGCCCTTCTTCTTCTTTACCTCTTCTCTTCTCTCCTCTCCTGGTTGCTCTTGGTTCCATTGGGGGCTGGGGCCGCCTCCTTCTGCCCCTATTTTGGCCCGGCACCACCACCTCTGGCCTCCCCCTGGCTTGGCTGGCCGGCTCAACCAAGCGCTCCTCCCATGCCCGCCTGAAACTCGCCTTGCTTGACCACAGCTTGACCCCACGGGTGTCCCCGGTTTAGCCCCGCCAGCAAGACTTGCCCTCCACAAGCTTGGCCGCCACCGCCTCGGCTCGGCCGAGTCTGGTCCTTCCTCAGTGGATTTGGTTCCCTTCCCCTTCCTAGTTATTTTGGCTTTTAAGAGTTGTCTTGGTTTATTCATTTTAAGAGTATAAGCAGCTATATAATCTATAAACAAGATTTTTGGCAATTTGATGTTGCCAAAGCTACGCATGATCCAAGCTAACGGTAAGAACTGCGGTTATTCTTGCAGATTTTTCACCTTGCTCCAAGAGTAAAAATATCAGTTTTGACCAATGGTTGTGAAATGTCAATTCTTAATCTTGTCATCTCTCTGTTGAGTGCAGCATCTGTGTTCTGTGTAGGCAAATGAGCTCATCTTGAATTCTTAGTATTATTGAACTATGTATGTCATGAATGAACTAGGTGTGATGAGCTAAGTGTGAACTACGTTTTATGTATGTGATGAACTAAGTTTTATGTATGTTGAGTTGTTGACTTGTGAGTTATGACTTATGAGCTAAATGTGGTACACTAAGTGTTATGTTTGTGATGAACTAATTAACGCACCTTGCTAGTGCCAATGTTATGTGTGGTTGCTGAAAATATGAACAATTCATGAATGTTTGCATCAAACAAACTAGTTATATATTTTCGTTAATTTTTGGCATGCAATTTAAGGGGTTTTCATGTTCTGAAAAAATATCCGTGATCGTATTCGTTTTGATTCGTATTCGCTCTGTATTCGTATTTGATATTATTTGCATCTGTATTCGTATCCGGGGTATCCGTATTCGTATCCGCATCCAAAAAAAATATGAAAACAAATATGGCAGAGCCATTATCCGTCCGTATCCGATCCGTTTTCACCCCTAAGTACTGAGTACCTTTATGTAAGATCCCGTTTGGAAGCGTACGTAGGAGTTGAACTTTTTTAGTAATTAACCCTTTTTCAATTTTTATTTTAAAGTTAACCCCCGGCGCACTTTATTTCCAATTCTGACCCTTTTGGTCACGCCATCACCCGTAGCGTGATAAAACAACGCTGTCACACCATAGGATAAGTCCGCTAAATAGCACTTTTTGTCACTCCATTGGTGGTGGCGTGACCAAACAACACTGTCACGCTACCACCCATGGTGTGACAAGAGCTTGCCCCAGCGTGACAATGTTGTTTTGTCACGCCACGAGTGGTGGCATGACCAAAGGGGTCAGAATTGGAAATAAAGTACACGGGGGTTAACTTTAAAATAAAAATTAAAAAAGTTAATTAATAAAAAAAAGTTCGTAGGAGTTGCCAGGGAATTCTATTAACTGTCCTGCAAAATTCATGAAATTCGTGCGTCTGAATCAGAAGCGTGTCTAATCTAATTAATTTCTACATAAATGTGGTTGATGACAAACCTTATTTGCAAACAAGTCAAAATCCATCTATTAGAAAGGAGACTGAAAGAGACGTATGTACATATACTTATTTTCTATGTATTTAGGCACATTATTTTTTCCATGGTCTTTATTAGTTCTGTTCAAAGTTGATTGGCTGCTTCAGATCATACACAGATAGATTTTGATCAGTTTGATTGTGCATTTGAAATAGTTTGTCCTATTTCATAATAGCTGGACTAAAGCGATTACTTCATGTTGCTTTTGAGTTGAGGTCAAATGTCATGCAAAAATCAAAATGTTATGTTGGCTCAGTTTGAGAGCTTGTCATCAGTTATGCTTAATTGAGTACAACCTTTTGGTAAACATGCTCTTTGAGTGTGGGGAATATTTTTATGTATAGGCTAGCCTCCATGATATTCTATTTGCATACACTCCTAGTGTAGTTATGGAGATCTATCGTACATTTTACTTACTGAGGTGTCTCTCATCTCTTTTCTTATGAACGACCAAAACGTGGGCTTAAACTTTTGGTTTTCTATAGATTTGGCTGCTTAAATTGTCGTATTAATGTTCGCCGCGATGCATAAGCCCATTTTCCAATCCTACCACTCAAAATTGGTTGCTGCAGCATGTACTTAATGACATCGGTTTGACAGGCAATAACACAAGTGCTAGACAACAAATAATGCCTCAACTTGGAACAAGCATAATACAAGGATAAACATAATTTCTCAACAAATGCATACCTTGTCTTAGCTCCTAGCAGGCGTCCACTTAAGTAAGTAACAGCATATTCCTTGCCATCCATTACTTGTGTCAAAACAGCACCGATGACATTTTCTTGTGCAGTAACATAAAGCCGAAATGGCATTCCAGCTTTGGGCGCCCTTAACACGGGAGGTGTAGACAAATACCCTTTAATGTCTTCAAAAGCTTGCTGTTGTTCTGCCCCCCAAGTAAATTCGGTCTCTTTCTTTAACCGAAGTATAGGAGTAAATGCGCTGATTTTACCAGACAAATTAGATATAAATCTCCTCATATAATTTACCTTGCCAAGAAACTTTTGCATATCCCTTTTACATTGTGGTGCTTTCACTTTCTTTAAAGCTTCTATCTTGGTGGGGTCTATTTCTATGCCTCTCTCATGTATTATAAATCGTAAGAACTTACCAACCGATACACCAAAAGCACATTTGAGTGGGTTCATTTTCAAACCATACCGACGCATCTGTTCAAAGGCTAGACATAAATCGGCTAAGTGATTATCCATACTATCCGATTTAACTACTATATCATCAATGTATACTTCTAGGACAACACCAAGTAGATCATAAAAAATTAAATTCATGGCTCTTTGATAAGTAGCACCAGCATTCTTTAAACCAAAAGTCATCACAACCCACTCAAACAAACCAACAAAATCGAGACATCGATAAGCCGTTTTAGACATGTCTTCTTCGGCCATAAAAATCTGATTGTAACCAGCATTACCATCTAGGAAACTAATTATTCTATGTCCTGAAGCATCATTAATTAACATGTCGGCTATAGGCATAGGATATTCATCTTTAGGTGTGGCTTTATTTAAATCCCTAAAATCAATGCACACTCTCAACTTACCAGTGTTCTTCTTCTCAACCGGGACAATGTTAGAAACCCATTCAGCATATCTACATGGTCTAATAAAACCAGCCTTCAATAAACAACCTATTTCCTCCTTGATCCGATCATATATATTAGGATTAAACCTTCTAGGTGGCTGCTTATAAGGTCTAAAACCAGACTTAATAGGTAACCGATGCTCAACTAGCTCTCGCCTAAGTCCTGGCATCTCATGATACTCCCAAGCAAAGCAATCAACATATTCTTTAAGCAACTCTACCACTTTGTCCTTATATTCAGTAGGCATATTCTTGTTTACAAATGTCGGCCTAGGAGTAGTTCCATTGCCTATGTCAACCTCCTCCAATGGGTCAGCCGACGAGAAACCTTGCCCTAACTTTTCTACTTCGTCAAAATCATCAATAGCCTCACAAATTGTGAGAACCCACATAATTAAAACTAAGCCAATCAACAGTAATCGGTAATTAGCACAAGTAAAAAATTTTCATTAAACCAATCTCAAGCATAATCTCAGTTAATATTCAATTGCATAATTAACGCAATGAACCTGGCAAATTAAGCAAACATCATTTATTCACATCACAGTTTTATAACAGTCTGTTTACAAACAGAATTAAAATATTACAAACCAAATTCTCATTACAAAATTTACTTTACAACACAAGAATGGATACAGGATTAATTTTACAAAACAATTACAATGTTAATTACAAAAGAAAATTAAGTTACAATTCATGTTATTGCATTCATCTCATCGAATCTCTTCTTGACATCTCATTTCGCCATTCTTCACCTTTCCGTCCCATGCAACCAGAAAGCTTAGAAAATAGTTAGCCAACCAAAAAGACGACAGTAATAGCTAGTTAGAAGGGAGAGAGGTTGCCGTCAGAATTTCCCGAAGTACAATAGGATTTCCATATCAACCTAGGTCAACCGATTCCTCGAATTACCAAGGTACCCTGACCAACCAAAGTTAGTCGGCTCCTTTAGTAATCAAGCTAGCCAGATCAACCAGAGTCAATAGGTACCTTTTACTTCCACGGATCTCATCATCCGGTGTTCCGAAAAGCCCAACACCCACCTTTCCAATTTGCCTCAACCGCATTAGAATCCAACAATGCATTCCCATTCATTTCCGCCTTCTGTTTAATACATCATCGGGCAACCGAATCCAACACCCACAGTATAGCATTCCGATCAACCGCAAAGCCCTAGTATCGAACCCAACCAAAGTAATGCCTCAATTCCAAGCCAACACAGGAAAGCACCCCAATCAGCCCAAGCTCAAGTAGGCAACACCAAACCCTTTCATTCGCATAAACAAGACCTTGCCAATCTTCATCCAACAAGGAGAGCAAGGAAGAAGAGGAGCACAGGAGCCCAAAGCGAGCACCACCCTCACAAGCTTCCAGGATCACGGTGGGGGCAACAATAAGGGCAAAACAAGTGAGGGCAGAGCGGTGGAGAGCGACCATGCGTAGAAGGGGTAATAGGAAATTAGGGAAAATAGAATAAGATAATTAGGAACAGGGCCATGGTAAAAAAAAAAGATGAAATGAGCAATGAGGGTAACTAGGGCCTTTGCACAAGAAAAGGATAACCCAAAGCATATAGACTGCATAGCACAGGAAGGAAGAAGATAACCCAGTACACAGTCAAGGGATGAACCAACCGCCATAAGCCACCAAATTTCCCCCTCAAGAGATAAATCAGTCCCCACGAGCAAGAGATAAGTCGGCTGTGAGGAAGAGATAAGCCAAACCCTAGCAAGAGTTAAGTCGGTTCAACAGGAAGAAGATAACCCCAACCGAAGGCTAACAGCTTGCCTCACCCCCCACCTAAGCCACCCCCACTTCCCAGCCGAAAGGAGGAGCAGAGCCAAGGGCTTCCCCAACACCTCCCCTCACATGCCCATTCAACACCAAAGAAGGCAAGCAAACCACTGCCTCCTCCCTAGCAAAGCAAAAAACACAAGCCAAGGCCAAGCAAGGTAGCAGAGCAAGCAAAGGCAACCAAAGCAACCACATCCCAAGCTCCACCAAGCCCACTGCCCTCCCAAACCCAAGACCACACCAGGAGCTAAGGGAGGAAGAAAGCATAGAGGAAGGGAGCAAGGGAGAAGAGCGAAACCTGAGGAGCCAGGACCATCGGCTTCGCCAAGCATTAAGGCAGCCAGGAGGAGGCAGCTCAGAGTTCACCTCATCATCGCCTGTAAGCCGATTGTAGCAAAGGAGAAGGGGAGAGCACCAGCGCAGAACTAGCACTACAATCCTCTTCCCTATCCTTATCTCAACAGGAGGTAACCCTTGATTACATCTCAGTGCTCCACACTTATGCACATCAATCATCCATAGAGCATCTCACTATAGTATCCCTATTTAGCCTTCAGTTTACATTTCATCACAGAGCAATAGGGAGGATAGAAGATAGGGAGCCTTACACCTTAAGGGTTTAAGAGCAGCTGGCCACTTCATCATTTAGGCTTTACTAACATCAGTAGCAAGCATCCTGGCCACATCCATCTCTTCCAGTACCCATGCATTAGCCAAATGGACTCACATCAGTATAAGCAAATCAACAAAATTAATTAAATCAAAGCAAGATTTCAGAGGGAGGTGAGAGAGTAAGGGGTTTGGAGGTGTGTAGCAAGATGGAGGTCGGGTCGACGGCCACAGCCAAGCCGACTGGCGGTGGCGCAAGACGCACGAGGAAGGGAGGCCAGACGACGAGGCAGGCCTATCTTCGCGCCAAGGGGAGGAACAACACGGGTCGGGTCAAAGCGGCGTAGAGGAGGCGCCGGCCGAGCCGGGCGAAGGGGGAGGAGACCGCAACAAGGAGAGGCCGACGGAGGCGGTTAGCCACCCGGCGAAAGGAGAGGCGGCGGGGCCCTGGGGACCGAGGGCGGCGTAGGGGCCTGTGGGCGGCGACGAGCCGAGCCGGAGGAGAGCAACCGAGCCGAGGGCGAGGCGCGCTGAAGCTGGTAGGCGGCGGCACAACAACAAGACTGCACAAGGACGGGAGCAGGAGACGGAGGCAAGAGGACGGGAGGTGGCGGCACGGCTCGCCATGGCCATGAGTACCAGCAGGAGGCCGAGGAAGACCAGGGGCGCGGCGGAGAAGAGTTGGGGATTTGGGGAGGTAGGAGAAGGGAGTTGGTTTGGGGGGAAGCAGTGGTTTGGACTTTGGAGTGGAATTGGGGAAGAAATGGGTTTGAGGAGTCCTGGCCGCGTGGGTGGTGTCAGCCATTTGGTGAGGGGAGAGAGAGAGAGAGAGAGAGAGAGTAGGGGTAGGTGGCATTTGTGAGAAGATAATTAGGAAAGAGATTAGATTAAAAGGAGATTAAAGTGCAAGATTTAGGAGTCATGTAAAAAGGAATTTCAATGAGTATAGCTAGTAGTAAATTTAGCAGTGAACTTAAGTGCTAGTAGTATTAAGAGTTAAGGCCGTGTAGGGGATAGATCAAATAATTGATTAGCGCCGCATACGGATAGATAAGCGTAGTTCGACCGGTGAAATAAAAGCACGAAAACGTGTAAAATGAATCTGAGATTTTTGTAAGTAGTTTAAATTACCGATAGAACTCTCTAGATTAGATAATTAATCAATCACAACTAGATAGGTGTAGTTGCATGCGAATAAGTGTAGTGTTTTATTTTTGTAGGCTTAAATGCATGTGTAGGCGAACTCGATCATACAACTGTCGAACTAGAACACCCTCAGTTAGGAAGTGCTAATTTGGCGGGAGGTCCGGAAAAATGTTATAAAAATAAAGATAGGCCAAAAAATGAAATCATCTAACTAATATGCATAATAGCACTCAATTGCCACCGAGTATTTAGCTATTTATTTATTATTCGCATCGTCGTATATATTGCAGCGGGTGAATCAACAGGAATAGCTAATATCGATTTCGTTGACGACGGTCCTTCCTACAGTTTTGCAGGCAAGCTACTCCCTTATTCATTAACATAGCTATATTAAATGTAAACCGTATATTGCTCTATCTTATATGTATTGCATCAAAACTATTTCTCAAAAACCAAATCGAATAAATGAGATGAAGATGAAATAGATAAGAAAGATGAAAATGAGATGAAAATAAGAAATGAGAATGAGTAGAGAAAAAAAGATGAGAATTACTAGGCTGGTAAAAGGGGGCCCGGGCAGGGGAACGCGACGACGATGATGAGGTAAGAGGTGGGCTCCTTTTTACGGGTGGTTATAATATAAGGACTAACAAAACTCTTACTCGGTCAGAGGCCGTAAATCAGTACCAACCATTTTCCCGTTTCGACGGGCAGAAAATGCTACCTTATTACTTAATTATGATCTTCGCAACGGGTCACATTGGAGTGCTTGGGCACGGGAAGCGAGCCGCCCCAACGAGGAGGGTTGAGCACGGACGCTGGCCGCCTCAACCAACATTACTGGAACTCGGTGTATGACAAGGTCAGCAGCGTGATTAAATCAGCACCTGCGGAAAGTAATGGGTGGAGACTTAATCACGTAATCTGGAAAACGTTCTGTATTCTGAACTTGAACCCGCATCAAAGGAAATGCAGGGAACCCGACTCATTTAGAGTTCAGAATGACTATGGGTAAAGTGGTACAAGCCTGCGCAGTGCTATCAAATCATGAATTCATGCCAGTCTCCTGGATTGGAGTCTACGGGAACCATCGGGGGTCTATCTTCTCTCCGAGTAATCAAGTAGTCTTTTCAGAATTAAAAATTGCAACCTAAGTTTTAATGACTATTTTCAGAATAAGAGATGAGGTAGGAATTTTGATAAGGACGAAAGTTAGAGTCATCAGGTGCATTTTAGCTATTAATGCTTGCTGAGTACACTATAGTACTCACTCTTACTATCTCTCCCTTTGCTTAGATCCAAATCCGGTCGGGAATTATCCCGAGTGGGATGAGGAGCTTGCAGGTACCAATGCAGTCGTAGAAGGGGAAGGCGTTGATTATGATGACCAGGGCGGGATGGGCGCCATCTTTGACACGTGGGACGATTAGGCGGCCAGTAACTCAAGGCAGGCTAGAGAAGCAAGGATGTTCCCTTTTGTATTTGTGTAATACTTGTAATAATAACTATAGTCTTGTGTGGCTACTGTTGTAATAAAGAACAGTTTCTATTTTATTGTTCTGCTGCGTTAACCCTGATAAATGGCTTACTATTCATTGGAGCAGTGTTCTACTGGGCAAACAAATAGTAATCCGTGTGCCTAAGTGTGATTACCCTCAGAGTAATGACACGGAGCGTCGCACAAATATCGTTCTTACTTGACCGATATTGCTCTGTACGCTGCTGCAACCATTGTAAGCTATTTTCTTTATTCATTTATAACACCACATTGCTAAGCCGAGCTGAAGAAGCCGGCTGTACAGACACGGGTACAAAACCATCTTTGGTAACTCTAAGATAATCATAACTAGAAAGGTCTAAACTTGTTAAACATTGAACATTACCATTCTGCCAATCAGCTGAAGCATCGGCCAAAGCAATATAAGCCGATGTATCTGCTTAAACCACTTCTACGTCATCACAGATCCATTGTATTAAAATCTGATGCAATGTAGAAGGTACGCAACGATTTGCATGTATCCAGTCGTGACTCAATAAAATGCTATAATTACCTTGCACGTCGACGACAAAGAAAGCCATAGGTAAAGTCTTGCTCCCAACAGTAAGCTCCATGGATATAATGCCTTTGGCCTCCGTAGACTCACCCGTGAAACCATTAAGCATCAAATTGGTCTTCATGAGCTCGCTGTCCTCTCGCCCCAATTTCTTGAAAACTGAATATGGCATCAAGTTCACAGTAGCCCCACCATCAACCAACATCCTAGAAATCGACCTTCCATTGATATGTCTATATGCCACCGAAAGTTGGCCTCATCCCTTATATGCCACTCACTGTGTCATTGACATGTGGGCCCTGACCCCACATGTCAATGACACAATCAGGGATTGAGACCAAATTTCAGTGGCATATAAGGAATTAATCCAACATATAATGGTCTCAAGTGTCGGCTCGATTCTTCAGGCTTCTCAAAGATAGCTTCTTAATTTAGGTCCAAGACATAACTGAGCAATATTCTCACTAGCAATCTGAAACTCCGCAGGTAATGTAAATACCATATTGATATCCATACCTTGATGAGGTGGAGTGTCATTTTTAATCATTGGAGACCCTTCATGATCTAGCAAATCATCTTCATCATCATCATTTACTTGAGTTGGTATGTCAATTGACTTCACCCTCTATTCTTTTCGGACAGGGACCATAGGCTTTACCTCATTAAATATTTCATCTCTCAATTTTTCTGCTTTAGCCTCCTGAATTTCTTGCATTCGCAGCCGCTGTAACCTCCTCTTTTGAGAATGAGAAAGCCCAGGAGGACACCAACGAGGTCGCGGCTTTGTCCCAGGCAGCAAGGATATTTTCTCCCTAATTTTCTCCTCTGTTTTCGGTGCTTCAAAACCATCATGCAATGCAGCTTGCTCACCGGCATCTTGTAGTTATTCTTGTGGCGAACAAGTGTCATGGTCTTTGTAGCTATGGTATTATTCATGACTCTTGTGCGTACTCTTCGCCGCACTGAATGCAAGGGTCGCCGCTTGCTATTATATGTTTCCCATTGCTAATTTTTGAAACAACAGTGGCTGGTTGTTCTTGCTCCTCTCCTTGTTTGATATTTGGCCATGGTTCCTTTGAATTCATGTCTGGTTCTTCACCCAAATGATTACCACCTTTGACACGATACACTTTCTTTACCACTTTATTATTTCTCCCATTGTAAGATCGATTTCTTTGATCAAAACGGTCATTATTAGGATGTGACAATCTATCAAACACGGGTCTTCTAGGTGCTGTCCACTCCGGATGGAATGGTCCTAAAGGCTTTGGAGGTGGCATCCATGGACCATACCAGCCCCATGACGGACAAGGAGGAAAACCAATGGGAGGAGGACCCCATGGGACAAGCATTGGTGGCCCAAAAGGAGGATAAGGTGCTGTTGCATGGAAATCTTCTTGACGACGACTCCGACCATCAAACTCATGTTTTATAGGTGATCTAGGCCACTTGAAATTATTTAGCCGATTAGTTGCTTTGCGGCTGGCCTTACCATCTTTATATTTGGCCAGAAGCTCCTTGAATGTAGGTTTCGGCCTTTCAATTCTTTTAATAGTTTTGCTTTTTCCTTTGTTAATCTTCCAATTATCAACTTCTGGGCCTTTTGGTTTGATCATCTTTGACTTAACAACCTGTACATCTTTAGAATTTGATGTCCTTATGCCCCCTATGTCTACCACCACATTTTTTCCTTTTGTAGATCCGGCTTGAAATGGCCGAATAAACACTTTCTTGTTCTTGAAATCAATCATATTGACAGGGAAGGGATTATGATCTAACTGCATTTTTGGACCTTCATCAAATTTCAATTGTCCCTCATTAATGGCTGATTGAACCTGTCAACGAAAAACATTACAATCATTAGTAGCATGAGAATAAGAATTGTGCCACTTACAATATGCACGCCTTTTTAACTCCTCAGGCGCTGGTATAACATGATTGTCAGGCAACTTAATCTGTTTTTCTTACAGCAAATAATCAAAAATTCTATCACACTTAGCAACATCAAAGGTGTATTTAATTTCCTCTTGCCGATTTTTTTTGTGAAACTGGCTTTAAGGCTGAACAAGCGAATGGTTTAGACTTTGAAGACTAAGCCCATTCGGCCACACAAACATCAATATCATCATCGTCTGAATTTTCAGACTCATACTCAAGCATGTGAACATTAAGACGATCTACTTTTATTTTGTCACTTGACCTCTGAAAATTCCTAGATTCTTTAACCCGGCTTTCTTGTGCCAGAGCTTTTTGTAACACTTGGCTAACATCTAGGAAATCATGGTTTTCTAGCTTCTCCGTCAAGTGAGAAAGTAAACCTGAATAAGCTAAATCAGCTAGGTCCTTATCAGAAATTATTAGCTTAAAACATGGGTTTCTTATCTCTCTAAACCTCCTAATGTAATCAGCAACAGGTTCATTGTGCTTTTGTTTAACCGATGTTAAATGTGACAATCTTAACTCAGTGTCACCAGTATAAAAATATTCGTGAAACTTTTGCTCCAACTGGGACCATGTGTGAACTGAATTGGGTGCAAGTGAAGTATACCGATTGAATGCAGTGCCAGATAGAGACAAAGGAAATAACCTTAACTTTAGATCTATTGTCATCTCTAGTAAATTTAACAAACTCAGGAACTCTAAACCCCCTAGGATATTGCACAGTATCATAAATATCAGGGTATGGCTTTTGATATGAATGTGATCTTCCTTTAGGCTCTACCCCAAATGTCTCTCTAAACATACTAGCCACTTGTTCTCTAATATTTTCCGACCCAACATGTGTATCGGCCATAGGCCGAGTAGGCGGCTCACTGACCAGTTGTTGTGGCCTAAAAGCATTAAGTTGTGGTGTGTCATACTGTATAGTTTGGTTCTGTTGTGTATATGACATATTGCTAAACTGACTGGCTGGTATTGGACCATAAGCAATGCCCGAACCCTGAGGAGGTATGGGAGGTGCACTATATGCTACTGATGCAGATGAGGTGTTTGCAAATTCGTTGAATTTCCTCCCATAGCGGTATAATTGCCAAGACTAGACACACCTAATTGACCACAGAGCTTTTGCATATGATAGAGGCACAAGGGCCACGGATCCGAGCATAGCAAGTATCATGGGATGAAATCGTGATCAACCGTAACTAACCCATTAGTTCGGCTATGTATATCTTTGCATCGGCACACTCTGCGGGATAACTCTAGATGGTGCATTTGTTTGCTAGATGTGCTAACAAGCAAGGAATTATCTTTGAGCCTTTGCCATCATTATTATCTTGTAAGCATGGGACAAAAGCAGGTTGCTTTGGATTTTTCTCACTTTGCGCTTCAAGACACAGTAGCCTTAAGATGACTAGATAGCAACCTATCCATAGTAGCACCTATTTGCTGATCAATCATTAAAGCAATTTGCTCTTGAGAAAGAGATCAAGATTTACAGAGGGTCGCTTCAAGTTTAATTTAAACAGATGGCAATTCACCCTCCTTTTTGACAATACCTTGCCTTGTTTTCTGGAAACATGATAACATCAATTTGTCAAATTCCAGTTTGCGTTGTTCGTACTCCTGGCGATACTCTTCGGGAAGATCCTCAAGCGTGGGAGTGATGATGTTTTTGGCATCAACAGTGGATCCATCCTTGGCCATACTTACAGAGATTACTCCATGGCTTGGTTCAAACAGTGCAGCTTCTTCTTCAGTTTTGCCCAGGGAATAGGTTCGGCTGTAAACTTATAGCCGAATTGATCTTCCCCAGTGGAGTCACCAATTGTGTTGAGCGCAAAAACGGTATCGCGCACAACACGAAGATCGCGACAGCAATGAGGTGCTCCGGATCACGTCACCAACACGCAGCGTCTAGGCGGAGCTAGTCGTGGCGCAGTGCGGCGGTGTTTGCACGAGTTGATCTTGCGATCTTGCCGGACGGGAAGCAAAAGGGACTGGAAAGGCACGGGACTATGAGGAATTATGAATAAAAGTAGATGCGATTGGTATTTGATCGATTGGTTGATATCTTTTACAATCGGCCTCAACCCTTTTAAAGGGTAGCAGGTCTCAGCCGTAAGAGCCTAGAACTCTTAATCCGATCAAGATATGATTCGGTTACAACTTCCAAACCTTCTATTCTTGACATACTTTCCCTAATTTAAATACGCAAGTTTTCCACATAACAATTCTTTACAGAAGGTCTTGAAGAAATCCTCGCTAGAGATCCGCACGGGAGGTCCCGAGAACAACTCAAACGAAACACGGTAGTTCCGCCAAGTAACGGTCGGAACGACCGTAATGCGGTAATACCGCACTAAACAAGCTGGTCGTACCGCTCCAATAGCAGCTGGTTGTCTTGAAGTCTTCGCGAAATTCTTGAATGAATCACGGTATTACCGCCGCAAAACTTCCGGTACTTCCTTTGTGCGGTAATACCGCTTCACATCGCGGAACTACCGCTCCACGGAAAAGTTTCCAAAGCTTCAGAGATACACGCCTTGCCACGTGGATGGCCCAGATTGAAATGGCCAATCGAACGCTTCACAAGCCCCTTTACTTTAGAATGGTCCGAACGTTCACCTGCTTTTAAGCCGTTAGATTTCAATCGGACAATTTACAAATCCCTTTACGTTCGGATGATCCGAACGTTCACAATGATCTGGACCATTCGATCTCAATTGGACGTCATCAAGAATCCATCTCAGATCAAGTGACCTACGGTAGTACCTTTGCATATGTGCAGTAGTACCGCTCAGTAGTAGATCCAAGAAAACGGTATTACCGCCATTAAACATGCGGTATTACCTTTGAGCTGTAGTACCGCTTCATATTGCGGAACTACCGCGTTACTGAAATGCTTCAAAAGACCTCAAAAACTCGTGTTTTGCCACGCGGACGGTCCAGATTGAAATGGCCAATCGAACGCTTCACAAGTCTCTTTACGTTCGGACGGTCCGAACGTTCACCTGCCTTTGAGCCGTTGGATTTCAATCGGACGCTTCATAAGTCCCTTTACGCTCAGATGGTCCGAACGTTCATAATGATCTGGACCGTCCTTTTTAATCGAGGCGTCATCAAGAATCTACTCGGATCAAGCGTCTTGCGGTAGTACTGCTACATTCTTCTTGATAATACCTCTTAGTGGTAATCTGCATTGCATTATTGCGTAGTATCACGAGAGGTAGTTCCACGCTTATCTTCTTTGGTACTCTTGATTTGGCTATTACTTGTCAAAACTATGACTTCAACAAAAACCAAATGCGATCCAAATAGCATGCGGTACTACCGCCAGGAACACATTGGTCGTACCGCGTTGAAAATCAGAACCTCCTGAGAGGTCTTTAAACCCCTTTTTAAAGATGCTAAATCTTGTCATCAACACTTATATTCTAAAAACTTCTAGCTTCTATCAAGCTCAGGTTTGTGTTTCAAACCTTTTTGCAAACTTCGGAATTCAAATTTGAATTTGAATTTCTCTTTTCAGTTTGGGCCTCTCTCTCAATCTGTTTCTCCCCTTTTGGGCTCAGCCCGCTTGCCCATCTCTTTCGGCCACCATTGACCCCTTTCTTCTACCAAGAGCCCTCCCTTTTCTTTTTCTGGCAGGCTCTCCTCCTCCTTTCTTCTTCCTCGGCTAAGTCAAACCGAGCCTCCCCTCTTCTCTCCCGTGACGCCACCGCCTAGCCTCTGCCACCCGCCTGCTCCTCCTGCTCCCTGGCTCCGCCACCCACTCCCGCTGTCCACCGCGACTTTGGCGCCCTTCCTCGCCTCGTCGTTTCAACCATGCATCACCTCTCCACCGCGCACGCCATAGCCGCCGCACCTACTCCCTCTGCGCCTTGACTCCGGTGGAGCGCCCACACCGCCCTCATCAGCTCCCCACCAACTCCTTGACTCTGGCGCCCAGCCCATGCCCAGCCCCATTGCTCGGCACCAGAGCTTGTCCACGCCATGACCGCCTCAGGACCAAGCGACCTCCACTGCGCCAATGGCTCCTTCCACCCCCGCTTCTTCGGCTATAAGAGAGAGCCCCAAGCTCCCCTTGTCGCCTCCCTCCCCGAGCAAGAAGACCAAGAAAAGAGACTTACCTCTAGCCACGCCAGAATCACGCCTTCTTCAGGCCACCGCCCGATCTCCCCATGTCGCAGCCTCGCCACCACCAAGCACTCTGCACCTTTCTTCCCCAGTCGGCACCGCCACCCCCCACCTCCCCGCCTCCTTGGGTTTGGGCTGCCTCATTTAATCCCCCCGGTGCCATGTGGGCCGGTGTCGGCTCAGTTCACGCGCCCGTCAGGATCGTGTGTGTGGATCAGGTCCACGCGTGGTTCTCAGGCGCTTGAGACTGAGCCATGGGCCCCACCGCTGGCTCTATTCTCTCTCCCCCTTTTCTGTTATTTCTTTTAGGGTTTAACTCAAAACCCAACTTCAAAAATCCATTTCTCCCTCGTCGTAACTCCAAAAATTGTGAAATTTGTTTCTAAAATTTTGTAAATTCAAGATCTTGTTAATGGCATAGGTCTTGTTCAATTTGGAGTTATTTGTTGTTTCATTTGTATTTATTTGCTCTCTTTGCTTGTTTGTGCCTTTTTCCGGTACGTCCGTCCGATTAGGATTCGAAGACGCGGAGGATCTCCACTTCGATCAAACGCGAGATTATCAAGACTCTCTTACCTATAATCCAAGCAAGTCAATACTTTGATCATATTGATCCTGCATTTTATGTAAATTATATTCATTTAAATTACTAAAATTGCATCCTTTAATTCTTTAATCAAATGTATGTTAAAGCTTAAGGTAGTTAAATACTCATTTGATGATTAATTAAGTAATATGCTATCCCTTGATAATTGAATCCCTTATTCCATGTCACCATAGTAACTATATGGTAATTACTAGTTATATGTTGTACTTAAGCGACATGCTAGCCTTGCTTAAGTACCGGAGTATTAAATACCCCAATCATCATCTTTTAAACATGAAAGTGGTTTTGGGAAGTCATAGTGGGTAAATGACTGAGATGGTTGAGTTAAATTGGTTTTACTTCTCAAAACCCTAATAAACTATTTTTACCATCTGGGCGAATGGTAGGATGGATGATATGATGATGGGTGCTAATGTAGCCCAAGGTGGATGGAATGTGGAATGAACCGCCCAGATAACCCTAAGGACTTAATCCTGTGATGTCCTCCCACTATAAAATAGTGCAACCACAAGTCTGTAAAATACAACATGGCTAAATAATTTGTATTCACCAGTACGAGTTGCACCAGGTAGATGACTCGTGACGCCGTAAGCCTTTGTGGAGAAGAGGGTCGGGGTGCACAACGAATGTAGTTACGATGGCGCAAGAGGGGGTCTGGGTAAGGGTTAACAGGTCTAAACGGATGTAACCCTTCAAAGACAAAACCTTAGCGAGTGTAACTAATACTGGTGGATGCATTGTAAAGGCCTTGTGGTGATCTCCCCTTGATTCACATGTCTATGGAAACGTGTGTACATATCATGACGATTATCTCTTATGGGCAAAGTGTGCAACCTCTGCATAGTAATAAACTGTTCGAACAGCCATGCCTACGGTCAAAGGCGGACATAGGAACTTTACTAGAGTTAGTTATATTTCAAAAAACTTTGTGGGTGGTATAAAAAATGGGGTGGGCTCACCTAGCCCTGAGATTGGATTTTGCCTGAGCCGTCGAGCTCAGTGGTGTTAATAATTGGAGGTAGCTCCAATCAAAAGAAGCATTGTGTGGAGTTTTCGATGGAGGGAACCTCTGCTGTTATTAAATATTGCACAATTACTCTCTTTATTAAATTGCAATTTGGTTAAAATGCTAAGTGATAGGAATTTATAATTATGATAATTGAAAATATTGCTTTAGCAAATAAAAGAACCCGAGCCATCCTTGTTAAGCCTTGCATGTATATTATTGCATTGTGTGTTGACTCGCGAGCACGGAAGTTGTGCTCATTCTCGCTCTTCTCCCAAAACCCTCAGAAGCAGGAAATCCTGAAGATTACGACTACTATGAGGATCCAGAAGTTCGAGGCCCAGGAGATGATGAAGTGTAGTTTAGTTCTTGTAGTCTAGATCTCGCCTCAGTCCAGCTGACTCTGTTGGTGCCTGCGTGCATCCTATATTATCGGAGTTTTCAGGTAATATCGGACACACACGGGTTTCCCCAGTCACTTGCTTGTGGAGGGATGCGCTCTCACCCTTTTGCTTCCGTTGTCGCTACTTTTGTAATGTAATCTTTGGTCTGTTCGATCCTTATTGTAAAAATTGACCCAGTGCGGTTTATATAAACTCTGATGTGTTAAATTAATGAATGGTATGGCTTATTTCACACCATGTATGAATTGATTCAGTGATGCATCTGTGAGTGCTATCTACTGATCCAGGGAATAGCATAGTGTTTTCATAGAGGATTTGGATTTTCGGAGTTTACGTGTAATGTATTCACTATTTTTGGTCTGATCGAAGAAAGCGCGTTCGGAAGGTAGGGGAGTTAAATACAAGCTTGGGAGTGGTCAAAATGTTTCTTTCTGGGATGATGTTTGGACAGGTGACTGTCCTTTTAAGATCACTTTTAGGAGCCTTTTTAATGTTTGTCACCTCCCTGAAATGAGTGTGGTCGAAGGTTTGGTTAATGAGACTTGGAATATTCCTTTTAAGAGGTGTCTTGGAACGGAGGAAGCCATTCAGTGGGAAAGTTTGAAAAATGTATTGGCAGAAGTTGAACTTAACAACAATTTTGATAGGGCTGTTTGGTGTTTCGAAAATTCTGGGATGTTCTCAGTTAAATCATTGTATAGACAGCTTCTCTTTGGGGGTGTTGTCTATAGAAAATTGCAAAAGCTTTGGAAATGCAAACTTCCTTTTGACGAGGATCTAATAATCCTCATTTTATCTTTTATCTATAATTCTTATTATAAGTAAATATGACGTCATATGGTCCCTGGGTATACCCCTTAATTTTATAAGGGAGAAGCCTACTAGGTGGTCGTAAATTCTTCTACGACCACCCCCATAGTCGTAAGTCTTGCTACAACTATCTTATAGTCATAAGTCTTGCTACGACTACCTTATGGTCGTAAGTTCTTCTACAACCAGGTCAGCTATGACCACCTTATGATCAATAAAACCTACAAGCAAGTGGGTCCAATTGATTAAGGAATCTAAACAGTCAATATGCGCTGTTATTATGCGAAATAATAACACACAATACCCCATTATCTCTGACTAATAACTGCCAGGCGGCGTGAAGGAGTTACCAGCCTGATGATTACTACAAACGTGCGCCCGTTACTGGATTTGATGAGGCGTCCCTTCAGCAGGGGAAAACGGCTATTCCTTCACGACTATATAAAGGCAACGATCAGAGAGAAGGGAGAAGAGCAATCGAGGCGTACACACACGCTATCGAGGGCTATCAGGAAGACAAGTACTATCATCTGTAATAGTCTTAGTTTTTCTCCTGGTTGTTCAGAATACACTCAATACCATACACACACAGGAGTAGGGTTGTTATTCTCTCCGGAGAAGGCCTGAACCTGTATAAAAATACCCGTGTCAATCTCTCTGCGTGATTCTATTCTAGGAGACCCCCCGAATCAAACAATCTTTACGTAAGATCGGTTCTAAAACACCGACACCTTTAAAAGCTAAAATTTTTGTGTGGCAATGCTATCATAACAAAGTTCTGACTTTAGAACAACTTAGCAAAAGGAGGTGGAAGGGGGGTTTGAACTGTAATCTTTAATGGTCAGATTGAGAACATTGACCATATTCTTTTTACCGTGTTCGCTAGGTTCTTCTGGCTTTGTATCAAAGAGACCCTCTACTGGGAGCGAGTTCCAGTTTCTGTTGATGATTTCCAATTGAATTGGTTAGATAGGAGGGGGGGCTACTGATTACAATGTTATTTTGTTTAATTTTGCAGTTTCCGCTTGGATTCTCTGGAATGTTAGAAACATGGTGGCATTTGAGGGGGTTTATCCTCGGCAACCTATGGATGTATTATACAAATTTTTATCTTGTTTGCAGCGTTGGCGAACCCTCCTCACCGAGAATGAACGCACTAATATGGACAACTTCATGAAGGCCGTCGAAGACTGGTCTAAGGACTTTTGTAGTTTGAACAATCGTGTTTGTGAAAGTCTGTAATTTTTTAGTTTGCTTGTCCTTTCTTTGTTTTGTGCTTGTAGCGTTAACTGGTATTCCCAATAACTTGTCTCCATCTTTTGTAAAACTGTTATATGCTTTATAAAAGCTAGGATCCTTTCCCTTTTCAAAAAAAAAATAATATAGACGCTTTGATCTATTAGTAACCAATAAATATTTTCTTAAAAAAATTCTTTTATGTCACGTAATAATTGGTGAGCAGACTATCGTAGTAGTATAACAGCCAGATATAAATAGTGATTATCGTGGTGGAGTTTGGCGCATACTTACGCTCACACAGTCACCCGACGGCACAGTTGTTGTTATGCAGTACATATTAGACACGGTCGTAGATTGAAGTGTTTGGTAAAAATAAAATTCGAATCACAGATAATATGAGCTCATGAACTATGAATTAACTCATGTGCTTTTTAACTTCACACAAGCTGTCACTTAATCACATATAAGTTAACTTAATAGGGGCTACCGATCAAGTTCTAATACTGCATCCTAATTATTGAAGCTTTACATGAATCGTAGGGAGGGCCAGGCAGCCTACCAGCTCTCCTCTCCACCACTGATGGAGGGTACGAACACGCTGTGCACACAAACGAAGTCAATCAATTGCTGGTGTTTCGACAGTCAAACTGTACTTTTTTAAAGCACAAGCACACTTCACTCACGCCACCACGCAAACAAATGCGTGCGCGTTCTCTGTACATGTTGAAAATTTTTAAGGAGACATCAAGGTTTTACAGAGTGTGGGTGCACGATCTTCAACTGAACGTGCACGTTTGTATACTCAATTTATTTGTGTGAGCAGCAGCATCGAACAGAACACGAATACTGATAGACTAGGAACGCACACCACGTTCTAGCCAACCGGTCACTCGTCTGTTCTCGACAGTCAACCTGTACTAGTGTAAGACACTACTTTTAGGTCTTAAGTTGAGGCCAGAGCCCGTGATATATCGCATATGAAAGCAGATGCTCTGAGTGTATGGACAGCCGTCCGGCCACCTTTGCATATATTATATCGTTTACTTTCTAAAATGCATAATTTATGGGTGTACGTACAAACTGTAAGTGATGTGTATATATAAGAAATTTAAAAAAAACAAGTTGTTAGATATATTTCACGTACGCACACTATTCACATCCACTACTTGTCTTTTTTTTTCCCTAAAAATACGAACTTTTTTATTAATTAACTCTTTTTTATTTTTATTTTAAAATTAACCCCGACACACTTTATTTCCAATTCTGACTCTTTTGGTCACGCCACCACCCATGACGTGACAAAATAATACTGTCACGCCATAGGATAAGTCTGCTAAATAGTACTTTTTGGTCACACCACTGGTGGTGGTGTAACCAAACAACACTATTGCGTCACCACCCATAGCGTGACAAGAGCATACCCCAGTGTGACAGCGTTGTTTTATCATGCCACGAGTGGTGGCGTGACCAAAGGGGTCAGCCGGGCTTAACTTTAAAATAAAAATTAGAAAAGGTTAATTAATAAAACAAAATTCTAAAAATACGGATGAGTTTCAACATGATTGTTTTTCACTTTTTTTAGGATAGTGCAGGTTCAATTTTTGTCGAAGGTGGTCAACCGCCGATGGTAATTCGAGCATTTCCCTATCGCATATATCTCTAGATACCACAACTTTTGTCTTGCCAAGCACCTCGTATATACAAGGAGTACTAAAAGCAAAAATGGTGTTCTTTAGGGTATGAGCAACGTGGTGCAGAAGGAGCTAAGAACTTTTCTGGGGTTTGGACATGGATCTAAGCATTGGAAGGGTTGCTTGGAGGCGGCTCATGTTGAGGGTCAAGTCCAAGAGAATAAAAAAGTCGAGGATAGAGAGAAGGTGAGAGAGACCAGGAGAAGTGTACATGTAGCATTGCAGGACCCCACTCCATGTGTCTCCTGAGCCGCTCTCAAGGGCGACTCAAGAGGCGATCCCTGGATCCCAGCTAATTCGGAACCTCCCCATTGTCCTCAACCTTCTCCCTCTTTGGATCTGCCACCATTCTCGTTGCCGTCGTCCTCAGGCTTCTCCGAGCGTCGCCAGAGCTCACTAGACCCGAACGTCTACAGATCCTCGACGCTAGATCTGACTCGGGGCTCCACGTCCAGGCAAGCCCGGAGCTACTACGTGTTGAATAATCATGTGCGTTGTTTTTTTGCGTGTTTATTGATTTCTTGTAATGTTCTTTGTTTTTCGGTTTGTTTGCATGGCTAACTGGCAAGTCATATGCATTGATACATTGATGTTTGCATTAGGGGGGCCATGGGGTAGTGGCAACGCATGCAGTGATTACCTTTCAGTTACTCAAATTGATGTTTGCATTATGGGGTCATGGGGTAGTAGCAACGCATGCAGTGCTTAGCCTTCAGTTACTCCTTTACTTATGAGAATAAAATGATGAAGAAAATTGTGAAAAGCTATAAAGTTGAGCAGCACCAAAAAATGTCCCGTGTGTTCATCTTCTTCTTTGAGTTCCAACCGATCGTGTGTGTTTGTGTCTGGCGTTCGTGTGAGTAGCAGCCAGTGCGGCTGACAATTGGTATCAGAGCCATGTTGCTTTGATCCTTGGCAATGGCGTGCGACGATTCACGCTCTCCTACTAAGTCTCCTCCCCAAGATGAGGTGCAAGGCTATGGCAGCACTTCTCACGTGATCAATCTCGGCGACAATGGCGGTCGCGAGATTGGATTCGGCAGCAACGGCAGCCAAGAGCTCATGGTGCAGCGGGTGGTAAAGGAGACAGGAGGATCGGTGGTCTACC
Source organism: Phyllostachys edulis (assembly GCA_036346405.1). Classification (NCBI taxonomy): domain Eukaryota; kingdom Viridiplantae; phylum Streptophyta; class Magnoliopsida; order Poales; family Poaceae; genus Phyllostachys; species Phyllostachys edulis. Next base: position 64,866,449 of record CM070555.1, on the reverse strand, counting down.
CCACGCTGACGTGGACGAACTACACTGACTGGGCCCTCATGATGAGGGTGAACCTGTAGGCACAAGGCATGTGGGAGGCGATCGAACCTTGCAACGTTGATTACCGCGACGATAGATTGGTGATGTCCGCCATCCTCTGTGCGGTGTTACTAGACATGTTGTCCACGCTGGCGGTGAAGGACACGGCCAAGCAGGCATAGGACGCCGTGAAAACGATGCGGATGGGCATCGAGTGCGTCCACGAGGAGAATGCATAGAAGCTTCACAATGAGTTCAAGGATATCGAATTCAAGGATGGTGAGTCGGTGGACGACTTCTCCATGAGGATCATGGGACTCATCAACAATCTCTGGATCCTAGGCGACACGTTGGAAGATGAAAAGGTAGTCAAGAAATTCCTTCATGTTGTGCCACCCAAGTATACACAGGTGGCAATATCGACCGAGACACTGCTTGACTTGAGCACGTTGTTAATCAAAGAGCTCACCGGTCGGCTTCGGTCAGTGGAACAGTGCTATGCACACAACGACTCAGGCGACTCCGGTGGGCGTCTGCTCCTCACTGAAGAGGAGTGACTCGCACGTGCCAAGAAAAGGGAGCAAGGCGTCGGCTCCTCCAGTGGTGACAAGGGCAGCGATAGTGACAACCGTTATCATGACAAGCCGCGTGGTCGTGGGCGCGGCAAAGGCGAGCACAACGGCAAGGACGGTGGCTCATCCAGTACGCGCCGTCACATGTCGCAGGTACAGTGCTACAACTGCGAGAAGTACGAGCATTACTCCAGGGACTGTCGTGAGCCTAAGCTCGTCGAGCAAGTTAATCTGACGCAGGTTGACGACGACAAACCTACGCTTCTCATGGCACAGGTCTGTGCGCTCACCGAGGCTTCTGTGGGCGTGGGCACTAACGTGGTGCTCAACGAGGTGCATACGTAGGTGCATCTAGGGTGCAAGGAGGACGCCCATGATAATGCTTGGTACCTGGACACTTGCGCCAGCAATCACATGTTCGGGTGTCAAGCAAGCTTCGTGGAGATGGACGAGGGCGTCATCGGCTTCGTCAAATTCGGCAACGGCTCGGTGGTGGATATACGCGGGTGTGGCACCGTCCTATTCACCTGTCGGAATGGGGAACATCGTGCGCTAACGGGGGTGTACTACAGCCGGTCTACTTGTCCGCGCGGTATGGCAACAACTCTTGGCGATGGCATGCCAGGTACGGACACTTGAACTTCCAGGTGCTGCGAAAGCTAGCGCAACATGGCATGGTGTGCGGACTGCTACAGATCGATCATGTTGACCAGATTTGCGACAGTTGCCTCATCGGCAAGCGACGGTGCACCCCGTTCCCGGAGCAGGCGAAGTACCACATGGAGCACGTCCTCGACTTGGTGTAAGGCGATCTCTGCGGTCCTATCGCACCGGCCACACCAGGCAGGAAGCAATATTTTCTGCTCCTCATTGACGACCTCAGCCACTACATGTGACTGGTCTTGCTCACGATGAAGGACGAGGCGCCGATGGCGATCAAGCATTTCCAGACCAGCGTTGAAGTGGAAACCGGGTGCAAGCTGCGCACCCTCCGCACTGAACACGGTGGTGAGTTCACGTCGTTTGAGTTCGGTGAGTACTGCACTGATCGCGGCGTCCAGCGGCACCTCATGACACCATACTCCCTGCAGCAGAACAGCGTTGTCGAACTCCAGAACCAGACGGTGGTAGCCATGGCTCGCAGTGTGATGAAGGCCAAGAGCATGCTGAGGATGTTTTGGGGTGAGGCGGTGACGATAGCCGTGTTCATCTTGAACCAAGCCCGACCCGCAACGTCGATGACATGACGCCGTACAAGGCAAGGCATGGCGCATAGCCTCCGGTGCATTTTCTCCGCACCTTCAGCTGCATCGCGTATGTAAAAGTGGTGAAACCGCACCTAAAGAAACTCAATGACAGGAGCACGCCGATGGTGTTCATCGGCTACGAGCCCGGCGCCAAGGCATATCGTGTCTACAACCCTGTCGGCAAGCGTGTGCACGTGACGCGCGACATCGTTTTCAATGAGGCGGCACAGTGGGACTGGGGCGCGTAGGGCAATGCAGCAACGGCCAACTCCGATGAGACGTTTATTGTTGAGTATACTGTATATCTTGTAGCATGTGCTATGCGTGGCAACCCTACAGCGCACGGGAGTGACGAGCCGTCGACACCAGCAACACCGAGTCACACGCCTAGCCCTAGGCTGTTGACGCAGTATCCAAAGCAACAGTGAGCACGTCTACGCCTGTGGCACAAGGTGGGGTGGAATTTGTTTCACCGCCCACTAACGCCTCGACCATGCTCGACGCCGACGATGACGGGCCGCATCGCTTTCGGACCGTGGCCAACATGTATAACACAACCACTGCTCAGGAGCTTGACATGGATGAGCTGCATCTTGTGGCCATCGAGGAGCCGACCACGTTTGTTGAGGTGGAGCAACCCTAGTGTCAGCGCAAGGCAATGCTCGAAGAGATGCGTTCCATCGAGGAGAATGACACACGAGACCTCATTGACCTCCTAGAGCCACCGTCCCATCGGCTTGAAGTGAGTCTTAAGGGTGAACAAGATCTCCCACGACGCTGTTAACAAGCACAAGGCCCACCTCGTGGAAAAGGGTTATGTGTTGCGCCAAGGCGTCGACTACGAGGAGGTGTTCGCGCTGGTGACCTGTATTGAGTCCGTGCGCCGCACACGAGGGATGGCCAGTACACCACATGGATGTCAAATTGGTGTTTCTTAATGGCAAGCTCGACAAGGAGGTCTACGTCGCCCAACCTCCCGGTTTTGAGGTCAAGGGCCATGAGCAGAAGGTGCTAAGGCTCCATAAGGTCCTCTATGGCTTGAAGCAGGCGCCGAGAGCATGGAACGCCAAGCCTGACAGCTGTTTATTATCGCTTGGGTTCCAACAGAGCACGCCGTAACTGCGGTGTACATCTTGCAAGAAGAAGGTGCAGTGTTCTTTGGTGGGCGCTCACGCCGACGACCTCATTATCACGGGCACCGACGCATAGGAGATTGCCAAATTCAAAAGGGAGATGAAAAGCTTATTTAAAATAAGCTATCTTAGCCTACTGAATTTCAACCTCAGCATCAATGTGCACCAATCCGACGGCTGCATCACGCTGAACCAATCTGCATATGCACTCAAAATTCTTGAGAAGAATGGTATAGCAGATTGCAACCACTGCCACGTTCCCATGCAGACAAGGCTCAAGCTGAGCAAGGCAAACTCAGCTCCTGTCACGGACGCCACGGCCTACCGAAGCATCGTCAGGAGCTTGCAGTACCCAGTGCACACAATACCCAACATCGCATGCTCAGTGGGCTACGTGAGCCACTTCATGGAAATGCCAACCACTAAGTACTTGGCGGCGGTCAAGCATATACTCCGTTACATTGCTGGTACGCAGAGCTATGGCTGTCGTTATGCAAAGAAGTTGGAGGAGCCACGGTTTGTTGGCTACAGTGATAGCGACATGGCCGACGACATCAATGATCGCAAGAGCACGACGGGCATCATAATCTTCCTTGGTCGTAGCCCCATCAGCTGGCAATCTCAAAAGAAGAAGGATGTGGCGTTGTCCTCTTGCGAGGTTGAGTACATCGCGGCGACAAACTGCTACCTACCAAGGTATCTGGCTCACTCGTTTACTCGCTGACTTGAAGAATGAAGAGGCAGACAGTGTTATGCTCAAAATCGACAACAAGTCGGTGATCTCTCTTAGCAAAAATCCAGTTTTCCATGATCAAAGCAAGCACATAGACACTCGATATCATTTTATACGGGAGTGTGTTGAAGGCGACAAAGTTGAGGTGGAGTACATCAAGACCGAAGAGCGGCTAGCTGACATTCTAACGAAGGCGCTGGGCCGTGTCAAGTTCTAGGAGCTGCGCATAAGGATCGGCATCGTCAAGATCAAGAAAGCGTATCAAGGATTAGGGGGTGTTTGTTGAATAATCATATGCGCTGTTTTTTTGTGTTTATTGATTTCTTGTAACATTCTTTGTTTTTCGGTTTGTTTGCATGGCTAAGTGGCAAGTCATGCGCATTGACACACATTAATGTTTACATTAGGGGGTCATGGGGTAGTGGCAATGCATGCAGTGATTAGCTTTCAGTTACCCACATTAATGTTTGCATTAGGGGGTTATGGGGTAGTGGCAATGCATGCAATGCTTAGCCTTCAGCTACTCCTTTACTTATGAGAATAAAATGACGAAGAAAACTGTGAAAAGCTGTGAAGTTGAGCAGCACCAAAAAACGTCTCGTGTGTTCATCTTCTTTGAGTTCCAGCCGATCGTGTGTGTTTGTGTCCAGGCGTTCGCGCTAGTAGCAGCCGGCGCGGCTGACACTGCGGACGGGCGAGGCGTCGTCGTCGGTGCTAACCCCCAGCTCACCATGGACCCTGTCGTCCTTCTCGAGCACGGCATGACTGCCCCCTTGTGGTGGGGCTCCTAGGTTATCCTCCGTGGTGCCTCCCATGGGCGAAGAAGAAGAAGGGGGAGCTGTCGCTCACGGTGCAGAGGTGCGTGAGTCTTCTAGGCTCCCGCTGCCTCCACCATTCCTCTGTTGTTCGTCAGCCGACCGATGTGCTTGTGGAAAAGGCCCAGCCTAGCTGTGTCATTGTATTAGGAGTGTGGTGTCTTGTTAGCTTCAGTGTTTGGTTGGTTTCTCACCTGTGGTGTTTCAATATTCTTGTGGAGAGGTTATATGACTTTTTATTGGCGGCATATCTCATGCACATGGCTTCAATTGTGGACATATGGACATAGCAGATTTGATCCGTTGAATGCAAAATCCATGGCCGAGATGGAGCAAGCCAATCCCACCTCCCACTTAACGCACTTTTGCGAAAACCCCCCGTCCCAAAAGAATTCTTTACCGTTTCGCCCCCGCGCTCTCCTCCTTTAGCCCGAGCGCCCCCCTCAACGCCGCAATTCCTTCTGCGCCTCCCGCTCTGCGCATCTCACCACCGGCCCTAGCCCTACCGCCGCCATGACTGACCCCAGGACGTCGGGCATCGGGTACCTCTCTGCGCCAACCGCGTGCTCAACGCCTGCGGTAGCTCCGGCCACCGCGTTGGCAACACGCTCGTGACCGCGACAACTGGATCAACAGCGTCGCCACTGGGCTCGGCACCGGCGCGCTCTTCCACGCTGCCAACGGGCCGCGGTCCGCCGCCATCATGGGTGCCATCGCCGTGGCCAAACACAACACCTCACCCCCAGCTCCTTCTAACGACGATCAGATCCAGCACCACCCCTCCATCCTCTCCACCGACCCTCTATTGCTGCTCCTCCTTCGAGCTCGTCCCCAGTGTTGATCTGCCTCCTTCCTTGTCCTCGGCCTCTCTGTCAGCAAGGATGTACAAGATTGAATATATATATATATATTATTTGCATATTACTTTGTTATTGTACTACCACGCTCCAACTAACCTGCAGGAGCATTTGCTCCAACCGCTGCCTAGCCTCAATTTCTGTCATGCACACGCGCTGAAGCTCGTAAACACGAGATCGGATCTCATGTGATGATCGCTGTCGATTTTGAAGGTGTACTTCATCCGTTGATGCAGCACTCGTGGATCGGACCTCCGAGAGGGTTGTCAGTGTGCTAATGTAGCCGGCACCCATGAAGAAATGACCATGTTTCTTCCCCTTTCCATCCTTGTACACAAGACTTCGCGTCTAGTGGTGAATTCATGACGTCCGTAGTCCGGGCCATGAATCTCCTTAGCAAAGATCGATATATGCAGCCTATTGGACAAAATCATCGAGGAGCGAAAATCATCGGGGACAAAATGATCGAAATCGTACCAAGTTCTTCGTCATACTGTTGGTACTGGGTGCCCTCCCGATCACCCTCCTAGTTTCTAAATATGCCTCCATATCGAGACAGCCTTTGCTTCTTCTTTTTTTTCTCAACCCAAAAAACCACGGCGGTCAATAAATATGTATCGCAACATACAATCAATATGAACATGTTGACCTACCGTGTTTTTCTTGTAACGAGCCATGGAGGAGCCGCCTTGACGATGTGTCATTCCCGCCCATCAACAATCTCGCTTCCTAGCAAAGACGAGAGTCCTCTAACCATCGCTCGTTGCACCACCTCTCTCGCAATCTGGCGCCATGCATCTTCACACTTAAGGACCCACCAAGGTATTGCCTAAATTAACCAAGTGTTAAATATGAATAAACTAGAATTGATTGTAATCAAGGACATCATTTGTTCAGTTGGTTACCTGCATGTACTCGTCCAAAGTGATATGCGTTTGGCAAGCCTCGGCCCTACGAATTTGTTGTCCAAGGACTTGTGTGTGGTAACAGATCACCGCTTGGATGCGTGCTTTGTAGAACATCTGTAGGATCAGCTTCTTAACACAATTACGCAGCACTCTCCTAGAATCAGCTTCCTGTCCCTTAGCCCATTGAAACCACCACTACAATCCAAGAATAAAGAATTGATAAAGAATAAGATGATTAAGTTAGTTGATGAAAGCGAAAAGGAATTGATAAAGAATAAGATGATTAAGTTAGTTAACATTTATTACTTGGCTACTAAACATCCAAAAGAGGTAAATTAAACATGTCAGACTACTTGAAGTTTTAGTACCAAACAAGTGAGATTAGCTAGGTTAGGTTTGCATAAAAATACAAAATATACGACTTTGTCCTCAAATGGCTTACAGGTTCTTCAAAATGTTAGTAGTCCTTGTGCAATTTTATCCTCGGGATGTCTTCCACAGATCTTTACATTGCTTTAGTGATACATCTACCATTACTTTAATATCAACACTTCTATGAGCAAAAGGTAAATTGTTGGAGGGAAGAGCTATTTGTTGTTGACCTGTTGTGCTAGTTCTATGGTGGTGGTCGATCTGCTAAAAATATAGTAACTAAATTGAGACTCGAGAGTTGTGACCAAATCAACCCTAACATGCATAGGAACACATAGAAGCAGATTTGAATATTCAACACTTACCCAAAAACTTTCCTCCACCAGCAAAACAGTTGTCAAATGGAACCTCTCCTTCAACAAGGTATCTTCAATGCCTTGTAGTGGCACCATGTCCATGCAGTTCTCCGCCTTCCTCTGAGGTGACCAAGCCAGGAAGTGCCATCGAATCAACACGCCAATTATGTCGCTCGAAGTCTACATTTCTCACCCCGCCTTCTTCTCACCATTGCCTCGTATATTAGTTTTTTTAGGTATGCAAGTAAGTGGGCTAAATTAGTGAAAGTGTAAATAGCACTTACGTGTCACCAACAGAACGATGATGATCTTCTCCTCCTCTCGGGTTGGTCGTCGTGGCAGTTCTGCAGTCCTCGCATCCAAAATTCTTGTGCCTCATGGTGCTCATCCTCCTCACCCTCCGCCTCGGGGTGCTCTTCCTCCTCACCTCCGCCTCACAAGGCTCATACTCCACATCATCAAGACGCGAGGGTGCAGGTGCTGAGCCTGATCTACTAGAGGTAGACCCCCGCTGCCTCAAGGGGCCACGGCTGCCCTCTACCTCGTCCGAGTGGCCGCGCTGCGCCTCCTGCCTCGTCCGAGTGGCCACGCCTGCCCTGTGCCTCTGGAGGGGCAGCGCGCCCTCTGCCTCCTCGAGTGGAAAACAAGCGTCTGCCTCGACTAGAGTATCTTTGCCTCTTCGACGCCACTCATTTTTCTGTCTCAAATGAAATGAAATAAAATAAATCAATTAATATAGCGTAATCAAGTAAGCTCATAGAAAAATGTAATATAACGTAATCAAGTAAGCTCATACAAAAAATTAAAAACATGCAAAGAAATAAATGGAAGACATACAAGATCATGCTTAGAAGTAGTCGCTCTACAATGGGATCCTCCGCAGATGGGCCCTCAAAAGTCATCGTCACTATCATGAGGTGTTGACTCAACCTCATCCCTTGATTGCCATCAATGTCTAAGCGATTAAGTAGTTCCAAGTCCTCTTGGTTTACAACCTCATCGGCATCGATTTGAATATCATCCATGTGATCGTCCTCTTCCCCAATTATTATTTGAAAAGTCCTTGGTAGCCCATCTTCTTGAAAGAATAGGTCAACACCATTGTTGGTCTCCATGTTGTAGTCCTGCTCACTAGGGGTAGGTAGTTTACCATATGGTTGCACCTTATGTACTACCCACCAATCCACTAGACTACTCATAGTTTTGCATGGGTACGGGATGTAGTATATTTGGGTGGCTTGCTGAGCCACAATAAATGGGTCATTACCTGGTAGGATTGATTGATGTGCAACTTCAACTAGCCCAAGTGATGTATCCCGTCTGACTCCCCTAAACGGATGGAACCAATGACATTTGAATAACATAAGTTTAAGAGGTTTGCTACCATGGAAATATAGTTCAATTATTTCTTCAATTACTCTATAGTATTCAACAGGTGTATCGCTCCCATCTTGTCCTATAGTCACCAACCACTATTAATTGTTGTTACATTAGGTCGTTCCCTCTCATGTGTCGATGTTCGGAAGCGGTACCCATTCACATCGTAGGTACTATAGGACAGCACCCGAGTGTGGCATCCTTGAGCAACTTGCCTCAATTCGCTGCTCATAGACTTGTCCTTCAAACTCTACAGCATAAATAGAATGGGTTTCATGTATTAGTTCCTCTTTACTTAGTAAATATTATGTGCAAGAGGGACTAGCTAATAGAGAAGTTATTTTCTGATAGAACCAAGTCGGGAAATTCGGTTTACAATTCCCAGCACCCTTCCTAAGAAGGGTCTCAACTTGTTTTTCGAATGGGTCTCGACGTTGCTTCCACTCGCTCCTAACAAATTCCCTATAGGCAACAAGACAAGTAGATTAAAACACTCATGCATCAATTATTGGGAAAAAATAATTGTTGCATACCTAATGTAATCATCCACTTTGGAGAGGTTGGTAAAGACATACAACACCACAGTCAACCACTCATCCCGCGATAAAACTTTGGGAGTACCACCGCTTGAAGTGTCACCTCTTCCGGTGAAGAGGCTAAGTTGGCAATTATTTTAAGGGATGCCAATATTGTATCGTGAGGTTTGATTGTGCACCGTGCGAACGTTGTCAGCAAAGTATATTGATGTAAAATGGGAAATTTCCTCAATTATGTACTCCTCCGCTATGGATGCTTCAACACGCGATCGATTTTTTGCTTTGCCTCGTAGTTCCTTTTGTTCCCTCTCAATTGGATACATCAACCGGTTTTGCACTGGTCCCCCCATCCTAGCTTCATAGGGAAGATGGAGAATCAAATGTTGCATTGGATTGAAGAAGCCAGGTGGAAAGATCTTTTCCAACTTGCAAAGCAACACAGATACTTCACGCCCATAGTTGACATTACCATGTGATCTATCTCTTTCGCACATAGTCATCGATAAAAGAAGCTCAACTCCGCCATCACTTGCCAAACACACTCGGGACGAGCTACGGATCATCACAGCAAAAGGCGTTCCATGAATATGTGGTAGTCATGGCTCTTTAGGCCATTGATGCGCATGGTAGCTAAATTCACTCCTCTCCTTAGATTTGTCATACCCATCAGAAACTTTAGGTCTCAAACCATTCCAAAACCTCCTTCCTCTGAACCCTAGTTAGGCAATAACTAGCTCTTGGCTTCTCCCACTTGCCAAGAGTCGGCTTATGGATCATATTCACGAGGGCTCATTGCAAAGCTCCTCCGATCAAGGCGAGCCTTCACATTGTCCTTCGTCTTGTCTGGAATGTCAAAGAATGTGCTAAATATGGCCTCTGCAACATTCTTCTCATTATGCATTACATCTATGTTATGGGGAAGAATGAGCTTATGGAAGTATGGCAACCGCCACAAACTTGGAATGTGAGTCCAATTGTGCTCCTCACCATATTTCTCGAACCCATCACCATCAACAAGAGGCTTCAAAGCATCTAGTCGTGCACGAACCTCCTCACCTGCCAGACGACGTGGTGGTCCACTGCGGACAGCAATATTGGCCCTAAATCCAGTCGTGTCACTTCTAAATTCGTGGTCAATTGGAAGGAATTGACGATGACAATCGAAAAAGGAGCGCTTGCGACCATGCTTTAGCCAACAGCCACGCAACGTCTCCCTACAGATTGGGCATGGCATCTTCCCATGTACAGACCACCCACAGAATATCCCGTACGCCTGGAAGTCATGCATGGATGTGTGGTACGCGACCCGCATAGTGAAGTTCTGTTTCAATGCCCGATCATATGTCACTATGCCTTGTTCCCAAACATGTAACAATTCATCCACCACCGGCTCCATGAATACACTCATATTCTTCCCTAGGTATTCAGGACCAGAGATTATCAAGGAAAGGAATATGTACTGCTTTTGCATGCAAACGCCGGGTGGGAGGTTAAGGGGAATGACAAACACAAAGCCAACAATTTGTATGGCGCAATTTCATACCAAATGGGTTAAACCCATCGCTTGCAATTGCAATTGAACGTTAGAGGCTCATGACAAACTCTACATAGTCTCGGTCAAATTGCTTCCATGCTTCACCATCAGATGGGTGGACCATCTTGTCATTATGGTACCGACGACCATACTTGTGCCATACCATTTGTTTGGCAGAAACCTCAGACATGTATAACCGTTGGATTCGTGGCACAAATGGTAGATAGCGAAGTATTTTTTCGCCAATAGGAAGTCAGCCTCTTGACCATCACCGAGTCAACCTCAACAAACCTAGACTCACCACACTTATCACAGTGATCTTTGTCCACATTCTCATTCCTAAATAGCATGCAATGATTTGGACAAACATCTATCTTCTCATATGGCATATTTAGTGCGCTTATCAATTTCTTGGCCTCATACAAGTTAGCGTGCGCTTTGTGACCATCTCGGGAGAAGGGTGCTAAACACGCTTAAGAATGCATCAAAGCAAGCAATGCTTGTGTTGAACTGAGACTTGACAGCAAGTAGTCGTGTGATGGCATTTAGTTGGGACACCTGTGTTTGCACATGGAGTGGTTGACTCGCTGCGGACAACATATCAAAGAAAGCCCTTGTTGCGTGCTCCGGTTCTTCCTCGCCAGTGGCCCATATGCATGACGCACATCATCTAGCATGTCTTCTATCCTACTCTCATTGTGGCCGCCATCGTCTGCTTTCTTCCCTTAGCACATCTCGATCTGCTATGTTGTGACTCGCCGTGATAGACCCACACGGTATAGCCCGCCTAAATCCGTGATTTCTGCACAGTGTGCGATCATTGTTGCCCTCATTTGTGGTCGTGTGTTCAAACAACGAGAACAAGGGCACAACACACCCCGTCCATTACTCCTAGCAAATGCTCGATCCACAAAATCATCGACTTTTCCATCCATTCTTGGGTACAGATCACCCATCGCTCTCGCCCAAAGTACATCCAACTACGATCCTCACCACCCTAGTGTGCAAAACATAATGCATATTTTAATCCAACTTTTATTTATGTCAAAAATTACAACTACTGAGCTAGCTAGAACCTACCCTATGATGCATGCCCTATATATGTACACTAAAAACAGATTGACATGAAGACAATATACATGATCAACAGAGCATAAAAACACTTTCTTTCAATATATATGAATACCTTTATTTATTAACACGTTAATGTAGCATTGTAATGACAAAGATATCAATCCACCATAAATGGACAACACAAAAGAAAATAAGCAAACTTTATTTATTTTTCCACTTATCCATTACCTTCTGAAGACTTCTTGAGCCGAGGGAGCCGAGGAGGCTGCGGTGGGGAAGATGGTCTGCAAATTGTGTGTCGGTGGAGGCGGTCGAGGGGAGACGGCAAAGATCAGAGGCAAGTGCACTAAAACAATCAAGCCTCAAATAATCAGTAGTATCTACCGACTAGGGACTCAGATTGAAAACCATGAGCTAGATTAGGACAGAATCGGCACTTAAGCATTGAAATTTAGACAAAACAAAAAAATCCTTTAAAATGGACAATATCTATAGCATCGCCACAAATGTTTATCTAGTGTCATATATATAGTTCCATGAAATTACGTTCTAACTTGGAACCCTCGAATTTTTATAATCTCCTAGTTGTTGACTATTTATTATAACCCAAAGACAACTTTATTTACAACATGCTAAAGAAGGAAAAATAGAATTGGATTTACGCAAAATGTAGATTAATTTAAAGAAACCCCTTAATGTTGTTAATATATTTTATATACTTCACTATTAAAGGAATATTATGCTAGCGTGATTTTAGTATGATATCTTTAACTAATCCGTAAACTTTGGATATTTTTAAAAATTAGTTAGTCATGATTTTTCATGTGTAGTGATATTTAATACTTGAAGATGCTCATTGGGTAAAATAGGTAAAATAATGGGATATAGTGAGATTAGCGTATAATGCCTTTCACGTGTATATATATATATATATATATATATATATATATATATATATATATATATATATATATATATATGTGTGTGTGTGTGTGTGTGTGTGTGTGTGTGTGTGTGTGTGTGTGTGTGTGTGTGTGTGTGTGATAAATTAGCTTAGTATGATGAACTACGTGGCTATGTTCGACAAATAAGAAGTGTTTGATTCTATGCACACTTAAATTTTAGAGTTCCAATTTTTTTCTCTGATTTAAATTTTAGCTACATTTTAGTATATATGACACTAGATAAACATTTGGTCCTAATTTGCCTGGTGTTCCCTAGTCACTTTATAGAACAAAGGGATGCCACAAGCTCCTAATTGGATGCAGGTTGATAATATCTAGTACACATGTCTACACATACATTGTCTAGAGTGTGACACTGTTGGCCACTCTTCATGTCATACATGGTCCGAACTCAGACTTACAATATGAACATCTATTAGGAAGTGGACTAACCTCTAAATTTTATAAAGAGATAAATAAAAGAGGAATTACAAAGTTTTTACTACTCTTTAGGAGCAAGTCCTACTTTTAGTGTTAATTTTGAAAGTCACACAAAACATAGTGGAAACAGAAAAAATGTCAAACAATGGACAACTTATATCATCAAGCAATGCACTAGTCCCCTACCCTAACCATCTCCATTTCACAAGATCGATATCCCATTTTTCTCACAACAGTCAAATATGTGATATGTTCAAATAGTTGCTCAAAGAAATTAAAGTAACTGGAACCATCATTAGGTTGATACACCGAGTGGCCATTCACATGCAAAGAAGTAAAATTCACAAGATTTGGGATGAGAAGATGAAGTTCTCTCATGGAGTGAGCAAAGACAATGGAGTCTTACCTCACGGACCGAGAGGATGTGCAGAGCAATGAGGGGCAAGACCGGCCGGAGGAGGGAGCCGAGGAGGCAGAGTCGGGCAACGCCATGGAGGAGGGAGCCGGGAGGCGGAGCTGGGAGGCGAGTCGAGGCGGCAAGGTCTGTGTGACGAGGGGTGACGGGGCAAGGAGGAGGAGCCGACGGAGGAGGAGAGCCAGTGAGGAGAGTCGAGGAGGCAGTGAGGCGGCAGAGGCGGCGGAGGCGGTGGAGGCGGAGGCGGAGGAGGCGGCGGAGGACAGGAGGAGCGCGGCCGAGAGGGAGAGAGCGGCAGCAGGGGGTTGGGGAGAACGGAGTTAGAAATGCTTGCATGTGGTGGCGCTACTGTTGTTTTAGCTCCCGAGTGTCTCAGAATCTAACGACACTTGAGAAATCATTTTTCCCGTTGCTCCGTCAAAGTTTCCCGAGTGTCCGATCGGACACTCGGGAAATTTTAATTTCCCGAGTGTTTTCTTCTCTCCCCGAGTGTTTCATGAGGCACTCGGGAAGTTCCCGAGTGTATTATTCAAAACACTCGGGAAACTTGTGAGCACTCGGGAAATTAGACGATTCTGATAGTGTTTGCGGATTTATATTAGACCTCCACAATTCTAGGCATGTGCTAGGGGCAACATTTGCATGTCCAGTAGTGTGGGTGCTTGTGTGTCTACCTTGTAATATAAAAAATTGCTATTACTAGATTCCTTAGTAAGTATGCTTTCCATAACATGTTTTTAATGTTGAGATGAGTACTTTAATTACCTCTTAAAAAATGTGTCCAATAACTTGCAAACAGTCCAAAATCCATCGTTTAACAGGAGGCAGCTGTAATTTTCACTGCACTAGAATTCCACAACTCGAATAAGCAGCATCCTTTCTGAGTGCGACAGGAAACATCAGAATGGCACGTTTCAGGATCCACGAGAGATCAGCACTGCATGCAACTTGCCAAGCACATGCATCAATAGCCATGCTCGAGGAAGCTTCGCTCCAACATCTTGCTTCTCTGAAGAGTGCTCGTGTTATCATGTCCTCCAAAAAAAATGTTAACCATTAAAACAAATAACAATTTATCTGTTCTTGGATTAAGATTGGCCAAATCGCTCAAACTACAACCACAATTTGGTATCTGTTAGAGCATCTGGGGACAACAGGAGTAAGATGGCTCCTTGTCTTCTGCCTCCCTTCGATTCTTCCTGATCTTACCAAAATCAGGGAAAGGAGGTTTTACACATGGAGCTAGCAGCTTGAGCTTATCTTGTAGCTGACAATTAAGCAATTGATATACAGATGGAAAGAAAGAATCATCTGTTCTCTAGCTGCCATCCTCATTTGATTTTTTTAGATAATGGAAGAGAAGAATCTCTCCGGCCTCTATATCAAAGATGCACACAACTCATTTTATTAAAGAGACTAAGGTACCACAACGAACCAAAGCTGTAAAAAATGTTTTGCAGCCTTACAATCAAAAGATGACTGAAAATTATACTCAATCATTGCAAATCATGTAACTAAACCTTTACCTATGAAATTGAGGATTTGTTTCGCCACAAATTCCAACCTTTGGCTTCCAGCCAATATGAACTCAGTTTACAATTAGAGCATCACACAAAACAAGAACTGAAGCACAGATAACCAATGGATAATTTTGTTCAGATTAAATGAGAGCTGCCAACCAGACCTCAATACAGCAAAATCTGGCACATATGATAACTAGAGCTGATCAAACAATGGTGTTTCATCCAGGGAAAACACTACCAGTATAAGAAAGTTTTCGGAGGGCCGGTAGCGATAGAACCGGTAACGGGTGGTTATTGGTTTTTCCGGATGTTTTTCGGACAAAAGTTTTTAATCATAATTTGAAATTGCGAATTTATGCCGGCAAGAATGGGCAAAAGAGGGCCAAAATTTTAAAAAATATCGGTGAAATTTCACCGATAATTTTTCGCCTCCACGGTAGCCTCGGGCCGAAAACAAGCAATAATAATTATAGAAAAATTACAATGATGAAGGCAGAGCGAAAGGTCACTTTAACTTCTGCGATCCTTGTATTTGTGTACCTTCGCTTAGTGAGTAGAGACAGAAACAGAAAGTGATTCTGTGATTGTAACAACCCCACAAAGCTACATATGTATGTAGCACAAAAATTTGAAGCAATACATGGCAGAAATAGAAGTTGATCACTTCATATATCAAGATAAAGCAACTTGGGACTTACTCATTTTGTTCCGCAAGATCCAAAGATGTATAATTGGACAAACCAAATCTCTCTTGAATGGTCCCACAAAGAACTCTGGAGAAGATAGTGCAGCACAACATTGAAGCAAAAACAAATTCGACTCCAAACTGCCGCCACGGCCAAAGGAGCTCACGGTCAGGGAGAGGAGACGCTACCTAAGGAGCTCACGATCAGGGAGAGGAACCGCCGCCGAAGGATCTCACGGCCAGGGAAAACACGCAACAAGACACACAGAGAGCCGCCGCCGCCGAAGGGAAGGAGCTCACCTCAGTGAGAGGAGCTGCCACCGAAATCACATTCACGGGCAGGGGAATCGCAATTAGGGTATTTTGAGTGAAAGAGATGGGAAGACGGTGGAAGTGGGCTATTGGGCTGTGCTATAGTTTATAATGGGACCGAAATTTTTTGGACCGATACTATTTTTTACCGGGCCCACCGATAACAACGAATTTCGTCGGTAACCGCCGAAATTTCAGCGCTAGTGTTTTCCCTAGTTTCATCTACCACCCGCTAGGCTTCTCAGCAAATGAAATATCTTAGGTAAACTATGCAGCAAACCATACAACAACATTCTTTTAAAAAAAAGAACCGGCAGGAGGGCTACCCGTTATATTAATAAAGAAGGAGCGAAACGAATCTGCACGGAGCCAGAGTTGAAGAACACAAAGCCTAATTACAAAGAGCTAAAAAACTCCAAAGAATACGCCCTTGCAAGGAACCAAGCTCTTCCCTCCTCCTTGATCTTAGCTAGGAGATCTAGAGGCACTGTTGCTGTGTTGTTGAAGATTCTCGCATTTCGCTCCTTCCAAAGCTCTCAAGAAATTAAGATCATAGTCGTCGTCCTGGTCTTCCTCAGTGAAGCTGTTGCCTTTGCCACGAAGAGCCACCAGTCTAGGATGTTCGAGCAAGGGGGGCAGGTGGAGGGTTGAAGACTTTCAATTCCTATCCAGTCCGCCATCAGCTTCCAAATGCGACCTAAGAATCGGCATTGTGCAAAGAGGTGCAAGGCTAATTCCAGGGTGTGTCTGCAGAGGAGACAAAAGCGTTGGTTTGGCCACCCCCTTGCATCAAGCCTATCTGAGATCCAAAGTTTGTTTTGAATTGCTAACCAAGCAAAGAGTTTTCCTTTTGGAGGGGCTTGGGTTTGCCAAATTAAAGGTTTGAAGTTGGTCGTTATGGAACCCAAGAAATGTTGGACCGAAAAGGCGACTAGAGGGGGGGTGAATAGGAGCACGCTCATTTTTTCACAAAAGATGGATTCAACACCAATTTTACTCCAGTAGCTATGAAAGCTATGAAGATCAATCTACAAGTACAGTGGAAGACTTGTATTGAATTCAAACTAAGAACCCCAAAGCAAAAGATCAAAGGAATCTCAAATCAGAGGCTGAGCGGTCAGACCGATTATCATACGGCGGTCTGACCGGTTCTCGAAGCTATCTGATCATGTTCTAAAATCGGCCGACCGATTTTGTCCGTAAAAAGATGAACAACGAAAACCAAAACTCAAATCGATCTAACTTTTGATCTATGCGCCAAACTCCACGAAACTTGACACACACCTTCTCAAAGATATTAGGAACCTATTCCAATCAAGGATCGCAGAATCCAAGCCAAGGTTCCTATATTTTTCAGTTTGAGCAAAGTAAGGTAAAAAACCTAGTAAGAATCGAAATATGATCTAGAGACTTGCTCGTGGGTAATTAATGATCAAGATGATCATAGATGGGTTCCCACAAGTCACAAAGAAGTTAGATCAAGCCAAGAAACCAAGCAAAACTCGTATCAAAGAAAGAAACCAAATCACCAAATAGAGAGAAAAAGAGAGAATAGATTCATCTTGAGAGAATTCTCTTTGGATTGATTTGATTGGGTATTGGTTTACAGCCACTCCAACAATGGAGGACAAAGACTCAATACATGAGCACGAAATCCAATCCAACTCTCTAGAACCCTAACCTCCACTAATCCTCTCCCTAAGCAAACTAGGGTTTCAAACAATATGAAAGGGTTGAAGGGGGTGCAGCCACCTCCCTCCTCTATTTATAGTGGAGGCTTAGAACTTCTAAAAGATTGAACCCTAATAGGCCCCCGTTAAAGGCCACACACAAACGGGTCACATACGCACGCGTTTTAAAGCACCGTCTTCATCTCTTGACCTAATCCACTTCACCTTGCGACATCTTGCGCCGTGATTTGGCAAAAGGTCACCAATGCGGTATTTGGTAAAATTACCAAAATACCCCTCCTCGATCTTATCTTTTTGCAAAGATCGAGTCCCAACTGCGTGAAACACATCCATGCTTCACCACGTGTAGGTTGATCCTGCGGCTCTCTCCATGTCGACAAGTCTCTCCCATCCGGCTCCCACCAAAACCACCATGGCACTTGCACCGACCCCCGCGCCGCTTGATCCAACCCGTCGCACCGAACTGCCCGTTCGGTCATCCTTGTCCATTATGCGCCATGCTTGAACCCATTGGACTTAGCCAAATTTCCTGTCTGGAAATCCGAAACCTACTGGAATTTTCAAACCATAGAACTTTTGCTTGGAAGCTCCAAAAATTATGAGACCAAGTGCAGAAGAACCCTCTCACTTGCCTGCACCCTCTATTTTTGGCCCACTCCAAAATCCAAAGACATTAAAATGGCCGGTCGACCGCTCGAGCAAAGCCGGCCGACCGCTCCACCGGGTCGGCCTCGACCGCCACCGACTCGATCCGACCGCCACCACCACTCCAGAAAAACCACACAAGGCATGGTCGGTCTGACCGCCAGAGGCCTGACAGACTTGGAGCTTTGCCGAAAACACACGATTCGACAAACCGTAAACGACATTGCCAATTGTAACATCATCCTAAGATCTCAGGCATATCCCCATGATATCCACAAGAAATGTAGAGCGTAAGCTGATCTTGAAGAATAGGTGTCGTTCTGACTTTGTTTCCAAGAAATCACATCGGGGGTGCCTTGATTCAAATGAATTTGGTTGATTTTGGTCCACAGGCGAACGTATTGTTCGATGTGAAGGGCTGAGAATCCTGTCCTGAGGTTGATGTCCTGCACCCACCGCCCGTTCTGCAAGGCCAAGAACACGGTCTGTTTTTTGTGGATAGAGGAGGCGAAAATCGTGGGGGTTATGTCTTTGGGGGCCTCCCCAAATAACCAAGCCGAAAACTAGAATTTAGCCGTTTTTCCGTCCCCGAGGGAGATCCTTGTTGCCGCCGCAAAAAGATTTCGATCCGAGTCGTGACAAGGAATTTCCATATAGACCCAGGGTTTAGTTGAGTTGTGCCATTCTTGCCAGAGCCAGTGCAGTCTGATTGCCGAGGAGAATTGCGGTAGACTAAGGATGCCTAAACCGCCAAGGTGGGTTGGATGACACACTCTTTCCCAATTGATTTTGCACTTAGCACCCGATAAATTGTCAAGACCGGCCCAGAGGAAACGTCGCCTTAATTTGTCTATGGAATGGAGAATCACTTTAGGGATTTTGAAGACTATGAGGAAGTAGATTGGTATCGAGGTGAGAACCAATTTGACTAAAGTGGCCCTCCCTGCCGGAGAAAGGAGACACCCCTGCTAGCCTGCTAACCTTCCCGCCACCTTGTCGAGAAGTGGTTGAAAGTCCACTTTTCGGAGCCTTCTGTAGGTGAGCGGAAGGCCCAGATACTTGATCGAGAAGGTTGAATAAATTGCCGGGCAGTCGTGGAGGACTGAGATAAGGTCTAAGTGGTCACAGCTGATGGGGAGCACTGTTCTTTTCTGGAAGTTGTTGCGAAGGCCAGTGGCCTTCCCGAAGTTGAGGATAATCTGGGTGG
Source organism: Phyllostachys edulis (assembly GCA_036346405.1). NCBI lineage: Eukaryota > Viridiplantae > Streptophyta > Magnoliopsida > Poales > Poaceae > Phyllostachys > Phyllostachys edulis. The sequence continues at coordinate 64,847,054 of CM070555.1, read as the reverse complement.
TTATGAATATTTCACTTGGATTAGGATTGATGAAGATAGCCGCGTCGTCCGCGTAGATGGAGGTCTGATTGTGGCAAGACGATCGCGCGGAGGGGGGGGGGCAGGAATCCCAAGTCCATAGCTGTCTCAAGGAGACTTTGGATGGGTTCAATTGCCAGGATGAAAAGGAAGGGTGAAAGGGGATGTCCTTGTTGCAGCCCTCGCCCATGAATAATTGCATTTCCAGGTATGTTGAGAAGGACCTTCGACGAGGCGAACCTAAGGAGGGCTGCCACCCAGTTTGTCCATCTAAGGGGGAACCCTCTCTTGTGCAGCAGATCTAGAAGGTAGTCCCATCGGACTGAATCAAAGGCCTTGACTATGTCTAGCTTGAAGAAGAGCGAGGGGGTTTTGGAGTGGTGAAGTCTTGTAATCGAATTGCGAACGTAGAGGAAGTTGTCGTGAATGCTTCTTGTCTTGATGAAGACGCTCTGAGCTCGCGAGACCAAGGTATTGAGAAACGGCGCCAACCGCCACGCGAGCGTTTTGGCAATCCACTTGCCGATCCCATGAATGAGACTGATATCCTTTTTTGGGATCAGCACAACAACATTCATGCTTTAGGAGTAGTGCAAGCATAAAAGCAACATCAACTTCCATACTAAGCTGTTTTTGCAAGTCATAAATACAGTGATTTTAAGTAGCTGGTTGATACTTGAGGTTCATTACGAAGAACAGGCTACTTGCAGTGGCAGGGCAGTCTAAGAAGGTACAAGGTAATTGATGAAAGCTTCAGCCTTAGGAGCCAAAGCTTTCATGTTGTCACGTGTTGCCAGTTCATTGTCCTCAAATTGGAATGCTGGAGCACAGGTTACACCAACAAAAGAATAGTGCAGGTCAGGATCTCTTCCAGGTGTCTTGACAAAAACACTTCCATCTTCAGTAAAGGACTGGATATCGCAGGTCAAGAAGGCACCAAACCAAACATTTGGAGGGACCGTGTACTGTGGTCTCTGGCCATGCCGTAGATCAGGACCAACAACTGTCATCTTGACTTGTCCATCATCATGCACCTCAAATACCTGAAACGAATGGGTTAGCCGCGCAGTATGCTTAGAGAATCAGAATACAGAGGTTTAATTTTCTGAAAAACGTGCAGACCGTTAGAGGTTCTCCCAGGTAGTAGTGCCAGGTCTCAGCACATGGGATGCGGTGCAACCGGGCAATCTCCCCAGCAGGCAGCAGGAAATAGATGGCGCTGCTCACAGCACGGTCCACCTTATCTACAAGGAATGAAATACGAAAGTAAGAAATTATAGAAAATAGTGACCAACACATGATTTTCTTCGTTACAAACTTATACTCCCTCCCTTTTTGTTTATTTGGCGTCGGCGTGTGACGGCAATGCATGCTTGACGTCAAGTATTCACGACTGGAGGTAGTAGTAACTCACATAAATCAGAAATGAGTATTTACATTATTGGATATTCCAAAGTCATGCGCAGACTCTACTCTTATATTGGTCAAATATGGAGGTTTACAGTGCATGGTACCTGACAATGTATTGATGGATATGCACTAAGATATGGTACACTATCATGGGCATGAGGGTGTCTGTCAGCTATTCAGCCTCTTCGATGGTTTGTGTTGTAATATCCGAAAGTTAATGTTGTCACGGTTCATGTGGGTTGGGTGAGCTAATTCACAGTATCTCATGGCACTGAAAGGGTTGTTTATAGGCACAAGGATACCAATTCCTTTGTGTTGACAGGTATCATACCGAAACATAAAAGTTACAGCAGAACTATAGCCCAATATTGGCTAAACAGAGCTTGTAAGACTTGTAACAATAAAGGGCCAACCAATAACAATTTAATCTAGCTAGGCTGATGTTGCCAAGTCACAAAATTTCTGGTATGTGTTAGCGATTAGGCAACATTTTGGTTTGGTAACAATAGGAATCATTTACTTGTCAGGAACAAAAATGCAGCAGGACAAAAGTTAGAGCATAATTCTGTCATCACAAGCTTGTTGGTTAATGTTTAGTAGAGATGCTCAAGTGCAGGCATGGTTCAGAAATCAGCAGCATCAGGCTGCAAGGTTCTGACAACTGGCGCTAACTGATGGATTACCAATAGCTACTGGGAATTCTACATAAGATTGTTTAACCATACAGTTTAGGGGCTAGGAAATCCAATAAGTTAGTGCCTTTAGGCCAAAACTGCGTGGATGATATATGCCGAATTTGGGCTATGTTCGTCCTATTTTTACAATTCTTCTTGTAAAACATGGAATGAGTCACTAATTACAAATAGCCGAGCCTGCCTGAATTATTCTCTAGCAAGAAGGCAGGGTTTAGTGATAGCGGTGGTTTGCACATCCCAAACAGTTTGGAGAACCCTGACTCGCTTAGTGTAGGACACTCAAAACTGCCTCAGCTTCTAACATTTGAGAGTTAGCAGCAAATTCATAGCCAAAGAAAACGCTAACTCTGTCTTAATTGGATTGACAAGTACACTACTAGGAGAATCTTGATGTGCTGCCAACAGTTCATGAGCACCACCATCAGTTGCAAACATTGACGCTGTTTCCTGATCTGAATCAAACTAAAACTGAGTACGGAACCAGTCAGATCAGCACCCCATTCCACGAAACGACCACCGATTACAACTACAGGCAAGAACCTCTTCTACCGTTTAATCGGATCTAAATCTCTAACTAGAGTGGTCCAATCGAAGGAAACACAGGTCCAATGCGAGATCAAGAAACCTGGGCAAGCACTTAAAGCTGTAAAGCTGCAGTGGATGAGCCAAGCTTACAGCGCGGCGGGAGGGCGGACATGGGGAGCGCGATGGAGGGGTCGCAGAAAGTCTCGAGGTAGTGGCCTCCATCGGGGTGACGATGCAGATCCAGCAGGGAGACGATCTCCGCCGCCGTCTTCTTCTCCGTGCTCGAGAGCGCCATGGATTTTGCTTTCTCTTTATCCGGTTGGTGTCTTGCCTTCCTGGTGCTCCTGGCTTCGGATCCTCGTGTTGCATTCTCCGCTAAATTAATCTCGTCCGTTAATATTGACGAATCTCCACCAACGTACGGTCCAGATTGATCCACGCTGGACAGAAGAGACCTGGCTCGGTCGGGCTCTCGAGCCACGCACACGCACAACGGCACAAGACCAGCACCCAACCGAACCAAACCACCCCACAACCAGACGGACAAGTCCCCCCGCGCGGCCGCGCCGTCTCGCTCGCCTCGCCACCGGCGACCATGTCCCTGGCGGCCATCTTCGTCTTCCTCCTCGTATCCGCGCTGCAGGTGCTCGACGGCGTCCTCGATCTCGCCAGAAAGGTCAGCGCCAAGAAACTTCTCTTTCTTTTACTTTTTGCTTCGAAGGATTTGGCATCGATTTTTTCCAGAAACTTTATTCTTTAGGGAAGAAAAGATTCGATTTTGGGTAAATTGAGGAGTTTGTGAATCATTCTATCAAGAAAAGATGCTGGTTCCGTGATTAGTGGATCTGCTACATGCTGCAATTTCGGTTGTTTTCTGTTGGTGCTGTTCCAGTAATGTTATCCTGACCGGTGTATGTTCCAGAGGGGGTCATTTACTGATGAGCAGCTCAAACTACGGCTGGAAATCAAGCAAATCCTCAAGGAGGCTAGTGCACTGTCGACGTACGCAATTTGTTTACTCTCTCCCTCCCCTCCCCCTTCTGATTTGGTGATTTTGATATAGTTGTTCTCTAAACATTTTGTTCTTCCCTGTCTCTGATTCTTTCCCTGTTTGTGTTGCAGGCCCTCAACATTTGCGCAAGCCGCAAAACTCAAGCGGCTGGCTGCTGCTAAAGAGAAGAAACTCACAAAATGTAAGAGTTGAATTATTGGTGTTCGCCTTGCTGTAGCATCATGGACTGTGATCTTTCCTCCCATATTACCTGATTCCCGAAGCCCTTACCAGTGTTTTCTTTTTCTTTTTGTTGCTACAAAAGCCCTCACCGATGCTGACATCAAAGCAAAACTCGTTCATTGGTATAGACAAAAATAATATGTGCAACAGTGCAATTACAATCTGCAACTGTCAAATACTCTTTTCTTCTTTCCGTTTTACAGTACAAGAGCTGGACATTAAAGGGAAGCAGTTTTTATATGACCAATATGCAAGAGTTCTGTTGATTACCAAGGTGCTTCATGATTCACATAGTTGTTGTTCTCTATTATATTTGACATGTATAGTTTCAGGAGTGTCTCATCAAAATCATCTGGTGGTAGGTTCTAATTTATGGTGTGCTCATTGTGTGGTTTTGGAGCACTCCTGTAACTACTGTTCCCCAGCATCTTCTACAGCCCTTCGGTATGTTGATGGCACTTATCAGTTATCAGCTTGTTCCAAAGCCTTATTAGTTGCCTAATATTTGTTCATCGTGCTATATTAGTTCATTACACTTCCATTAGCATTTATCTATCAGGGAAGATGTGGACTTTACTTCGTAATGATGACATTTGCTGGATAAGTTTTTTTTTCTATCTAACACCTTCAGAGGATGAAGGAACTGTTTAGAGAAACTATTTTCCCCTTCCACGCAACATATTGCATGCATCTAGACCTAATGGGTACTGTTATGCATGAATTCATGATAAAATGAGCTAACTGATTTGATTGATAATCAGCAACCATATATCAAGTGGTTGACTTAAAAAAAGGGGCGGGCTCTCTTTTTCACTGAAACCGATTAGACAAACTGCCAGAGTGTGCCATACCATTATAATTTCATTTAGTCTATTCTAATTTCATGTATATTTTGGTATACTTGACTTTTGGATTATTGAGTGTTGACATCCTTTCAACTTGGATGTGTCATGTGTGTTCTTGCTTTACCTTCTGGGAATAAAATGAGTTCTTTTGTTCCTTTTTATTTTACTGGCTGATTTGCCTAACTGGATACATAAACAATCATGAATAAGTTATGATTTTAAATGATTCACAGGAAGGATGTTTTCCTGGAGAGGTGTTGATGCTGCTACAGGCCGCGTTGTGGTAAGTGTCATCAAACTTTTAACTTAAGGGTTTCCTTTGAATAGGATAGGTTTGGCTTAATCTCCCTGCTAAAAATATTGTCCCAGGAACTAGAATAAAAATTCTCTCTTGGGGCTATCCCCTATCTGGAGATAAACTAACAGGATTGGCAAAGTACGGGATGGGATGTCTTGTTTTAAACACTCTTTAATTAGTTGTACCTCAAATATCCTAGTGAATTTACATATTTGAGGAATGATTTTCCAATTTTTCTAACTTGACCCTAAATATGTTTCCGGGGAAATGAAAGTTACGCTGTTTCCTAATCCCTCGTGCTGCTGGTGTAGGTTGGAATTCTCCCGTGGCTATTTTTTACCTCTAGAGTGAGCAAGTTATTGGGCCAAAAACTTGCCCCCATATTTCTGCATCCATAGCTCCTTTTGATGAGTTTGATGTGATTGCTCAGTGTTTTAATTTTTTCCCCCGCAATTTTGTTGTATAATATTTCTACCTGAGTGTACTTACTGCAGCACCATTGCTTCCTGTGCTGTCACTCCCTGTAAATTTTTGTTGTGCTTATCTGCCCAATTCTATCGAGGTGTTTGATGTATCTGTGTTCTGTGGTACAAAAAGGTCTCTTCTTTTGTTTTCCTTAGATTTACTCCAAGCTTAAATTTCTAGGATTGTATTTGTACTACTGTTCCATCGATTCTACGAACGGACTGCAAGGTTCTAAAGATAGGTGACAGGTATTCGTTCATTCACCTACCTAGTAGCGATTATATGGCTTAACCGGATCGATTATGCTTGCTAACAAGTGACTATACAGTAACAGGTAGGGGCACACAACCTAGTAAATCCTTTTTTGGACACTAATGGACTGATAATTTAATTAGTAAAAACGAACCAAGAACAAAGATGGCATTTGTGTTTGATATAGGTTTGACCAGTAGGTCCAGATCTTGATTAGAAGTAGCAAGCTCATTTTGCAGATTTTCCCGTCATAGGTTTGCTCACGAAATGAGTTTATTACTACAGTGGTACAGAATTGGACAGCATAGGGAGCACGTGTTTGGGGCTGATTTATAAACGTCTAATCTCCTGATTTGACCTGGTCAAATCCCGGGCTCACGCGCGCGTGCGCCTTCCTGCCATCCTCGGCTGCCTATTCCGGGAAAGCCCACCCGGCCGCTCCCTCTCCAGCGAAGAAACAGAGCCCCAAGAAACCAAAACCACCCGTGCAACCAGCCTTCCCAGCCTTAGGCACGTGTGTCCCACACGCCGGCCTCCCCGTCCCGGGTCCCCTCACGCCGCCATGGCCCCATCTCCCCACCACCTCTTCCTCCTCGTGGTCGCCGCCACCGCGGCCGCCCTCCCGGCCGCTGCCGGCCAGAACATGACCGACGCCGAGGCGCTGATCCAGCTCAAGAAGTCCTTCACCAACTCCTCGTCCCTCTCGTCATGGCTCATCACCAACAAGGACGGTAACAAGTCCCCCTGCGCGCCTGGCTCACACGAGTGGCACGACGTGGTGTGCACCCGCGGCATGGTCACAGGCCTCCGCCTCAACGGCCTCCAGCTCGGCGGCACCATAGACGTCGCCGCGCTCGCCGGCTTCCCCCGCCTCAGGTCTGTCTCCTTCGCCAGCAACAACTTCACCGGCCCGCTCCCAGCCTTCGACCAGCTCAACGCGCTCAAGTCCATGTACCTCTCCGACAACCAGTTCTCTGGCAGCCTCCCGGAGGACTTCTTCGCCAAGCTCAGCCACCTCAAGAAGCTCTGGCTCGACGGCAACGAGCTCTCCGGCCCCGTCCCGGCGTCCATTGCCCAGGCCACGTCCCTCCTCGAGCTCCACCTTCAGCGCAACGCCTTCTCGGGGGAGCTCCTGGCCGTGCCGCCCCCGGTGCTCAAGTCGTTCAACATCTCGGAGAATGATCTCGATGGCGTTGTCCCGGAGGCGTTTCGGAAGTTCGACGCCGGCAGGTTCGTCAGCAACGAGTACCTCTACTACGTGCCGACCCTTGACAGGCCGTGCAAGCGCGCGCAGATCGCGCCCAGCTCGTCCAAGCGGGTCGTCATGGTGTTCGCCACGCTGTTCGTCTCAGCCGTCGTGATGGCCATCGCCCTGCGCGCGTGCAGCAACCAGCCCAGCCACGTCCGCAACTTCGACTCCATCCACGGCGGCGACAAGGTCGACATGGAGGACCTCGACGAGAAGCCACCAGTGTACATGGTCAAGCAGGCATCGACCACGCAGAAGAGGAGCAGCTCATGGCTCGGGAGGAGGATGGGGTCGTCGCTCGGGCACCGGAGGGTGGCGTCCGCGGCGAAGGTGGATGAGATGAGCAGCGCAGGGGCCGGGGACCTCGTCATCGTGAACGACTGCAAGGGCATGTTCGGCCTGACCGACCTGATGAAGGCGTCGGCCGAGGTGATCGGGAGCGGCGGGTTCGGGTCGGCGTATAAGGCGGTGATGGCCAACGGCGTAGCCGTCGTGGTGAAGCGCGCGCGCGACATGAACCGAGCGACCAAGGACGCGTTCGAGACCGAGATGAAGCGGCTCGGCGCAATGCGCCACACCAACCTGCTGCCACCGCTGGCCTACCACTACCGCAAGGACGAGAAGCTGCTCGTCTACGAGTACATCCCCAAGGGCAGCCTGCTCTACGTCCTCCACGGCGACCACGGCATGGACTACGCGGCGCTGGACTGGCCGATGCGGCTGAAGGTGGCCGTCGACATTGCTCGCGGCACGGCGTTCCTCCACACGGAGCTCGCCGGCCACGAGGTGCCCCACGGCAACCTCAAGTCGGCCAACGTTCTCCTCGCCCCGAACTTCGAGCCGCTCCTCGTCGACTTCGGCTTCTCCGGCCTCATCAGCCACATGCAGTCCCCGCACTCCATGTTCGCGCACCGCGCCCCAGAGTGCGTTGCCGGGCACCTGGTGAGCGCCAAGGCCGACGTCTACTGCCTCGGCATCGTCGTCCTCGAGCTCCTCACCGGCAGGTTCCCTGCGCAATACCTCCACAACGCCAAGGGCGGCACGGACCTCGTCATGTGGGCTACGTCGGCGATGGCCGACGGCTTCGAGCGAGACCTGTTCGACCCGGCCATCGTGACGGCGTGGAAGTTCGCCCTGCCGGACATGACGCGGCTCATGCAGCTCGCGGTGGAGTTCGTCGAGATGGACCTGGAGAGGCGGCCGGACATGAAGGAAGCCGTGGCGAGGGTGGAGGAGGTGGTGTCCGCGTCGCTAGCTACGGTGAGGGAGAGGCAAGCGGCGGCAGGCGGCGAAGGGAGTGCGCGGCCGGGAGACGCGGCCAGCAGAAGCTCTCACGCCGCGTACGTGCGAGACGGGTCCATTCAGCGGATCACTAGCGTCGGCGAGCGGTCGTCGCGGCGAGGCAGCAATGACTACTCGTACGGCATCTCGTGAGACGGCGACAGGGCACCGAGCTATCCGGAATCAGACTTTGTAAGTCGATGTTATTGGTCCTTTTTTTCATCCTTTTTCTTTCTGTTTTGCTAGTTATCTCGTGTACCTGTAAATGTAGCTCCAAAAACGTGCAAAAAAAAATGGAAGTGAACATTGCACAAATGCATTTCATTTTTTTCAATTAGTCGATCAATTCGTATTCATGTACTTTAGGGTTTTTTTTCCTTAAAAGTTGAAATGCGGTTACGAAATCCTCACAGAAAAAAAGGTAAATTCACTAAAATGTACAAGTTTTTTTTTATCAAAACATTTGTAGTACATTGTTAACAACTCAAAATGTATCTTGCTAAACTTCACCTTCTCTTGCAGTGCATGCCTTCTCTTCATCATGTAGGCTGCGGATAGATGGTCGTTCTGCAGCAAAAATAGAACACGCAAATATATCCATCAGTACGCAAAGCACAAGGGAAGGTAGGAGAGGAAATACTTTGTGCATAAGGAGGAGAAATAGGGGCATTCCTTACACCAAGGGAAGAATCCGTAGGATCCAACAGTTTTAATTGTTCCTTTGATCTTAATTTCGTCACACCACAGGCGCATTTCATCACTTGTTATGGTTGTAATCTAACTCCATTTGTAGGATGGGTTGCATGTAAGTTTCTTAATTTGTTTACTTAATGTGGGTTTGATCTTGATTGATGCCATTTCCATGATAGTTTGCCCTTGCAAATTGTAAGAAGGGAGTAGCACTGTTTACCTTGACAATTGTAGCTTCTGTTGCTCCATATACGCAAAGTGCTTATGCCCTTGCATTTGAAAATCCATGAGCTCGATTCCATAATCCTTGCTACTCTAGCTTTGGCCTTTGTGTTCAGCATCCCCTCTGATCCACACCTTTCTCACCAAATTGTCTTTTGAGTAACTACACCAAAACTACATGAAGTGTTCAATTTGCTTCTGCAATTGGGAACCAGCTGCGAGCAGCATCCTTCCTGACATTGCTGCCGTCAAGCCCCTCTCTCAACATCTCCTTTTCACGCCATTGACATTGTTCAGCATACATGTTCGACATCAAAACATAAGGACCATACTTCCATGGCTCCAGTTCCATGACCTTCCCTGCTGACCTCTTCCCCAGTTCGACTTCTCCATGTAAACCACAAGCACCTAGAAGTGACTCCCAAGCAAATGAATCCATTTCCAACCCCATATTTGTAATTAATGACTCTGCTTCTTTTAGTCTCCCGACATGTCCTAGCAGATCAACCAGGCATGCACCATGCTCTCTCTCTGGCTTAACATCATGACACTCAACCATGGAGCGTAAAATCGCAAGCCCTTCATCCACAAGGCCTCCTTGGCTACAGGCAGAAAGGACTGCGAGAAATGTGATGCTGTCCGGCCTAAACCCTCCATGAATCATTGCTCTAAAGCACTCAACAGCCTTCATGGCCTTGCCGTGTCTCCCATACCCGAAAATCATAGCTGTCCACGACACCACATCGTACACCCGCATCGTATCAAACACAAACTGAGCATCCGTTGAGCTGCCACACTTGAAGTACATGTCAAGGAGGGTGTTCCCGACAATTGTATCCGAGCAAAAGCCTGACTTTATGACCCGACAATGCACCATATTTCCATGCTCAAGACTTGCAAGGGCACCAAATGCAGAGAGCACACTAGTGAAGCAGTAGTCGTTCTCATTTTCCCCAGCCCTCACCATTTCTCTGTAGAAGCTCACTGCTTCCACAGCAAGGCCATTCTGCACCAACCCGGCAATCATTGCTGTCCAAGAGATTATGTTCGGCTCTGAGATCCTGTCAAAGACTTCAACAGCTGAACTCATCCCTCCATCACATTTCAGGTACATGGTGATAAGAGCATTGCAGATTGCCGTCTCTGAGTCAAAGCCAACCTTCCACGTGCACGCATGGAGCTGCAAGCCGAGGCCCAGATCATCCTCGCTCGAGCACGCCTTCAAGATGCTCGCCAGCGTGAAGCCGTCAGCGACGCCTCCAGCACTGCGCATTCTCGACAGCATCTCCACAGCACGCCGCGGGCTCCCACGCCGCGTGCACGCGTCGATCATGACGTTCCAGCACACAACGTCCGGCTCGGTGATCTCCTCAAACACGGCAACAATGGCGTCCACGTCCCCGCAACGCTCGTACGCGCGCACCAGAGCGCTCCCCACGAACGCGTTCGAGCAGAGCCCGAGCCGCACCGCATGGGAGTGCACCTGCCGGACGAACCCGCGGCCCCCCGCGGCGCCGTCGCCGCGCGGCACCGCGAGGAGGGCCGAGAGGGTGGTCCCGCTGGGCCTCGCGCCGCCGCCGCCCTCGCGGAGCATCCGCAAGTAGGCGCGCGCGCGCTCGGCGGCCGAGCGGGAGACGCACGCGATGAGGGTGTTGTATGAGACGGCGTCCCGCTCGGGCATTGCGTCGAACAGCCTGCGGGCGAGGTGGGGCGAGCCGCGGCGGGAGTAGAGGCCGAGCAGCTTGTTCCATAGATAGGTGGCGGGGGAGGAGGAGGCCTCGAGCCTTAGGACGCGTGCGGCGGCGGCGGAGAGGGAGTGATCGCGGGCGTCGGGGGAGGCGCGTGGCAGCGGGTGGGTTCCGATTCTGGAAAGCGCGCCTCCCGTCAGCGTTTGACCTCCCATTCAAAGTACAGGGTCGTATAGCAGCAGTGCAAAGAATTTTGCTGCACGTGCTCCTCTCCAGTGCTATCTTCCTCTTTTTCTTCTGCAGCTTGCATCGCCAGTTTGGTCTGCAACGCGGAGGTCTCTACTCTCTAGTCAGTTAGTCATGGCCTATTGCCATTGGGACCGAAGATACAGATCCAACAAGTGGCTCAAAATCAACAAAGAGCAAATCAAGGAGGGCCGCGACAGCAGCAGTTCCAGCGGGGAGATAAGTTAGGTTCCCAATCCGCTCGGATGCAGCAAAATCCAAATCATGCCCTTCCTCCGGTATTTTTTTTTTTTTTTACAAAAGGATAACCTGCTTATATTGAAAGCAACATAAGTTCTTACAGACATCAGGAATTAAACGCTGGGAAACCAGCTTACAAGAGAGAAGTACATCAGCCAAAGCCGCAACTACCAAAAGGCAAAAACAACACAGCTAAGAAGACCAAGCACATCAGCAGCTAACACGATCATGAACCAAGTACCATACTGGGACCAAAACAAAGCAACCGGCGAGCAAGCTAAGATGGCCCAAAATAAAGCTATCTACTTCAAGCCAGCATTTTTCTTCATCCAGATTTCAAAGTTTGAAAGGAAACCATCCATGAAACCCCTGTCACCCCCTTTGATGAGAATCTTTCAATGCTGCAAACAAGATAGAAAGTTGAATATCACATCCATAGGTCGCTTAGGAAAATCATTCTCAATCGCAATCTTGTTCCTAATTTTTCAGAGGTTCTAAGCAAACGCTGCAAAACTAAACAGAGTGATATTATATGCATTAGCCCTTTTCCTATGTAACCAATTCAACTGAAAATCATCAAGAGAAATGGGAATTCTCTTCCAGCTTAAAACTTCCTTCACACAGAACCAAGCAAATCTTGCTAATACACAACAGAAAATAATATGATTGATACTTTCCTCAACCCTACACAGGATACAATTCACCTTTCCCTTCCACCCTTTTTTTTTCAATTGATCAGTTGTTTGAACCCTGTTGTGATAACTTTGCCATAAAAAATTTGACTTTTAAAGGAATTTTGCTTTTCCATAATTTCAGAACTTCATGAACCCCCCAAAAAAAAAAAAGCAGATGGCTATAAAGAGATTTAATCGAAAATAACCCGCTTTTGTCTAGGCACCAAATGACTTTATCTTTCTCCTTATTCAGATCAATGTTTGAAAGGTATGATTTCAAAAACTCCATTGATTAAGCTCCTCCTACCAAAATTTACATTGAAGTTGATCCTCCGTCATTACGGAAAAACAATTAACCACAATGACATCAGGATCTTGGCAAATGTTATAAAGTCTGTCAAAATGAATCTTCAAAGGGCAATCACCCATCCACACATCATTCCAAAAAGTGTTACCCCATCCCTAAGCGAGTCTTAACCCTCTCAGAAAACAAGTGTTTGATTTTACAAGACTTTTCGAATTGAGAGCCTCTCAAAGTGTTAGTATCCTGAAGCGACCTCCGTGCAAATACTTGGCTTTAAGGATATTAAACCAAAGTTCATTATTAGCTACATGAATCTTCCAAATCTATTTAACCAACAAACAATCATTCAACACTCTAGTATTAAGAACCCCTAAACCCCCAAAGACTTTTGGTCTACAAACAGCACCCCAATTAACCATATGATATTTAAACTTGTCACTAGCACCTCTCCAGAAAAATTTAGACCTTATCATGTCCATTCTGTTATGACTAACCTCACTAAGACGATAAAACCCCATGGTGTAAATAGGCAAATTACTTAAGCAGCTATTCGCCATCAGTAATCTACCCCCAAAAGATAACAAGTTGTTCTTCCAGTTGTCCAGTTTTTGTCCAAGTTTGGAGATAACCTTCTCGTGACTCCCCACACGCGCGTCTCCCCAATAAGAATGCCTAAGTAAGTAAGAGGGAAGGAGGCTAATTTGCAATTGAGAGTGTCTGCAACTCTAGAAGCCTCTTCATCATTACACCCCATCACATAAACCTCATTTTTATAAAAATTGATTTTTAAGCCAGACATCCATTCAAAACAGTAGAGCAAAAATTTCAAATGAGTTAAAGACTCCTCCTCATATTCTAACATGATCAAAGTATCATCTGCATACTGCAAAATGGGCACTCCCCCTGGAATCAAATGAGAGATCAAACCCCTAAGCAATCCCTTTTCCTGAGCATTCTCAATAATGACTGAAAGTGCATCAGCAGCCAAATTAAAAAGAAGAGGAGATAAGGGATCTCCTTATCTAAGTCCTTTGTAAGTGCTGAAAAAAGGACTAGCTTCACCATTAATATTAATGGAGACTTTACCCCCTCTCATTGAACTCATGACCATCTGAATCCACTAATCAGAAAAGCCTTTCCTTACCAACACATGATCTAAAAAATTCCAATGAATCTTGTCATAAGCCTTTTCAAAGTCAATCTTCAAAATCACCCCTTTACTTTTTGAATGTTTAACCTCATGAATAATCTCATGAAGAGCAACTACTCCATCAGGGATGTCTCTCCCTTTGATAAAATCAGATTGACAAACATTGATAAGTCTATCCACAATACCACCCAGTCTATTAGCCAAAAATTTTGTTAAAATTTTGAAACTGACATTTAACAAACAGATGGGTCTAAACTACTTGATATTATTAACCTCCTTAATTTTTGGAATTAAGGTAATCACTCCAAAGTTTAGCCTTTTCATATCTAATCTACCTCTAAAGAAATCCTTCACCAACCCCATGAATTGCACTTTAATAACCTCCCAAAATTCCTTATAAAACTCATTAGGAAACCCATCAGGCCCTGGAGAAGAATTGGAGGGAAGTTCTTTAATAACATTCCAAACTTCCTCTTCAGTACAATCTTGAATCAGAAACTCATTATCTAAAGCAGACACCCTATGACTACTGCTCCAAATATTTGGGGACAAACCCACACCCTAACTCCCTTCAAAACCAAACAGACCTTTATAAAAGCCATAAATGTGATCCCTCGGCTTTGTTTGATCCTTAATAGTAACCCCTTCATGATCCAGAGAAAAAATATAATTCTTTCTCCTTCTCCCATTAGCACAGTTATGAAAAAATGCAGTGTTGGCATTCCCTTGGATGATCCAATTAACTCTCCCCCTCTGTTGCTAATGTTTTTCTTCCATCTCATAAATCAACTCCATTTCATATTCCCACTGATATCTCTGCACCCACTCATCAGCAGTTAGACCCCCTACTCACTGCCAACATATCCAACATTTTGATCTACTCCAGAACACCCTTCCTTTTCTATTTAAACTTCCCATTCACATTAGCCCCCCACCCCCTAAGAAAGCATCTCAGAATTGCAATACAACCATTCCATCTGTCCAGGGAATAAGTCTGATCAGAAATTCTGCTATTAGAAGCAAACCATTTATTTTTTACCAGATCCTTGAAATCCTCCTGACATAACTATTTTTTTCAAAGAAAAACCTTCCTTTCTTCACCATATCTCTTTCCCCAGAGTTTGATAAGATAGGGTGATGGTCAGATCCCACTCTGATCAAGCAATTGACAAAACATAGAGGAAATTTAGCTTCCCAGTCAGTTGAAACAAGAACTCTGTCAAGATTGACCATAATAGGACAATTCTACTTATTGGTCGAAGTAAACCTAGCACCCCCTTTCTTAATCTCCAACAGCTTATTGTCAAAAATAAAAGTATTAAAGAGATTCATGAGAGTCAGATTCAAATTAGAAGTGTTTTTGTCACCTGCCTCCCTGATCAGGTTAAAGTCTCCCCCTAAAACCACTAGAAAAGTCACTTGTTTGCACTTTCAATCTAACTCATCCAAAAACTCATATACCAGAGCATGGTTAGTAGGTCCATAAACTGAAATCAACTCCCAGCAAAAGTCAGCCTTCTTATCCCTGAGAACCATACTCACAAAAAACTTACCTGCATCATAGCTCTCCACTTCCAACAAATCTTCCTTAACCCTTAACAAAATGCCTCCAGAATGACCCCTAGTAGGAGTCCAATGCCATTTAAAAAAAGAATCACCCCCAAGGCTTCTCAATTCTCTCTCAGTAAAAGATTTCTTAATAGTTCCCTGGATACCAATCGCATCCACTCTTTCAGAGCAAACCAGATTTTTAAGCTGCCTTCTTCTTGCAGCTCTTCCCAGACCTCTAATATTCCAAAAGAGAACTTTCATGGAAGAGATCTAGAGTCACCCCTTTCTCTTTTTTTCAGCTTACCTTTACCCCTCTTGATCAATTTGAAACTTGATGCACCCCTCACCCCATTATGGGTCCAAAGATTCATTTTCATCAGAAAACCCCCCTGTGTGATTTTGAGGTTCAGCCTTTCCCTGAGCATTTTTTTCCTTTTCAGCTTGAGAAAGAGCAACTCTAACTAATTCCTGGGCCTGCATAGATTTTGGCAATTCGTTGATTTGCCATTTTTCGAATATAAAATTCATATTTGCAGTTTAATTACCCTGGCCCACATGTAAAATGACATTTTTGCCTCTTCGGTTAGTTCTTTACTTGGTTCCCTCTCCCTCTGCACGCCGACCGCAACCTCCTCTTCGCCTCCTTCTCCCTTTCCCTCTGCACGCCGATGAGATACAAGGCTATCGAGTGGCTCATCAAGGCCGCCTCCGCCGCCATCGACAAGCTGCCCTCGCTCGACGCCGCCGCCCTCCCCTCCCACCCCGCATCCGCCGCCAACAAGGGGCTCGGGAGGAACAGATCTTCTGGCGGCGTGGAGGCCGATGGGCGGCGAAGCGGCGACTCACAAAATTGGGGCTGCAGCAAAGACGTCTGAGACCAAAGAAGGGCTCCGTCCTCTCGCTCTCCCGCCCGAGAGCCGTGTCAAGCGAGGCGAGCAGAGCAGCAGCGCCGCGAGGACATGGACACAATCGGCAAGCGGGCATGGGTGCCGCCCTCGGCGGCGACGCCGCCGCAAGCACCTCGACGCAGCGGCTTCTTTCACAGTAGCTTTCGCTGGGATGGCGGTTGCCGCCGCCACCACCCCGCCGTCGCCGAGCACAAGCGATGAACCACTGGCAACCGATGGCCGTGTCTGCGACCATCGACTACATCGGGTTCACGCAGCCCAGAAAAGCTGGCACGCAATGCCCTTGGCGTCTGAGAGGAGAGGAGGCGCGAAGGGAGGCGGTCGGCGGCGTGAGAGGAGAGGGAACCAGGTAAAGAACCGGATGGACAAAAACGTCATTTTACATGTGGGTCAGGGTAATTAAACTGTAAATATGAATTTTATATTCGAAAATGGCAAATCAACGAATTGCCAAAATAAGATGTGGCATATAGACTAGTGTGGCATTTTGGCAATTCCCCCCACTAGATATTAGATAATGCTAACCAGCAGTGCGATGTGCTCGATCGCCTGCAAGCTGACCCTACTACTTATAGCCTAACACTCACCCAGCCTGGACCCAGCTAAGGTATCACACAGCCCATTCCTTGCCCATGTACTTCCTGTTGGGCTGTCGAGTCTGTTTCCCCTTCTTTGAATCTTCTTATGACCTCTTAAAGAATACCTCTTTGGAACGTAGGAATCCAAAAATACAGAAATAGAAAGAAAAAAAAGGAATTGAGTGGCATATCCAGTTAATCCTTTGGAATAAAATAACACAGGAATTATTCAATTGCGCCTTTTTGATGCTTCACAAGAACAGAGTACATGATTTTGGAAAGAGATAGACAAAGAAAAAAATCCATGAGGTTGGACCTCATGTTAGATTTCCTCTAAAATTCCTATGGATTAAGCCATTCTATAGGAATTTTAGGAGCTCATTCCTTTGATCCAAAGGGACTCATCGGAAATTTTTCTGTAGGATTCCAATCCTACAGAATTCCTTCATTTTTCCTTTATTCCAAATAGGCCCTTAGACTTAGCACTTGTTCCTGCCGAGACTGGGTTCGTTAGTGTTGTATCCGCCGCCGTGACATATCTTCAGGTTGGACATGAAAACGTTAGGCAGAAGTACTTCTGAAGATTCATCTCTACTCCTACAGAAACTTCAGGTTAAAATTTTCGCTCAAAATACCAATTCCCTATTGTAGGTAAGGAAATATTGTTGCAACAGAGTCATGAGAGAAGAATTGCCAGAAGTAAATTACAGAGATGGTTGTATTTTTATACCCATTTAATGATAATTTTATACATAGAGTACTGTACAGAATGTCCACTGGACAAAATTGCATCACATTTGTACCATTTAAGGACTAGGATAGATCCTAAGTGGTTCACTCATGTTAGAACAGTACAAATAGTTTTGTTTTGAGTAGTAACTTTAGATCATGATGGTTTCAGAATTTTGTTGGAAATGGAGGATTTTTCGTACAGATTGTGAAAGGGTCCTAACATGTAACAACATAGTAAAGTTCAGATAGTCAGGTAGAAAATAATCTTGTGAAGAGCTAATTCTGTCCTGGTTCTCCATTCTACATATAGCACAAAGCCATAAATTAGGAAACTTAAGAAGATGCAACCCAATGTGGAGAACAAGACAGCTATATCAGAATTTCACATTGTTGGGGGAGCCTCTCCGCGCTCCCCCAGGTATTTCTCATGAAATAGCAAGTTATCTCAAAGAATTTATCATACGAATAGTCAATTTGTTCAAACTTGCTTAGTAGTGAATTGGGAACGCCCACGACAGTCCAACCAATGTCAACGAAAGGCTACCAGTGAAGCATGACAATTACACGAAACAACGACGACACAAAGCGTGGCCTCGGTTCCCTAGCCAAGACCCTCTACGAAGCTGGAAAGTGTAACACCCATTTTTGTTTCGTGTAGAGGGTCATTTATGTAACTTTACCTTCTCCCCTCTCCAATCCTATAAATAGGGTCCTGTTGTAGCATGAGGAGGAAGAGGAGGAAGGTCACTTGCACATCATTTCACACTTGAACAATACAGGTTGTGTGATTTCCTTGCATGCTTACGCTTCATCCCTCACTTGCACACTCCTGAAAGTTGACGTAGCCGACAGGGGTGCCAACAAATCTAACGCGTATCTACAACACACATCAAAATACTCTTCTATTTTATCAGGTTATTGACCAACATTTCACTAATCACCGCCTATGCATGTCACTATAAAGTAATGAAATCACCAGAGTCGATGATATCAACTTACCAAGTAATCTAGATTTTGCAAAAGTGAAAAAAAAAGAACCGAATTTCTAATAGCAAAATATCCAAGCAAAAGGAAGGCCTGAAACGAACTACAACCCCTATAAAGATCTCAAAAGGAAGCCTCACCTGAGAATTGGTTTCCTGCTTGTTCATGTAATACGACCAAGTATCTCACTTTCCTGACAAGATTAGTGCAAATGTGCAAGACATAAGAAAGTATAATAAAATTGCAAATTGCAAGGGGTTTATCCTAAGCTGGTGTTAGCATTCATCAGTCATCACTCACCCCCATCACCATCAGGCAGCTATACATGCAATCTGGACAATAATATAGCAGAACATCCTGTGTTACCAGTTTACAACACTATCAAATGAAGCATGTGTGTTGTTTTCAAAAAAGAAGAAAAAGAAAAGCATTGACGAGGATCTAATAATCCTCAATTAATTAAACTGTTTATCTGTAATTATTATTATTATAGATAGCAATATTTTCATATTATTTGTAAGGATACCCCTTATCATTAATAAGGGAGAAGTTTAGCCGAGTGATTGTAAACTATTTTACGACCACCCTATATGGTCGTAAGTACTTCTACGACTACCTAGTGGTCGTAAGATTTTCTACGACCATCTCTGTTATGATCCTTAGATCATAAGGGTAAACATCACCAGGAGGATAGCTGGGTGACGTCGGCTGCTAGGGGAGAGAGAAGACTATAGATTAGGGAGACGAAAGGGATTATGACTTAAACTATTGTACTCTCATTGCTTAGATTGATAATGGATACATGTTATCTCTTTTATAGGGACGACCCGACTTAACCCCTACAAAATAATCTATAAGAAAACTTATCTCTAATAATCCAATCTAATAATAACTTGCCTAACTAATAGATAATACCAAACACCTAATAGATATATTCCTAAATAAAAAATCATGCCTAATAGTTGTGCTGCTACAGTGATTCTGCGACACTATAGTACTCGCCTGGATATATGCCCATGACATTACACCCCTCGCGACGAGATAGCTCATCCTCGAGCTGCGGTGGTGGCCATGGTTGAAGACCTTGGTGGCCCCCATGTTGATGAGAGGGTACGATGACGACGTCACGTCACGTGGACGAGGACCAACGAAGCTCTAATGGACAACAGTCATATTGTCGAGTAAAACCTTCTGCTCTTCGCTGTTAGCCTTCAACTTCTCCAAGAGAGATAGTGCGATATAGGAAGCCATGGTGAGTGGCTCTGATACCAAGTTGTTATGATCCTTAGATCATAGGGGTAAACATCACCGGGAGGATAGTCGAGTGGCATCGGCTGCTAGGGGAGAGGGTAGACTATAGATTGAGGAGACGAAAGGGATTGTGACTTAGACTGTTGTATTCTCATTACTTATATTGATAATAGATACATGTTATCCCTTTTATAGGGACGACCCGACTTACCCCTAAGAAATAATCTATAAGAAAACGTATCTCTAACAATCCAATCTAATAATAACTTGCCTAACTAATAGATAATACCAAACACCTAATAGATAGATTCATAAATATCAAATTCCGCCTAATATTTGCGTTACTACCGTAACGTGGTGCTACAGTAATCCACGCCGCTACAGTCCTCGCCTGGATATGTACCCATGACAACATCATGATCATAAGCCTTACTACGATCACTTGATGGTCGTAAGTTTTACTACGACCACTCTATAGTCAACAAAGCCTACAGACATGTGGACCCAATTGACTAGGGACACTTATACACTGTGTTTAATACACATAGTAGTTAATATGCGTTGTTATTCTTTGATATAACTGCACATATTAAGTTTCTGTCTCTAACATAACTGCAAGGCAACGTAGGAGGATCAGTCTATGACAATAACAGTCACAGAACATGTGCATTTCATCAAATGATGAGACACCTCTTGACACGGGACAACTGTCACCCTTTCACACGCTATATAAGAAAGAAGAGAGACAACGACAACAAAGACAAGACAGAAGTCATTAAGTCCTAATTTTAGTGATTTCTTCTCTGTTGTAAAGTATAGTACAGCAACACAAGAGTATGGTTGTTATTCTCTCAAGAGAAGACCCGAACTATATAAAGTCTCTGTGTCTTTTTCTGTGTAGTTTAATTTAAGGAGAGTCCTCAACATTCATCCGTAAGATCGATACTAAACTATCGACAAGCATCATCTCTTAGACAAATACAAAGCATCATGTTTCCACCGGTTTGGATTAATGCATCAAATACAATTCAATATTCCAGATTAATGTAACTGCCTTTACCAGTTGAAAGAGCTTACTTAAACTATCACGTGGATAAGGCATTGTTTCGCATTATGATGTTGCATGATGTTTCATGCTGAGCAAAATATGTTGTCCCCAGCAAGGTTGTCACAGCGACTTTGGTGACCACGGCGTCTAAGGGGCGCCAGGATGCCTAGTCGTCGAGGCGGGCGCCTAGTCGTCCTCTAGGCGAGGCGAGCTAAGACGGTTCGATTGATGAGTACTTGACTACTTGACTAAAACAACAATATAGAGAGAAGTCAATGACAATTGCATATCTTGATGAGCTTGCCATTCTTTTGCTCTTTTTGTAGGTACCCAAGCACCCCCATCCAAGATGAAGTTGTAGAGAGAAACAATAGAGAGCAGCTTCAGAAGAATACAAGATCAAAACCATTGAAGCCATATGTTCCTACTATTGAGAAAGATAGTAAACATTAGCATGTAAAGTTGTAAAATGATTATCGAATACTGAGCAATTGAGCATTGACTTGTAATTTCATATTTGTAAACTTGAAATGATGAAATAAAATAAGCTTTTGAGTTGACAATTGACATAATGAAACTGAGAGCAAAAACTAGCATAACATTGCCAGGATAAACCATCACATAGTACTACTACTGCATAGTGCATCCCAGAGTTAAAGACAAAAAGTCAAAGACAATCAAAGTTACAAAACAACTACAACTCTCCATCAAGACATCAACAATCATAATCTGAAATTGCATCATCTTCCCCATTGCCTGCAACACTATTTTGTGCATTGTTATGAGTAGGAGTAGGAGGAGATTCGCCGTAGTTATCCTCAATCTCTTCATCATCCATCTCCAAATCTTCATTAAACTCGTCCCCTCTCTTGCTTCCTTCCTCTTCAACCGGCCTTGAGCTTGAACCTACAGCACCCCCACGGTGTCGCCGTTGATAACCAATTGGACCACCTGTGGCACGAGCTTGCCTAAGTAGATTGCGACCACGGAGCGCACTTGATGCACCCACAACCTCATCAACAAGTGCCCGATCAGTCTGTTGCTCGGTTGCCTCAGCATTGTCACCGCCGCCTTGCTCTCTCTGATTTTCCATCAAATTGCTGCACATCAATAGCAAGTACCATGTTAGCACTTAGCAAGTAGCAACACTAGTAGTCTAGCACACATTAGTACAAGACTACAAGAGTACAAGTAGCAACTACATTCTACAACTAGCAACACTATCAGACTGCACATAGTATTAATTATGTCAATCATACAACTAGCAACACAACACACATATAACTCTTCAGTTCACTCTTCAGTCTTCAGTAGTATTCAGTAATAGCAGTAGCAAAGGGGAAGCAAGTCTGAGCAAATCAAACTTCAGCTGAAGTCTTCAGTAGTAGGCTAGTAGCAGAGTGGGAACTGGGAAGCAGAGGAGAAGCGACGAGAAGGAAGCGGCGGGATGGCGGAGGGAGGAGGGCAAGGCTGAGCGCGGAGGGAGGAGGGGCAAGGGAGTATGAGATGGAGGGAGGAGTGCAGCAGGAGGAGGCGGCAGGGAGGGCGGCGGGAGGGAGGCGGCATGGGAGGTGGCAGGCAGCCCAGAGCGCAGGAGGGGGGAGGCGACGCAATGAGGGAGGGCAGGCGGCGTTGAGCGCAGGAGGGAGGGAGGTGGCGGCGGGAGGAAGGGAGCCGAGGAGCCGAGGAGGGAGTGGAGGTCAGAGAGGAGAGGGCGTACCTGGCGGTAAGGCAAAGAGGCAGCGACGGCTAGCCGGCGGTGGCTAGGGTTAAGGGCCTTTGGGCGTTCGGCACTTCGGTTCTTGGCTTCGGGCCTGCCCCAGTCGAGCGAGTGTTGCGGCTACCAGGTAACCTTCGGCTTCGGCCTTATTCTCTTCGGACTCGGCATGGCGCCTGCCCAGACCGACGCCGCGGACGCCTCAACGACCTGGGCGCCCGCCTAGCTGGCCAAGGCGAGTCGATCCTCCACGGTGTCTCCTTCAGGGCGCCTAGACGACAAGGCGACTCCTAGGCGACGACTTGACAACCATGGTCCCCAGTTCTCCACCATTCGTTTATCTCTGCAAAGAAATTATAGAAATACAAAAGTATTATATAAATTCATAAAGTTGTGGGTTAGAAATGACAGAAGAGGGGATGATAGAAAATCAGTTTACCAGTATGAGCTGGCTACTCAGCTGTGATCAATAAACCTCGAAGGAAATGCATCCCATCTTTTGTTCGATAACACTACCTACTGTGACCAATGAACATCACAATAATGTCATCATTCCCTTTCATTTTCCCCTCGTTAATAAATATCCATGTAAATGCCACAACGCCGCTTAAAGAAATGTGCGATGAAGTAAATCAAACACTACTTCAAAACCGCTTTTGTGCTTGGTTCTCTAACAAATTTTGCTCTCCGCGGTCCTTTTTTAGATCTTCTTGCTATGACAAGACCCTGCCTTTTCATTTTCTCCAGTTTTTCTTTCCTTCCTTGTATATCAGCTTTAATAACTTCGTCCCTGCTTTCTTTTGACAACAGAGCTAATCTGGAGAACTTCTTTGGCCATACTTCCCCAAGTCGCTCATGTATATCTTTAAATGCAGATACAAGACCAGCTCTCATGAAATATCCTTCAGTGAGCTTCATTGAGTTCATTTTAGGAAGAGCTGAAGCGTCTTTCAACTCAAGGTCCATGCAGAATGGAGAATCTTTCAGCCACATCTTAAGAGAGTAAGCCTTCACCACAAAGCGACCTGAACGAGTTTTACATGGCAAGAAGGGGGAGCCCATTTCCAAAAGGTAGGCTCTGATGGTTTTACGCAAGGATACCATGTTATATTCCCCCTCCCCTGTGACCAGTACAACAGATTTGGGGGATTCTGGTGAACCCTGCAGTGAAGCATCCTGCATTACAGACGGAGTAGATCAGCTGGCATGTTAATAGACAAAGGGAAGAGTTAATCAATCAACAAAAACTTAACCCATTCAATCAAAAGATTAACTTAGTTAGCTATTTAGGAGTTTAGTACTAAGGACAACTGGATAAAGGTTAAATTATATTCCAACTGTTCAAGTTTTTCAGGGGAATATTCTGTGTTGTTATCAATTTGTGGCTTCAATCTGTAAAAAAAAGGGTTAATTCCTTTTATGCCACTGAAAATTTCCAAAATCTCTGACATGGTGATATAAGGGATGATGCAAATTTTCGATGGCAAATAAGGAATTGCCCCAATAAATAAATGTGAGCAGAGCTGCTATGCTAGAACAAAGAAAGGAAAATGGTTCATCATGTTACTGTTATAAAACCTATCATGACACACAACATGAAAAAATGTATAAAACATCAAGCAAAGTTAGAAATGGAAATCACCAGTGCTAGTGGCTAGTGCAATAGGCACTAAGAACTGAGATAAATAACCTGCGTTCAACTTCATTTTTTGCTCAAATGTGTTCATTTCATTATTCTTAATTTATATGTAATATGACCACCAGTCCACCACTAAAGGGAATATTCAAAACCCCTCCATTGGGGCATAAAATAGACACATGCAAATGTAGTGAATCTTTCAAACTAGTAGGCTTCTCAGTGAGTCTAATTGCCTTGCACTTACTGTCCATAGTTCATGATAGCGATAACACAACAATAATATTAGAACAAAAGCTGATGAACAAAATTTTACTAGTGTCCAAGAGATACGCACACACATTTTTGAACATTGGTGTCTTTTTCTATTTATCAAATTAATGCAAGATCAAATCAAAATAATATTATTTTGAGCACCTACTTGCATGTGATCAAGCCACAATGTTAGAGCGACAAGTGCAGCCCCAGCAGACAACTTCCGGAAGTCAGCTCCCCAGTCTTTTTCTACCACTCTGGGTCATTCACCAGGACGAAAAAATATTGATACAGCAGGAACAAATTTAATATTACCACTTGGGAATTTTCCCATAATTGTAATCATGAAGCAATTATATCCAGTCATCCAGAAGTACATAAGTAATCTCAACCCATAAACAAAACATACAAAGAAATGAGAATCTCCACAAGATGAGGCCTAGTGTCATAAACAACTTCAGAGACAGATAAAACGAAAATAAGAACCTTATTATTCAAACATCTCAACTGTCATAGCATCAAACATAACAGCCATTTGTTCTGAGGGTTTATGACATATTGCTAGTCTGTCATCTGTTAGAAGACTGGATCTTTGAGATGAAGATCAAACCTTATTATTCACACGTCTCAACTGTCATCTATTAGAAGACTGACTCTTTGAGATGAAGCCTAGTGTCATATTGCCAGCCTGTCTGGGGACAGCTGAGGCCCAAACACGTTCATGACAAGTTAACTGTTTGTTCCTAGATATTTCAAACCAACTCTTAAATGTTCAGATGAAAGTTTAAAAACATTACTAGACTGGCTTGTACTTTTCTTGCAAGAATTTCTGTAATGCTGTCTACGAAGACGCTATCTGTAATTATATATCTTTCTCTTCTTTTTTTTCTTTTTTCTTTGTGTGTGTGTGTGTGAACCAAAACTATCAGCGTGTAATACACCTATTCTGGCCAAAAAAAAAGGTAAATGCACAGGAAATGAAGATTTGAACACATAAAATTGAGGACAGCTTCAATGAAAATCTTCAGAGTTAGAGATTGCTCTAAATACCGAAAGACATTATGACGGTATATGCTTCTGTTTACCGCCAACTGGAAAATCCATGAAGCAGTTGCTCGACGTTCAAATGCCCACAACAGGTCCTCTAGTGCATTTACAAAGTTCAAAGCAGCAGAATCTTCTTTTGCCTCAAGTTCTTCTAAATAATTGTCAACCTCAGTTAACAGAGATGAAGTCCTCTCAGTTAGGAGCCTGCAAAAGATGTAAGAAACTTACAACCAAAGATCTCAACATAGAGGAAAACAAAAAAAAAATAGCATGTGAAGTATGTTCCATCTTTTTGAACATTGTCAAGTATGGTATCAACCTAATGGGAAGGTCAAATCCACAATCCTGTAAAGAGTTTAGAAGAAGAATGGCATCATCAGTATGCTTGCACAAACTAGCAGCCCTAATGAAACATGTCCAAACTTGATGATCTGGTTTTACACCATCTCTTTTCATTTCCAACAGCTTTGTGATTCCAAGTTTGTAGTCACCATTTTTCAAGTAAGCGTCAAAAACAGTACTGTATGGTAAAGTGCTGACTTCCAAACTGGAAGATTTCAGGCCATTCAGAACTTTCTCTGCTTCATCTGGGTGGCCAGCAGTCCCATAGGAAGTCATGAGGATATGCATAGTGGCAATTGTTGGTTCAATGCCATCCTCTTTCATTGCTGCAAGTAAGTGTTCGGCTTTGGAATGGCTGCAGGCATTCCTGTATATTTTCATCATCATATGATAGATAGATCTATTTAATCGATAACCCTTTGATTTCATTTCTTCAAAAAGTTGGTCAGCTTGCTCCCAGAGTTTCGCTTTTCCAGATGCAGCAAGCAAGCTTTTGTAGGATTCTAGCTTGGGTGTCAAACCTCGTTTACCCATTTCATTCAAGAGAGTAAAACCTTCTTCAGGCCTCAAGTTTCTACTGTACATGACTATCAGTGTATTATATGTATCCTCATCAGGCTCTAAGCCAGCTTCCAGAATACTATGATATACTTCTACTGTCCTGTCAAAGTTTCCAGTCCCAGTATACATCAAAAGAAGGGTATTAAGTATGACAAGATCTGGCTTGAATCCCGCTCCCTCCATCTCCGCAACCATTAATTCAACATCCCTGAATAGTTTATTACGGCAGAGCAAGGAGATCATACTTCTGTAGAGGTGCATATTTGGCAAGTATCCTGCTGCCTTCATTCCATTATATATTTTCATTACCTCGAAGACATCCCCAGAGTTTGCAAAAGCTTCGAGCATAAGGAGTACTGTACTTCTGCTGATCTTGAAATCCATATCTTGAAGCTCCTGAACAATCACATACAACTCATCCAACCGGCCATCAACAATCAATGCTCTCATCATTCCATTAACTGAATCAACAGCTGGTGGAGGACCCTTTTTAATCATAATGTCAAAGACTGCCCTTGCATGCTCGTAAAGGCCACTCTCAGCATACGCATGTATCAAAGCATTCCAAATCCTTCTATTAACACCTGACTCTTGCTTCAATCCTTTCACGAAATTTTCTGCTTGCTGCCAGAGTTTTATCTTTCCATATGCTTCGATTATAGTTACTCTAGATGAAAGAATGTTTAGCGAAATACCAGATTGTACAGCATCATCCATCAACCGATGTGCTGTTTCTGGGAAGCCCAATTTACAGTATGTTGAAATCATACTCTCATATATCTTTTGGGAAGGCTCTATGACAAGAAACTGCATATCGCAGAACACTTGACAAGCTTCAGGAAAGAACTCAGCCTCCTCAAGGCATGTAATCAAGTACTCATACAAGTTACAGTCTTGGCCAAAAGATCTGCATTTTAACATCTGCATTCTGCTGTACTCTTGAATGGCGGCAACAACCTTCTGGTTTTTGCACAGAAGCATGATGGAACATTCAGATATCAAGTCATGGGAGCTGGGGACATGCTCCCGGATGCATTCAAGCAAAGAGAGGCCTTCTTCATGCTTTCCCATTGTTTCGTATGCATCCAAAATGGCCAGTAAACTACTACCATCAGGCTCGTGTCCTTGGAGGCATACCTTCTTTAACAGCTTAGCACCCTGAGAAATGCACCCCACCTTGATGAGTATACTAGATATTAGTCGCGGATTCATTTGACAAACTACCTCCATATCTTGGATAACTCCTTCAATCTCCTCATGTTCATTTCCTTTTGCAAGTGCAGCAAGCAAGACCTGCCACAAACCATCATCTGGCCTATAACCATCCTTCATCATTGATCGATACAGAACCATCAGCTTTTTCGTCCCACCAGACCTTGCGAAAATGCCCAGCATGACCAAATAGGCCAAACGATCAGGTTTGACACCTGACGCGACCATACGATCAAATGTCTGCTCCGCCTCTGCCCGCCTCCCACCTTTGGCGTATGCACATATCAAAGCACTAAAAGCTACCAGAGATGGCTTTAATCCTGAATCTGCCATCTCCTCCAGCACCTTCCCTGCCTCAGAAATCCTATCCATCTTCCCCAAAGAATCAATCAAGACAGTATAGGTCACAGCATCTGGAGTGCAACCTATAGCCCTCATCTCATCATACAGACCAAGCGCCAAGTAAAGCCTACCCATCTTTCCATACATATGGATCATGGTATTGTAAGTTATTTCATCCTTCTTGAACCCAGCCTTAACCAATTCCTCACACACACACTCTACCTTCTCAACATTCCCTTCCTTCGCAAAAGCGTAAAGGAGAGAATTGTAAGTGATAGCATCCGGCGCAAAACCCTTCTCTACCAGCTCCATAAACATCCGCTCAGCCTCCTGTGCCTTCCCACACCGGCCATGAACCGACACCATGGCATTGTACGTCCACAAATCTGGCCGACACTCCGAAGCTATCATCTCCTCAAACACTGCCACTGCATCGTCCAAATTAGAACCCTTCGAGCAAGCACTGATGAGGGTGTTGTAAGTGATAACATCCGGCCTCAGCCCAGCTTGCCGGACTTCGAGTAGGAGATCAAGGGCAATGCCAGCGGGCAACGAACCGGACTTGGCCCTGGCATTGATGAGAGTGTTAAAGCTAACTAGGTCAGGCTCGATGCCCCGGTCGCGCATTGCGTCAAGCAGCTGACGTACGTCGTCGAAACGGCCGGAACGGGCGTAGACACCCATCATGGCGTTGAAGACCTGCACGGTGGCACCCTCCCCAGCGAAACGGAGGAAGACCTCCTCCGCGAGCGAGTCCTGGCGGGCGCGGCCGAGGACGCCAAGGACGACGGCGACGACGCGGGGGCCCGGTGCGCGGGTGCTGCCTGCCACGAGCCACTCGAAGGAGTCGAACGCACGCTGCCAGGAGGCCGCCCCCACGGCGCGCACGACGAAGGCGAGCTCGTCGGGCGTGACCCGCGCGTGGTCGAGTACGTCAGCGACGGGCGCGCCGGGGGGAAGCGCCAGGACGCGGTCGGCGAGGCCCGCGACGCGCGCGCGCCAGTCCCGCGCCCGCCGGAGCGCGAGCTTGCTCAGCTTCTTCACCCTCCGCGGTGGGCCCGCGCATCCAGCGGCTCGACGGCGACGGACGCGGAAGCGGAGGGCTCGGATGACTCCTCCGCGGACTCCTCCTCTCCCGAGGGCCTGACGGGGGTGGGAGGCGCGGCGGTGGCGGTGGGGAAGTGGGGCGCTGGGAGGTGCGGGAAGCGGAGGCGGGGCCAGCGGACGGATGGGTCGGCGAGGGGGTAGTCAAAGTCGTCGCTGGCAGAGGACGCTGCAGCGGTGGCGGTGGCGGTGGCGGTGGAGGTGGCGCGGCGAAGATGGCGGGTGGAGGGAGAAAGGGAGGGGAGCGAGAGGGGCGGGAAGGCGACGGCCATGAGAGGCATTGGGTTTTGGAGGGGGATCAGGCGCGCATGGAGGCGGAGGTGGAGTTGCAGGTGTGGTTGCCGCGGGCGCCAACGGCGGAGGAGGTGGAAGTGACGCGATAACGTTGGGAGTTTGCGTTTGAGCGGGTAATCGAGATGGAAGATATTTCCGCCTGAGCTCTCTTCTCCTTGCTTTCTGTTTTTTTTACGAAAAGAGCCCTCTCCGATTTCTATTATTAGAAACCACCGTATCCTTACAGGGTTTTTTAAGCGAAAAGCAAACTGAAGAAAGCGAAACAGTCTGTTTGGTTCTTGATCTCAGCGAGTTATATCAAAATTTTGATAATGCCCTAAAATTTTGATCAGTGTTTAATTTGATTGCAATATTTAGTATTACCTTTAAAATTTTGGAAACGCCCAACCGATTCATTGCCATTTTGCTGGCGCCCCGACGGCGCCAAAATTCTCCGCCAAAGTTTTGGCACGGCAACAGGAGCTTGTTTTGGGTGTACTAATGGCAAAAAAATCCGGATGTAGCTTAATTTTGTTGGCTGGTTCTCGTTGTATTAATGGCATAGTTAGTTTGATTAACAAGCTTAAAATAATTATATTTTCTAAATTAAGTATTTGATTTATGATCCGTTTGAACTATTGTGTTCGTTGTTATTTAATCAACAAAACAAGACCTATGTTGACATATTTTGATGTAAAAAAATATATATGTTATACAGGACTCACGTATCATACTCATATTTTTAGCAAACTTTGGTATAATTGCAATCCAAACACATCAATTTTGGTATTACGATCCAAACATTATTTTTTTCCAAGTTTTGGTATTACCAAAATTTTAATATAGTACCTAGGATCGTAAACCAAACAGGTCCGCATCTAAATGTAAGCGAGAGTCCCAGCCTAGTTGGTGTTCGATCAAAAGCAGTCGCCACCTAAACCGTCCTAAAGCAAAATATAATCATCCTATTGTCAGAACTTCTAACACTCCCATTACAGACAAAAGGTCTTTTTTTTTCTCAAGCTAATACGCCACCATCATTCTAGTTCTGTCGATCCATCCACCTTCATCTTCAGAACGTCTCGCCACCCTTCATCTCGTCAGGTTCCATCTTCAGCCACACGTAATCCTTCTGGTCCCCGGTCTCCAACCTTGTGTCGCGACGAAGACTTCAACAGCCAATTGCTCTAGCAATCTAGCTCCCCACTGTGTCACTTCTCTGTCTTTCACATTTTTATGCAATATTGCCCAATATACCAACCAATGGCAAATAAGATGAATGAAGGTGATGGGATCATTAGGTATCTTGTTCTCAAAACATGTTATATTCCTTGTTCTCCAGATATTCAGGAGTAGAGCTACAGTAGGTGCATGGGGGTACAGTCACACCCCCAAAAATTTTGCATAAAAAACTGATATATACCCCCTTAATATATAAAGTATATACTACACATATTAATATACATGATTACATTTTCTCAGCGGTCAGCAACACAGCTCGGCAGCCCACCCGAATGACCCCATTTCTTATTCGGCCCAAGTCCGGAGTCGCAAGCCCATTAGCCATTGGCCATTGCCAGCTACTTGATAGCTTCTCCTCTAATCTCTCTCCCCAATTCCCCATTTCAGTATTTCTCTCTTTCACTCAGCCACTCTCCAGATCTAACGCCCAAACGCCGCCGGCTGCTTCTCCTCGACTCCTCTGACGCCGCCGGCGTCGATCGCCTCCGGCCTCCCGCCGGCGCCCCGGCCCCGGGCGCTGCCCTCGCCCCACCCTTGCAGCCAGTCGCCCCTGCGCGCCGTCGCACCCGCGCGGTCACGGCCCGCACCACCGCCGGCCTCCCTGGGCGCCACCACGCCCGCACGCTCTCAGCCCGCCCCGCCTACGGCCGGCTCGGCCTCCGGCCGCCGTCCGCTCCCTCTCGGCCTCTCCTGTGCTTTGGTTAGTGACTTAGACTTAGTGCTCTGTGAATCTGTTATTTGTGATTGTGAATGGCAGAATGCCAGAATGGGAATTGGGAAATGGCCAAATGGGTGATGTAGTACTGATGTCTGATGTTAATATGTTATATTGTTTGGCTGATTGGCTCACTGAGACACTGAGTTACTGAGTTACTTGATTGATTGATCATTGAATGATTGAATCCCCTGTGCTTTGGTAGTGCTCTATGAATAAGTGATGTACTGATGTTATTGTTTGGCTCACTAAGTTTGCTTATTGTCTAATTTGTAGGTTAAAATGATTTATGGTCAAATGTTATTCTGTTGTAAATGTAGATTTGTAGAGCACTAAAATATGAAGAACATGTAATTTGACACTTTTAAGCTTATGTAGTATGTCATTTGAACTTGTGTTGGAACAAATGTGCCTTAAGTTCGCGCCTCCATCGTCAAAATCCTGACTCCTCCACTGCAGATATTCCCAGAATTGTTGCAACACCAATTGTGATCATCTTTCTCAGTTTCCTATCAATCCCAACCAGACTGAAAACAAATTCTCCACATTCCTAGGCATGTTAACAAACCCAAAAGCTACCCCCCATCAGATTCCCATATCAATTTAGCAACAAGACACAGAATTAATATCTTCTTCCGCCCCCACAAAATTGGCATTTAGTAGGACCTTTCCAGCCTCTTATCTTCATGTTTTCTTTAGTTAATATGCTTTTCTTCACAATTAACCAAAAAAAGACTTTATTTTTCAGAGGCAATTTGACTTTCCACAGAAATTTATATGGGAAGACTATCAACTGAATCCTCAAAGCCAGAAAGAAAGATTTCCCTGAAAACACTCCACTAGATGTCAAAGTCCAAATGATTTTGTCGTCCCAGTCGATAAGTGAGACATCAGCACAATCCTGTTGTACCTCACTCCATAATTATCTAGTCTCTCCCCCATAGGGTTCTTCTAAAAACCATACCATCCCATCCCTTTGTGAAAACTTCATGTACAGAAATATTTCTGTTGGAAGTTATACCATAGAGTCTTGGATATTTAGAAGCAAGTGGTTCCTCCCCTATCCACCAGTCCTCCCAAAACATAGTTATTTTTCCATTTCCTACATGTTTCGTACAAAATTTGTAGAAAACATCTTTGATTTTCATAATGCCATACCAAAAATGAGTCTCCAGTCCTTCAGTCTGAGACATAGTAGTTTTGTATAAATATTTCTTTCTCCAGATATCTTGCCACATACCACCCTCATTCTCCAATTTCCAAATCCATTTCCCCAATAGAGCAAATTCATTGTGTCCAAATCTAGTACCCCCCAACCCCCCTGATCCTTAGGTAAACACACTACCGGCCATTGCACCAGATGATATTTTCTGATACCCTGGTCTTCCTGCCATAAAAGTCTAGCTCTAAAAAAATCTAGCGTCTTTCTAACACCCACAAGTTTATAAAAGGATAGCGTGTATAAGGGAACATTAGTCAAACAAGTATTGAAAAGGATTATTCTCCCTCCAATTCAGAGAATCTACCCTGCCAGCATCCTAGTTTCCCTTCTATTTTATTCTCAGTGTCTTGCCAATCCTTGTTCCAAAGTTTCTTCTTATGAATAGGTAAACCCAAATATTTCATTGGGAAAGACCCAACCTCGCAAGTAAAGACCTGGCTGTAGGCACCTTGTTTGTTCAAAGCCTCACCCATGTAGTATATTTCACTCTTATGAAAGTTGATTTTTAAACCAGATAGTTGTTCAAAATGGCGTAGAATAAATTTCAGGTTCCTTGCCCCCTCCATATCATCTTTCAGCAAAAAGATAGTATCGTTTGCATATTGCAGGATAGCTATCCCCCCATTAGTTAGATCAGGAATCAAACCATGTACAAGACCCCGTTGCTGAGCTCAGTCCACCATGATTGCCAGGGCATTCGCAGCTATATCAAGTAATAAAGGGGACAAGGGATCACCTTGTCTCAAACCCCTGAAGGTTTTGAAGTAAGGTCCTATTGCATCATTAACCTTAACAGCCACTTTAACTCCCCTAATGACTTGCATAATCCAATCACACCAAAGGTCAGGGAAACCTTTCGATTTCATAATTTGATAAAGAAAGGGTCACTTGATTTTGTCATACGCTTTCTCAAAATCAATTTTGAGTAACAAACCGGATTCTTTGTTTTTATACATAGAATTTATAGCTTCATGCAGAACAAGTGCACCTTCCATTATATACCTATTTTTCACAAAGGTTGTTTGAGTACAAGCAATAATCTTATGGACCACCACTGCCAATCTATTCATAATGACCTTACTCAAGATTTTAAAGCTAGCATTCAACACACAAATAGGTCTGGATTTTTGGATCTGTGTTGCATCCTTGTATTTAGGAATTAAAGAGATAACACCATAATGAAGTCTATAAATGTCTTGCCTTTATGAAAATCATCTAACATATTTTTCAAATCCCATTTGATCAACTCCCAGAATAATTTCTGATAAAATTCTGCAGGCACCCCATCTGGACCTGCAGATTTGTTGTGTTCCATTTGAAAAACAGCAACTTTGAGTTCTTCCATACTTTCTTTTGTCAAATTTGTCCTATCTTGCTCATCAATTTGTTGCAAGCCATCCATGTGTACAGCCATATCTGTACCCTATGGATGTCCAAAAAAAATTATAAAACTGAGTAATATATTTCATAAGATTATCATCCCCTTCAATATTGCCCTCCTCCTGTTCAAGTGATGTGATTATGTTTTTCCTTCTTCTGCCATTGGCTTTAGCATGATGGTATTTAGTATTATTATCTCAATCCATTATCTCTTTCTGTTTTGATCTCTGTAGTCATTTGAGTTCCTCTTGTCTCATTAGTCTGCTCAATTGAAATTCCATTTCTTTTTTCTCATCCCTGTCCATTTCATTAAGTCCCACAGATTCACTTTTCTTGTCTAAAATATCAATTTGTTCAAGTATCGCTTTTTAAAATTTTCTATACCAGCCCTCTACATTAAGATTCCAACCTTTCAAATGTTTCCTCAAGTTTCTCATATTTCTTTGTCAAATGTCGATGCTAGACCCATGTCTCACTGACAAATTCCAGGCTTCCTCTACAACACTTTGTAAATCTTCTCTCTCAAACCAGCTAGTTCAAATCTAAACGGTCTGTGTTTCATTTGGATTTTATTCCCAGTATCTAGCAAAAGAGTATGGTCATAATAGGTTCTAGTCAACGTGTTCACTAAAGTAAGAGGATAATGCTCCTCCTATTCAGTGCTAACCAGAATTCTATCCAACTTTTCAAAAGTTGGATCATCATGAATTCATGATTATTCCACCCATGTAAATTTTCTACCACTCATTGCTAGTTCTCTTCATTCGCTTTGTTCAATGATAGCATTAAACAAAAAGCACCATTTAGTGTAGCCACCTTTTATATTCTTCTCAGTCTCTTTCCTAATAATATTAAAGTCACCTGCAATTACCATGGGAGCATTGCAAGATTGACATATTTGAGCCATTTCAGTTAAAAATTTCTCCTTCCCTTCAGTTTGAGCAGCCCCATAAACAGTGATTTGGTTTCAAATAAACCCATCACTTTTATTTTTCAGTAAGATACTTGCACAAAATTCCCCACTTTTGTGCTCCATTATGTTAAAACTATCATGCTTGATACCAATTAAAATGCCTTCAGATTTGCCTTTAGCAGAGGACCAGATCCAAGTAAAATCTTGTCCTTCACTGACAGAATCTAAAAAAGGTTTTGTAAACTCATATTTCATTGTTTCTTGAAGTCCAATGAAATCTAATCCATTTTCTATGATAATTTCCCTGAGAAATCTCCTTTTCTCAGGTATCCCAATACCCCTCACATTCAAAATGACCCCTTTCATGACTTCTTTTTTTTTTCTAGTAGATTTACATTTAATTGTAGGCTTCACACAGAAAATCTCTGGTGAGCCTTTTTTTACTATTCTTTTTCCCAGAAGAGACTAATTAAAATTGTTTCAAATAAGTCTCCTCTATATCCATTTCAGAATCATCACCATTAGAAAGTAAATCAATAAATTCCTCATAATGATGCATAACCTGATCTATCTTATTTCCAGATTGAGCTAGAATTTTTTTCTTCTGTCCCTCCATGAACAGATTAGCTCTAGCTTGCTCCATGTCTTTAATAAGATTCAAATTCATATCAACAACATCTAAGGAACATCCAAGACTAACACCTATAATAGATGCAATCTGGCATAAAGAATAATTAGAGTAATTAAGGACAGTATGTACTTCTAGATTGTTAACTTTGTCCCCAACCAAATCTTTCACCCTTGCCCTTTCTTTGGCCATGTCGATGATATTCTTGTCGTCCTTGTCTCTGAGCCTGTCACATCTCCTAGGTTCCATCACAGGTACAACTTGCTTGATAGGAGCTTCTTAACTGTCATTCAGTTCTACCCCGACCATCTTAGCAAAGTTGTTAGTCTTGTGATCCAAATGCTTCCTCACTGTCAGTAAAATGTACTCTATCAGGGCTCCCATTGTTGGAATGAACCTTCGGTGGAGCCGGAGAGAAGCTAGAGCCAGTGGCTCCACCTGAATCGAAAAAAACAGAGCAGGGAACTCTGCTCACTCCGGCAGCGTCGCGGGCGGCAGCGTCGAGGATGGAGGTCCCGGGCAGCGCCGGCGGCATCGGGGATGAAGATACCGAGCGGGGGCGCTCAGGTCGAGGGTGGGCGGGCTGGAAATCCAACTCGGGGCAGCGTGGATCCGACGGCGGGGAGGAGCGCGGCGGTGGCGGCGGCGGCGGTGATTGGAGCAGCGGTGGCTCGAGCGAGCAAAGTTGCTCGCGGCTGGAGCAGAGCACGCGGCGTGGGGAGAAGGAGAAGGGCGTGGGGAGGGTGGCGGTGGCGGAAACCCTAACCTTGCTTTGATACCATGTTGGAATGAACCTTGATCTATTCTAAAGGGCCAAAAGGCCAATATATCATTTACAGAGGTGAATATGCAAATTCGGTGAATATACAAATAACACCCTAAGCTATATACATATCTAACACCTATAACCTTCATTATCCACCACCTTCTCATCCAAACCTTCTTGTAGCTCCTTAGTGCCCACAGTAATGTCCTGTCCCCCCATCACTTCTGTAACTTGACAAGTACCATCCAATGACTTCATAAAATCCTCTTGAGCCTTTTCATTTTCTTTCAGTCCCAAACCTCCAGAGGCCAACTGCTTTTTCACTTCCTCAATTTGACTGACTATAGTTGTTCTTGTGTTGTCCACCAACTTCTCTCCAGATACAGTCTGAGCACTGTTTGCTATGTGTTTTGCTGGAGTCCACTCTCAATACTCTTGCCTTCCTTTGCATGATCATCATTCTTCTGCTTTTTGTTAGTTCTTTTAGAATTTTCAGGTTTCTCGTCCTCTTTTTCCTTGTCTTGTTCTCCAGCATTTCTTTTGATAGCTCCTCCAATATTAAACCAACCAATTTCTATCACCGATTCCACTTGGAAATTGACAATGTACCGTAATTTATCAGGAGTAGTAAATTCTGAAGCAGCTGGGATCTTTGAAGGGTCCTTAACCCCTACTTTGAATCTCACAATATCTTGAGCTCTAAGAGTTTCCATATCAATTTAATCTACCACTCCAAGGAAAGAGCCTACCTCATTTAGAGCCAGATATCCTTTCATGGTATGAGGAACTCCAGATGCTCTTACCCAAACAGTGTGAAGTTTTCCTTGAGCTATTGCTGGCTGTGACCAATTTGTAACCTCCACAGCAGCTCCAGTAAATCTGAGCTTGAATTCATCAAAGTTTAAGAGTTCTTTTAATATAGCTTTTGAATGAAATCTCATCAAGAACATGTCAGGAGTCAGGACCATGTGCTTTAGCTCTCCATTCCCAGTTCCACTTGAACATTTCAGATAATCCTTTTTCTAAGAGTCTATCAGTCAAACTCCCCGACTTCACAGTAACTAAGGCCATAGGATTTGCATGATCTGAAGCATTAATTGTTTTCACATTATGAACTAGAAGACAGCCCAACCCAGCAGCAGCATACCCCCACGTATTTAACTACAGGTTTGGGTTGTTTAGGAAGAGAGCAATAAGTAAACATGTGAGAGTCCTTTCCACAATATAGACAATGCACCAAACTGGGACACTCCTTTATCCCATGACCACCCTCTCTACATTTATAGCAGAAGGTATTCCTATTGCTTTCAACCATCCTATCGGGAACTAAATCAGAGACATTACCTTGAGCCAGCGCCTCCGTTTGTTGATCTTCCTGTTTCTGCTTTAGGATTGCTGATGGACCAGGTTCTGTCTACCCCTGAGGATTCATTTTGCATATGCATCTTTGTCTGAGCTCCCATCAGATTCTGAGCTATCTGTGGAATTGGTTGTTGCTGATTCGGATCCAACTTCTGATCTCTATTCATATTTTGATTCTGATCCCCCTGAATCAATTGTTGCCCACGCCTCTGTTCCATTTGCCCTCCTCGGTGTTGTGCCACTGGTTGATGTTGATATCTCGGTCCTGTCTTCACCCCCTGGGTCTAAATCTGCCCTGGGTCTTAATGCGGTCCTCCAACTCCCAGATTCCTCCTATATTGCAATGTAGATCCTGGGTTTGCATTTCCACCACTTTGCGGAGCATTGGTATTGTTAGGGTTACCCCCTCCACCATATCCCATAGCTCGATTTGGGGTAAAATTTGGCCTTCGATCTCCATCACGATTGAAACGCCGACCCCCAAACCTCGTAGCTCCAGCATCCTGAGTTGGGCCAAAAACCTGACCAGGTCGGCCTCCACCTCCATCCTGTCGATTTCGCCAACCTCCTCCACCTTGCTCCGCCATCCCCGATTTGCGAATCAGAGGTTGAGGTCCTCGTGATTTCGTAGTAGCTTTGGCGAAACTCCGTAAATCCCTGTGCACCGTACCACTCCACCAACACCAATCCGTGGCCACTCTCCTACTGAACTGGATTGCTGAATCACCAGATTCGCCTGATCGGCTGGAACCCTAAATTCGTTCCCACCAAAGCTAGCCCTAGAATCTGGCTCCCGCCATAGATGTTGATGGTGAATAGCTAGGTGGGGGGACGAGTCTCTCCTATGGGACTTTGGGTCGTGCTTTTGCGGACCGGCTCGAGGCTCGGTCGGTATAACATGGTCTAAACATGGCACGTGACTGATTGGGCCGGCATGGCATGCGGCTGACCGGACCAGTATGACACGAACGGTCAGGTCAGGTCAGGCTAGATCTGAGAATATGACTTGTTGGACGACACAGCACGACCAGTTAGGTCGTGCTCGAGCCAGCCAGGCGCGAAAGATTCCTAGCCTCCCTTGTCCTAGCCCAAACCCTCCCCCCTCCCCCCCCTCAACCCCTATCCCTAACCCTCCCCTCTCTTAAACCCCAATCCCCTCCCTCCACTCCTCCAACCGCCTCCTTCCCTCTCCCTCCCCACGCGCCAACGGCTGCCGCCCTTTCTCCACACTCACCACGGTCGAGCCCTGTCGATGCCTTCTTCGCTGCCACCACTACTACCTCCTCATCATCGTCCTTCTCGTCCCCTTCGCAAACGTGCGGCCCGACCGAGGCGAGCAGAGCTCTTCGCTGGCATCCGGTAGGAGGAGGCCATGGCAAGGGGAGCGGGCGAAGGTGGCGCATAGACTTCTTCATCTTCCTCTTCCTGAGCGACGGTGGTTGTCTTCCCGGCGATACAATCCTTATCCTTGTCCTCAGCCTCGTCATCATCAAGTTTACCGTCTCACTCAAGGTCAAACCTAGGCCGACACGACCCAAAGCTTCGTGCCCCCGACTCCCAGCTCTAGGAGACACTCTACCATCCTCGTACCCTCATACGAGGTTATAATCGAATCCGATTCGAACCCCTCTCACATCCAACGAGTCCTGGGGAACACACGCGTAGGGTAGCGAAGAGGAGAGATAGAGAGTTGGGCCAAACCTGCACCAAGACCAATCGCCATGGATGCGGCCCATCCTTCATTTGAACTCTCCGCCAACTCGCTCCTTTCCCGCGCCTCACCCAGCTTCTCGCCGTCGCTCGCCATGTCCGCCACAATGGCTTCTCCTGCGGCTGCAGCTCCGATGACGGGGACGCGGGCTGGTTCCTTCGCCATTGGAGCGGGGGGAATTGAATCGAAGGAGACGCGAAGCTTCTAGAAGGTTCAGGAAGCAGCTGCGGAAACAACAACCGCGTGTTGAGACGGGAGAGTTGTGGGTGGGTGGATCGTCAACAATTCACTCTGATACTGAAAGAATGAATTCAAATGCGATGAAGACTGATAGCAGTTTAGCACACTCGCTTGACGATTTTCGACAGCATTTCAATTAACTTTCTGAGTATCTCCAATCATCATCACGTGACACATCCTACGAACTTAACAACCTTGCCATGAACGACGGTTACTGGCAGCTTGAACAGCAGAACAAGTAAATCCATCTCGTATGCATCACAGCGTTCAGCATGAAGCACGTAATAATCGCACATGGGGAAGAAGAAATAGTAGTATGCATCACAATCCCACTCGCATGCACCTTGGGAGAACGTCATGACCAGGCAAAACAGAAGGGAAATGGAATGTGAATTGAATGAAGCTATGTATAATAATTTTACATTGTGTTCTGTTGTCAGGCTATTCTCCTGCAGACTCTTTTAATATACAACTACAGTGCCCCAACAGTGGCCTTTTTAGTTTTTTCTTACATCTCTTTCTCTTTTTTTTTGGGTGGTTCATTTTCTCCGTGGTACTTACCTAAGAGATGTTAGTACACCACAACACGGAGCAGACCAGGTTGAGCCTGCGTGTAGTGGAGGCCTTCGTCCAGAAGGCACTGCTCGACGGCAATTGGCAACCTTGCGGTGCGAGAACCCTTAGTATGGTGGCCTGTTCCGACGCATATCATGACTTGCATCCTCTCGCCTGCAGCCCTCGCTGTGCTCCTCAGAGCACCTAGCTCAACCTTCAGAATGTGTATTGCTTCGCTCACATGGAGTCCATGTAAATCAATCAGACGGTCACTCCCTCGTTGTGAAGTAACAGGGTTCCTGAACAATACTCAGGATAAAACAAATGTGTTTGTAATACGTCAGAAAAAGTACACAGCAGCTAACCAGGTAGATAAAACATAAACTGGACAAGAAAAGGATTTCGTTTTTTCAATGCAGAAAGGGCAAGGAGCAACTGGGCAACCTCTGTCGATAAATAGCTTCTCTAGCTTTCTCATGAGCTGCTTTCATCTGCGTGTTGTACGCCTGTCCCTTCATGCTCAGTTCCTTGGCCAGCGCTTTGTTGCCAACCAAGTAAGCCTGCCTAGCCTGTCAAGTATATCTTTCTATGAATACTACAACAAACAAAATATCCAGTCTAATAGGTCAAGTTACGCACGAGCAAAAAATGTAGCAGCTAATGACATGCAGAATTAAATGTTGACGATGTGATAGTAGATATGCTGGAGAAATACGAATGGTTGTTATGGTTCTCTAGATATTTTGCTTGCAATATTCCTTAGGAATAGACATATACACAAGGCTACTAGCACAAGCAAAAGAACATGCAGATGTGAACTTGTGGCATGTCACACTTGTATGCACATGTGCACAAGCATATAGGCATAGGTACATACATATACAACCATGCATGTGAGGCCACAATTAGGAATGCTTACCTGCTCAAAACATGCATTTCGGATGCGGGCAAAATCACGAGCTTCTCCCCTTGATTCTGAGTACATATTTGCTAGTGGGTCGCACACAAAGATATATATTGATCAGTCTATAATTGGAACAGAGTCTAGGAAAAAGGAACATGAAGTAATTCTATTAAGATAACAATTTGCAAAA
Organism: Phyllostachys edulis; assembly: GCA_036346405.1. NCBI lineage: Eukaryota > Viridiplantae > Streptophyta > Magnoliopsida > Poales > Poaceae > Phyllostachys > Phyllostachys edulis. The sequence continues at coordinate 64,806,199 of CM070555.1, read as the reverse complement.
CCTTACAGGAGGAAGTTGTGCAATTTGCATAAGAAAGAACTTAAAATATTCAGATGAATATTACCCACTGCATCACCAGTCTCAAGCCATGGAGTTTGAAACTTGTTTCCGGAAGATGGTTTAGTGATAGATCTGTACTGTTTGGGTACAGAAACAGTTGAAACACCATTACCATATTCAGGACCTTTCTTAAACTTCCAATGGCCAGAATTTTGCGATGGAAGTTTCCGAACAGCTGAAACAAAATCACCAGTACCACTAGATATAGTGGATGAGTTGCGTCCGTTGAAGATGCCACGGATATCCACATTGGCCTTAGAGAAACCATTTTGATCTTCAGCTGTTGGCAGCGCAGGGAAGTCCCCTGTGCTAAAGTTTGGTGCATTGGGGGTCAAATTCAGAGTCAGATTGGAGGTAGCATCCACTTGCATCTAAAAAATCAGAGGGGAAATCACTTAAGATGCTTCTGAAATATTTTAAATGTAACACAACAGTTTGGAATCACAATGCAAAGGAAGAGGACAGGGGTTTCAATAGTCTTTTGAGTGAGACATATAATATGAGTACCTTAACCAGGAAGGGAATTCATTGTAACAGTTTCAGGTATAGATGCAAATAAGAGAAGTTCTACAATTTGGAGATATCATGCGGCAAGTTGGAGGAAATAGAACAATAGCGTCCGAGAAGTGGCATGAAAATGATCAGAAAGATTATATATTGACTACTGAGTAGCCCCTACTTAGCCATAGGTAGGAGCCAAGGCCTATGCACAGTACAACAGATCAAACAATGTTGCAGCCAATGGAGAAGCTATATAACATTCCAGTGTGCATAGCAGATATCGATATCAGAATGAGAATGAGAATGTCCAACAAGTAATTGCCGCCTTTTAATGGCGTACAGCCAATGGAAAAGCTACCCAAAAAAACAGTGTCCAGACAAGCTAAAAAAAAAGCACAACAACAGTGTTGTCCAACCAGTGATTGCTGCATATCTAATTGGCTCCACCAAAACATACAATGTAACTAGTTATATTTGAGTGGATGTCCGGAAGGGTTAATTTTTGTGCTAGTCTTACAGGCAGAAAGACATTACCTCTAGCTGGGTGAGGATTTCAATAGTATGGTTGAAGTCGCATCCATTTGCATAGTACAGCTCTGCAAGGCTCTCTGCTGAAAATCCAGGGAACTGTGATGCTAAATACTCTAGGGGGTCAACACCACCATCTGATGCGCCAGCATACTCACTAGCAAAACTGTCAGAAAATCCAGTGGTAGTTTCAGAATCGTAATGAAGGTCCTGATTTCCATTAGTAAAATGGACATCACCCACATAATTTTGCTCCCAGTTGCTTGAACCCATAGTTGAAAAGGCTGTTTGTGAATTATCTTCATATAGTAAATTGGTAAGCCCCAATTCCAGGCTCTTGCTGGCTGGAGATAACTCATGGAGTTCCGTTGACAAGCGGCTGGCTGTTGTCCCATAGAAAGGGGGTGCATTCAAGGACAATCCAGTAAGGGACAGCTCTTCAGGTTCTTGTTCAATTTTCTCAAAGGAAGTAAAGTCTGGAATAATGTCATCAGGAAGCTGCTTACGCCAAAACTGGTGCGCCTCATCATCCGAGTTATTAGACTTTGATGACTCAGACCTATCTAGGATTGTTTTTCCAGAAGACCCCCTAAGATCTGACTTACCTACATCTGAAACTGTGCTACTTCCAAAAGATGGTCTGATACATGAAGGTACAAATTCTTCTGCATTGGGATTTAATGCAGCGACTTTATTTGGTAACATTGACCTTGCATCTCCATTATTTGAAACAATTTTATTCAGTGAACTCATCTTTTAAGATAAATTACATGTGATGTTACATGTACAAGAGAAATTCTTCCAATAAAGATTTACCCAAGCCCTGCAATGATAATAAACAACGAGGGTTAGTAGGGACATGGTTGAGCTGCCAATTCAAGACAAATATTGAAAGTATTTTTTAGGAACAATTGATGTTATTTAAATAGAAAAATTATCACTGCCATAATAGTAAGAAGATACTTGATAATCTGCAAAACTATTTTACCACTTCATGTTCTTTTGTGAGGTTGAGTGCGGATAATAAATTTATGCATGATTATAAAAAAAATGATATTGTGCTTTAGAAAATTCCATTTCATGGTTATCATAAAAATGGCAGAAACAAGAAAAAAGTAATAACACAATCCGCTAGCCCTTATTATTGGAGTATTATTTAAAGCAAACCAATTGATTTCTTTCAAACTAGGTTCGACATTTACATGATATTGGACAAATGGACAAGGATTCACTTAGACAAGTTCTTAAAGTGCAAAACTACAAGCTGTTCTTTTTTATTACTATCAGGCAGAGATGCCACTACCAATATCACCGTTACTTGTAATAGAAATTTCTACATTTACATAAGACCCAAAACCGGTAACTCTTGTTTCCCAAAACAAAAATAGAATAGTTTGCTCCCCGCCTCCGCAAAAGCATGGCGTGCCCTTTCTCAGTTACTGTTATAACTGCTCTACCTTATTACAAGTTTCACATCACAAAAGCAGCATCTCCCCGGGCAGCTTATCAGTTTGTATTCCCTAAATTAATTGGTTGCGAGATTCAATATCCCCTACTTCATTCTTACGTGTTGGCGCATTGTTTCCTTTTCACCAAAATTTACCCTTGCCATTAAATTCACGTGAGCTGCAAAGGTAGCAGACAAGCGAGAGAGAGAAAGAAGAAGAACGACAACAAGAGAAGCTTAAAACGATGGTGCTGCTCTAGTAGCCGTTCTCGAATCACCCCTAATCCCCTCCAAAGTCTACGCAGCCCCAGCTCGAACAAAAACTTGGGAAAATCGCGCGCGCGAACAAGGCAAAAGAGCAACGAAAAGATGAACAGACAGTACACCTGCTTCGCTCTCCAGGCCAGCGCACGCTACCACGTCCAACCCCTCCGCTAATAAAGAAGCAAAAAACGGAGGGGGCTTTGTATTGTCACCGCACGGCCGCAGTGGGAAACGAAGAAGAAAACCAACTAAACCAAATCGAACTCCGCGCGAGATCCACACCAGAGCAGGCCAGATCTACCCGGAACCCGAGACGAACCCACACCAGATCTGGAGAGTATCCGCCAGCAAAAACCGATACCTTTCCGCCGGTCGATGAGCTGATAGTGATATATAGCTGGCGACCGGCCCATGGGGCGCGAGGGCACCCACCGACGGAAAAGGCCCCGGCCCTCCCGCCGCAAGGCCTTCGGACTACCGCCCAAGCAACGGAGTCGGTGCGGCGGACCGGAAGGGGATTCGGACGCGGGCGGCGGAGGAAGCAGAGGCCGGGGCGGAGACGGGGTCGCCAAAAACTGCGGCTTTTTTGCGGGGGAAGCGGAGACGGAGAGGCGTCTCGGCCGTAGAAAGGAGGGGCGAGGAGAGGAGGGGGAGGGGAGGAGGAGAGCTGGAGAGGGTTGGGGTCGTTGGATGGATGGGACATGGGTGGGGTGGATAGGCGAGGAGGAATGGTGGAGTTTGACCCGCCGCGGCGGGTGTGGGGCCCGCCCGACCAACGGTGGTGAGGTGGGTGGGTGTGGTGGCCTCGCCTCGGGATCTGGGATTGGCACGGCTGCGTGCGCGCACCTGTTGCGGCGTGCGGTGTGCGGCGGAAAAAAAATCATATAAGATTGTTAAATAAGCTAACAATAAATTCAATGTACATGATGATGTAAGATCTTTATTCATCTGTATTTTTTTATACACAGAGATCCTTGTATTTATAGCCCAATAGATGAAACACTCGAGGAGTGGCTTTTTTTTTTTGCTTATAATTAGGTTTTCTAACACTCTTCTTTGGGCAATAGACAACAATATACAAATATCTCATCAAAAACTCCTTCCAAAAATCTATTGGGAAAAAGTTAATAGAGGAAAGAGTACATTACATTTTTAAGTTGCCTCATTAAAAAACATGTGAGAAAACTCAAAGAAAATGCACCAAGAAAAAGAGTACAACGTTTAATCTTCATGGTCCAATCTTCAAGATTTTGGATAGATCCTCATGATTTGATAAGGCTATGATCTAGATATTTACTCTCCACCTAAGTTTTGCAACTCTTTAAACCGTCTTATTCCAATGCCATGAGTGCATATTTGGAAACTGAATGCAAGCAGCGACTTGGTGAATAAATCAGCTGGATTTTCATAAGACTTTATTTGCATGATCTTTATCTCACCATTCTTCTGGATTTCATGAGGATTGAAAAAATTAGGAGCAATGCACTTCGTGATGTTGCTCTTGACATAACATGTTTCCATTTGTGTAATACAAGCAGCATCATCTTCGTAGATAATTGATGGGGTATTGACGGTATTAATGTCACAATACTTCTAGATGTGGTTAATCACACGTCTGAACCAAACACATTCAAATGAGGTTTCATATAGTGTTATAATATCTGAGTAGTTGGTAGAAGTAACCACCAATGTCTGCTTAGATGAACGCCAAGAGATGGTTGCACCACCACAAAGTAATATAAATCCATTATAGGATTTTGCACTATAGGGATTTGATAGATAGCCAACATATTTTCATAATTTAGTAATGATCATTAGGATCTATGTATGATCTTCTTGATCTTTGCATTGTCGATCAACTAGATCTAAATTGTTAAGTAGTAAAACCTTCAAAGTGAATTTAAGTAGTAATCATCGTATCAACACCTTATAGGATTGACTAAAATAAAGATTTTCAAGATCTCAAGTACGTTGATCAATATTTAGCATATGCAACATAAGTAGATTATCCTTGCAGATGATATGGGAGTAATATTAGTTGTAAAGTCGTATGCCTTTTGGATACATATTATCAAAACCTTTCAAGGTGTTAATATTTTGCAACTATCTCTGGGTGGTTAAAGTTACAACCAATAGTCTGTTCTACAGATCTATAAAGTATGATTGTACCACTCTAGAGTAAAATATAACAAGTCTTAGTTTTGGCGTTTATGTGATTAATTGCTAATATCATCAATGTCTGTCGTACCTTCATGTACTAGAAGAAACCATCATTCCATTAACTTCTGGTGGAAGATGCACTTTATAAGTGTGTGTGTGTGTGTGTGTGTGTGTGTGTGTGTGTGACACACTTATAGTCTTTACATTCCTCATTACATTCTTTCATGTCTTGATGGATCATTGTCCACTTCTAGAAATCATATGATCATTTGTGTGATTAAGAGGTCGACTGATAAGATAATTTCCCTTCAGGGAAATTCTCTTTCTTCTAGGAGATGCTCTTTCTACAGGGAAGAGACTATTGGGTATGAGTTTTTATATATATTGTGATTATGTTTCCTTTCTTACTATGAATTTTGAGTCTTTCGAGGATTTCGTCATGGATTTTCAGAACCCATTTACTGCATATTTTATTTATTCATTCATGCCATCTGCCAGAGTTATTATGCAATAGAACATTATTCTATTCATAATAGGAGAGTAACAGACAAACGGTCTCTACGAGGACCTTTGAACCATAGCTTTCATCACCTCATTATATTCATGATGACCCATCAAGTCTGAACTAGCTGGTTCCAAGACTTTTATTTATCAATTAGGTTCTGTCTCATATGCTTCATTATGTGACCCGATATGAACGCTTCAAGCACTCGCTCATGGACTTTGGTTCCAGATCCGTGTTCTTATAAGAGAAACTTTAGCAATTGTAGAGACAAAGTGGTTGTCAACAACTTTTCTCCTATATCCTCCAAATTGATGATATCTCAGTGTTAACCAGATCTTTGTCATTTCCCAATATAAAGGATTCTTGGTCGTTCCGCATTCCCAGCATTGTAAATATGTGTGCATAAAGTTACTATGGTTTTTATCTTCATGATGAGCCTCTTCATGAGGTATTTCGCATTCAAGGCGAGTTCTCTTCAAGAGTGTTTAAAGAGTGATTATTAATTGTTTTGGCTAGTGTCATTACATCTTACACCCACAGGCGTGAAAGCATCTAGGCCCCTAAAAATTATTTTGGTAATTAATGACAATATATGAACATGGGGCTAACATGTTTATTGAGTGTTTAAGAGATTTAGTCCCGGTAACGAATATAATATCCTGGAGATACATGCTAAAGGTCAAGATGAAGATAAATATGGTTCAAGTCAAGGTATATGTAGTCTAGGATCCCTTTTGAATTTTACCGATCTTAGGAGAAAAGGATGGAAGACCGAATTTTAGGTTAAATACCGTACTATTAAGAGGGATCATGACTAGTAGCTTGATAGCTTGTTCTTGTGTCATTTGGATCAATCTAGGATCATGCATGCACTTAGAGTTTATTTTGAAAGCCAACTATGTTTTAATCAGAAAAGTCGGTAGTACCGACGCTTACTTGACGGTACTACCGCAAAGCGGTATGACCAGGAAGGTGGTGCGGTACTACCACAACCCGGTCGGACCAAAACCTAGCTGGCGGTTTGTGTTTTCCAGAGAGAAACCTTTAGGAGCATGTTTGCTCCTCGGAATCTTGATAGTGCGGTGGTTCTTTTAGCGTAACTACATGAACCGGTTTGACCGAAACTTAGTTGGCGGTATGTTATTTCCAGATAGGAGTAGTTTTGGACCTCTAAGGAAAGCGGTAGTACCGTCCTATGTGAACGGCAGTACCGGAGAGCAGAACTACCGCATATACAATGGAGGTAGTACCGTGCCACAATTTCAACAGCTAGTTCAGAGGCATTAACTACGTCTGCTACAGCCGTTACTGTGTAGTCAATGGAAGTGCGGTAGTACCGGTCGATGAACGGCGGTACTACCGCTCACGCTAAAAAATTCAGGTTCTTGCCTCTAACGTTCGAATTTGTATATGGGGGTATAAATACCCCTCCACCAGTTCAAGGACAGCATAGAGAGACCTCATTTAACATCCTTGAGCTAAGAGCATACTCTCTACACCTCATATACTCTTGTTGCATTCATTGTGAGGTTGTTAAGCAAAATTCAAGTGCATTCATTTCTAGATTGATCCTTGGCACTTGATTGCCATCAAGCAAAGATTGTGGTTCTTTACTCTTGGTGTTTGCCGGTACCTAGACGGCTTGGCAGGAGCTAGCGTAGTGATATCTTCAAGGAGATTGTGAAGAGGCCCACCGCCAAATTGTGAGTGACTCGGTGTTCGCCATCTCCAGAGCGGAGGAAGAGCAACCACTGGTGAAATCGAGGAGTAAGGCTTAATTTGTGGAGTCAGTCCAAGTTGCTTGGGCTTTCCTCAACGTGGACTAGTGAAAGACCAGCAAATCTTCGATACCACGGCAAAACATAGTGAGTCATCATTTGGTTATTTCTTTGCCTCTACTTTATGTATTTATATTTCTAGCAAATTGAGATTGTCATATTT